>OX333075.1:3363791-3689066 GCA_946863875.1 Alloplasta piceator | reverse complement strand
TGACTAATTTTTTTTTCCTCGACATAATGAAAAATGTATTGTTTGGCATGTCAAAAAAACCCTCTGCAAGTATTACCCCCTCATATTTAAATTAAGAGGTCCCTCATCGCAAATTTTTATTTCTCATTAAAATAACATTGGAAATTTATTTTTTTAACTTTAGAATTTTATTAGACTTTAACCGTTGAGGTTAGGAGAATTGTTCAAGCACATTTTTGTAGAACATTTGATGCTCTACAAAAAAGCTTTCTTGTATCTAATCGATAAAACTAACCGTTCAAAAAATAATCGGTGATTATTAGTGATTATTATCACCGATTATTTTTTGAACGGTTAGTTTTATCGGTTAGACACAAGAGACCTTTTTGTAGAGCATCAAATGTTCTACAAAAATGTGCTTGAAAAACTCTTCCAACCTCAACGGTTAAAGTCTGATAAAATTCCAAAGTTAAAAAAAAAAAATTCCTCCGTCATTTAAATGGGAAATAAAAATTTGCGATGAGGGACCTCTTAATTTAAAAATGAAGGGCTTATACTTGCGGAGGGTTTTTTTGAGATGCCAAACGATACATTTTTCATTATATCGAGGAAAAAAAATTAGTCATTTTATTTGACCCACCCTAATGTATATAATACTCTATAGAGGGAAAGGTGCATTGGATGAGGCGCCCGAGAGAGGATGAATGAACGATCGAATGCACTTTGTGCCCAGTTTGGTATATTCCTTTCACGGTAATAGCACCCTTGAGAATGCCTAAAAAAATTAAATACAGGGAAATGTGGGGCATCGTGAGATCGGGGCCCAAAGACTGAGATTTTGCCGCGTGATTTTGATGTTTTTGATGGAAATGTTTTTGATGCAAATTATTTTTCAGGAAAACTATTGGGAGATTTGTGTTCAGGGGGAAAAAATACGCCGATATGAGGTTTGAAAAAAAAAAAAAATTCTCATTTTGGCCAAAATTGAATCTGTTCACTCAAATAGTTGTAACTTTTTTCCTAGATAAGATGGCGGCTCCCGGTTGAGCTTATTCTCTTTGTAATCGTTGAAGCTTTAAAATGCCACTTTGTTCATTTGATTTCGATGATTTTTCAACTTTTGGCATATTTTTAAAGTAGGACCATCGATTTTCGCAAATTTTTTAAGGCGATTTTCAAACTGATCCCATTTTAACAAAAGTCAAGTCATCGGGATGACCAAACGGCATTTCCTAAGTTTAGTCACAACGTTTGCGTACGAAAAAGAAATTTCAGAATCGGTTAGACCGATGAAAAGTTATGAACACTTGAAGTTTAGCTATTGCGAGGTTTTTTAAAATGGGGAAAAAATCGATCGTTTTTCATGAAAATTCATGAAAATTTTTATTTTTTGAGAAAACTATTGATAGGTTTGTGTTCAGGGGGATAAAACACATCGATATAATGTTTGAAAAAAATTAATTTAAAAAAATTTTTTTTTGCATTCTGGCCAAAACTGAATACGTTTACTAGAATTACTGTAATTTCTAGATGGAATTTCGACTTTTTTAATAGCTAATTCTCTTTTAGAATCGGTCGAACGAAATTTCGCTATTTCGAGGTTTCCGAAAAGTCGTCCAAAAATAAGCAAAATTTTTTTTTTCATTTTCGTCGTTTTCAAACCTTATTTTGATGAGAAATTCACCGCTGAGTGCAAATCAAGCAGTGATTCCGTAAACAAAAAAAATTCATGAGAAAAAGCAAGGAAAATCAAAAAACAATTTTTTTAAAATAAAAATTCGTACAAATTTTGAGTTTTTTGAGAAATCGTCGGAATCAATTTCATTCAATGTAAAAAATACATTCATATGAAATTTAAAAAAAAAAGTTGAAAAAATTTTGCAAAATTTTTAAGGTTTTTAACTTGAAGTTTTGAATTTTTCAAATTTGAACAATTTTGAACGGGAAAGAAGGTAGAATTGTTTTTTTTCTCTAATAGTTAGCAAGTTATTGAGCAAAAATCGAAAAATGCAGATGCAGAAATTTCGAGGGTCATTAAAGTGAATGCAAGTTTTTCAATAATTGATTTAATTAATTTAATTAATTATTGATTGATTTATTAAATATATTTATCGACTTAATTTATTCCTACGACATTAAGGAATGTTCTCGTGATAATTTGTCGAGAATGTTAAAAATTCTTCGGACAATCTTGCCTCATCAGCGTTTAATAACGTTTCGGCTCGTCTGTTTGTCCCGAGGGAGAAAGAAAGAGAGTCTCTGATGATTACTTGACGACCAAGATTTACAAAAGCTACCCATCCTCGTATGTGCGTATGAAACGAGATAGCGAGAAGCGTGGAAGCGAAAGGAAGAGATAGAGACGAAGATTAGGATCTTTTGGCGTGGACTTAGGGAAGTCGACCGCCCGTCGCGGCGAGCGAGAATGAGATTTTGTCCAGGATTTTGAATCGTCTCTCGGACAAGATGTGGCGGCACTCAGTCCGATCCTTGCGGCGTGAGACGCCTTATTTTTATTTAAAAAAATTTTTTTTTAAACTCTTTGGATTATTCTCTGACCATTGCCAACAGCCTGTGTTCACGGTTATGATTTTTTTTTTCGACATAAAAAAACAGAGAGCAATCGTGAACGATATTAACGGGTTATAGGCACTCAAGAGGCCGAAAAAAGTGATTTTTCAAGAATTTTTTCTGGAAAGGCATTTTATTTTATTAATGTAAAAATTTATATAAATTTTTTTGTAACGTTTAACTTTATTGTGAATTTTTTTTTTTTTTTAATAATTATTTTTGAAGCAGCTGTAGTCGATTTTCGAGAGGTCCTCTAAACGTCTTGTGGTGAGCACTATATCTCTGGATTAAAGAATAAAAAACAAAAAAGATTTCGTTAATACAAGATATAATCTATAGTAACTAATCGAAGAAATGAGAAAAATATTGATTTTTAACAAAATTGCGGCTTCTTGAAAAAAAAATCGATTTTTTATGATCTTAAAATGATTATACCCGTAGTAAAAAACTCCATTGAATCGCCAATGGTAACCAATGGTCCTCACACGACTCCATTGGACGATGAATGGGGACCCATTGAGATTTCCGCATTTTTCAATGGTGTATAGGAACGACCATTGATCAGTGAATGGATATCCATTGAAAAGTCACCATTACCCAATGACGTTCATTAGACAGGAAATGCGGATGAACCGAATGATCACCATTACTCAATGATGCCCATTGGAAAGCAAATGCTGATGGACCGAGCCATCAGCATTGCCCAATGGTGTCCATTGGAAGACAAATGCTGATGAACGAAATGATCAGCTTTACCCAATGATGCCCATTGGGAAGTAAATGCGGATGAACTGAATGATCAAGATTACCCGAAGATGTCCAGTGGAAACCACGTCGCGTTAGTTCCGAGACTTGGCGCGATATGTCGCAGGACGGCAACCCGCTAAACTCCCATACGGATTATGCGAAGAGTATGCTTATCTAGACGAGTGTGAGCACGGAATATTAGCAGAAGTCGGTGTCCAAAAAATCCATGCAAGGATTTCTTGCCGACTGATGCCGATGGGATAATCCCTATTCCGTTTGAAATGGGGAAGTCAATCCTCATTGGAAAATCCCTATTCGATTTCAAATGGGGAATTCAATGGCGAAAATATCCTTGGGCAATTCGGCATTGATCTCCATTGGTTATTTTGGCAATGGGGAATGCATAGCGATTTTTCAATGGTGGGGAATGGAGTTTTTTACGATATGAAAGAATCTCCATTGATTATCGCCATTCATTCCCCATTGCCTACAAAAACCAATGGAGATCAATGCCGAATTGCCTATGGGGATTTTCTTCATTGAATCCCCATAGGATAATCCCCATTCCGTTTCAAATGGGGAAGTCAATCCTCATTGGAAAATCCTCATTCGATCTCAAATGGGGAATTCAATGACGAAAATCCCCTTAGGCAATTCGGCATTCATCTCCGTTGGTTATTTTGGCAATGGGGAATGAATGGGGATTTTTCAATGGCGACGAATGGAGTTTTTTACTACGAGTAAAATGGAAAATGTTTATCGGTGAAAAAAATCTTTTATTGATTACTAAAAAATATATTTATAAAGCTTGTGTAAAAATTTGAGACTTATGGGTTACAATTTTTATGTAAAAAAATTGAATAAAGTGCAAAACGTACTTGAATTGTAATTCTTAATGTTAATTATTATAATATACAAAGGAAATATATGAGAGTAGTTAAATTATTTATTTTAACATCATTGAAATATACTATTGTAGTCATAGAAGGAAAAAAGATCAAAATTACGAAAATTTTTTTTTTTTTTAATAAGAAGTCATTTGAATCCAATCTTCGGTAAAATCTCGAAAATTTCGGTTTTTGACGTAAAATTTTATGATTTTATTTGCAAAAAATCGAAGAGGTCCTATTGGAAGAAAATTCAACTTTTTAGCTTAAAACCGCTAAAAAACATTAAACATTTTATTTCTTAATTTCCCGTAGTAAAAAACTCCATTGAATCGCCAATGGCAACCAATGGTCCTCATACGACTCCATTGGACAATGAATGGGGACCCATTGAGATTTCCGCATTTGTCAATGGCGTACAGGGCTGACCATTGATCAGTGAATGGGTATCCATTGAACATCAAATGCGGATGAATCGAATGATCATCATTACTCAATGATGCTCATTGGAAAGCCAATGCGGATGAATCGAACGATCATCATTACTCAATGATGCTCATTGGAAAGCCAATGCGGACGAATCGAATGATCATCATTACTCAATGATGCTCATTGGAAAGCCAATGCGGATGTATCGAGCGATCAGCATTGCCCAATGGTGTCCATGAGATGGTAAATGCTGATGAACGAAGTGATCCGCTTTACCCAATGATGTCCATTGGAAAGTCAATGCGGATGAACTGAAAGATCAGCATTTCCCACAGATGTTCATTGGAACCCAAATGCGGCTAACGATGAAATGATCAGCATTTACCAAGGATACCCATTGAATAATAAGTAACTACGAATTATACAATGATCAACATTTATCAATAATGTCACTTCATTGATGACTGATCGAATAATAAGCAGCATTCGTTAACGATGTTGCAATCCATATTCGAGGTTCAATGCTGAACAATTGAACCCATCGATCGATGAGAATTTTTCCGAATGCGATATTTCTCAAACGGCGGTGAATTAATAAAGTCAAGTAAGAGTAGATGTCGCTGATTCTCATATGTGAACCAAATATTTTCTTCAATTGTAATAAATGCTGATGATTATATCGATGGTCAATTAATATTAGCATAAGCTCGGAAATTATTCGAAAGTAATTTTAAAAAAATGTATTATAAACTGCCCATCAAGTACGCGTACGTTTGGGATAAATGATTTTTAAAACCGTTTATTTTTAACATATACACATAATTTTATCAGTCCTTCTCAACCCGATTTGTGAGAGGAGAAACGTATATACTTTCATTATCAATCGTCATCTGAATACACTTACAATCTATTTTCTCAATTCTGAGCTTCAATAATTTCTATTGAATGTAATAATATATATCGCGTTACAGCTGCCATAAGGGCGTATCACCTCTTTTACGCCCTTATGGCATCCGGGAGCCATAAGGGCGTATTGAAATTTTTTTTTTCAGGAATCGACGTAATTATGACCGAAACGTATGGAACCGATAAAAAAAAAATTTCCCCAATTTTTGTTGTTTTTTTATACGCCCTTATGGCTTTCCGAGTTGGTGTCGAAAGCCATAAGGGCGTATCGAAATTTTTTTTTTCAGGAATCGACGTAATTATGACCGAAAAGTATAGAACCGATGAAAAAAAAATTTTATAAGCTCTTGCTCAAGCCGCAATTCTATCTAGAAAATATTTTTGTTTTTCGGGCCTCATATCGATGTATTTTTTCCCCCTAAACACGAATCTATCAATAGTTTTCTCAAAAAATCAAAATTTTCATGAATTTCGATAAAAAACTGTTTTGCTCAATTTTGGGCCTATTTTCAAAAACCTGAAAATAGCGAAATTTCAAGTGCTCATAACTTCACTTTGGTTCAACCGATTTCAAAATTTGTTTTTCGTACGCAAAGCTTGTGACCAAACTTAGAGAATGCCGTTAAGTTCATCCCGATAACTAATTTTTTGTAGAAATGAGAGTAGTTTGAAAATCGCCGAAAAAAATGGAAAGGGGTATACCTTAAAAAATTTACAAAAATCTATTGTTGAACTTTAAAAATCTGCCAAAAATCGAAAAATGATCGTAATGGGATGAACCAAACGGGATTTTGAAGCGTGAACGATTACGAAGAGAATGAGCTCTTGCTCAAGCCGCAATTCTATCTAGAAAATAAATTGCAGCCATTTTAGTGAACCGATTAAATTTTGGCCAAAATGCAAAAAAAAAAAAAAAAAATTATTTTTGTTTTTCGGGCCTCATATCGATGTATTTTTGCCCCCTAAACACGAATCTATCAATAGTTTTCTCAAAAAATCAAAATTTTCATGAATTTCGATAAAAAACTGTTTTGCTCAATTTTGGGCCTATTTTCAAAAACCTGAAAATAGCGAAATTTTTTGTAGAAATGAGAGCAGTTTGAAAATCACCGAAAAAAATGGAAAGGGGTATACCTTAAAAAATTTACAAAAATCTATTGTTGAACTTTAAAAATCTGCCAAAAATCGAAAAATGATCGTAATGGGATGAACCAAACGGGATTTTGAAGCGTGAACGATTACGAAGAGAATGAGCTCATGCTCAAGCCGCAATTCTATCTAGAAAATAAATTGCAGCCATTTTAGTGAACCGATTAAATTTTGGCCAAAATGCAAAAAAAAAAAAAATTATTTTTGTTTTTCGGGCCTCATATCGATGTATTTTTGCCCCCTAAACACGAATCTATCAATAGTTTTCTCAAAAAATCAAAATTTTCATGAATTTCGATAAAAAACTGTTTTGCTCAATTTTGGGCCTATTTTCAAAAACCTGAAAATAGCGAAATTTCAAGTGCTCATAACTTCACTTTGGTTCAACCGATTTCAAAATTTGTTTTTCGTACGCAAAGCTTGTGACCAAACTTAGAGAATGCCGTTAAGTTCATCCCGATAACTAATTTTTTGTAGAAATGAGAGCAGTTTGAAAATCACCGAAAAAAATGGAAAGGGGTATACCTTAAAAAATTTACAAAAATCTATTGTTGAACTTTAAAAATCTGCCAAAAATCGAAAAATGATCGTAATGGGATGAACCAAACGGGATTTTGAAGCGTGAACGATTACGAAGAGAATGAGCTCATGCTCAAGCCGCAATTCTATCTAGAAAATAAATTGCAGCCATTTTAGTGAACCGATTAAATTTTGGCCAAAATGCAAAAAAAAAAAAAATTATTTTTGTTTTTCGGGCCTCATATCGATGTATTTTTGCCCCCTAAACACGAATCTATCAATAGTTTTCTCAAAAAATCAAAATTTTCATGAATTTCGATAAAAAACTGTTTTGCTCAATTTTGGGCCTATTTTCAAAAACCTGAAAATAGCGAAATTTCAAGTCAACGTAATTATGACCGAAACGTATAGAACCGATGAAAAAAAAATTTTCCCAATTTTTTTTTTGTGGGCAATGGGGAATGAGTAGTGAACAGCAATGGAGATTCTTTCGTATAGTAAAAACTCCATTCATCGCCGTTGAAAAATCCTCATTAATTTCCCATTGCCAAAATAACCAATGGGGATGAATGCCGAATTGCCTAAGGGGATTGTCTCCATTGAATCCCCATTAGATAATCCCCATTCCGTTTCAAATGGGGAATTCAATGGCGAAAATCCCCTTAGGCAATTCGGCATTCATCTCCATTGGTTATTTTGGCAATGGGGAATGAATGGGGATTTTTCAATGGCGACGAATGGAGTTTTTTACTACGGGTTTCGATATTTTGTTCAAAAAGTACATTGAAAAACAAACAAACGACCTCCTAACAAATTAGAATATCTTGGTTATTGTAGAAGTTATGATTATTTGAAGAATATTTTTTGAAAAACCAATAACTTCGCTATGGTTTAAGATAGAGGTGGGTCATTCCATGTCAAATCGATCAAGAGTTGGAATCGACCCCTTTCAATTTCGATGAAATTTGGTCAGAAGTTTCCGTTTTCAATAAAACTAAGTTCTACCAAAGGAAAAAAAATTGAAATTTTTTTTTCGAAAGTTATGCAAAATTCATCCTTTCACAATTTTTCGAATCTGTCAAGTTTATTTTTTAAATATCTTGAAAACTATTATAGTTCTAAAAAATCGCTCTGAATTTGTTTTAAATCGTATACTTGGGGCTACGAAAAAAAAATATTCCGAAATTTTTTTTGAAAAATGATGAATTTGGAGAATTTTGAATTTTCAAAAATCGTAAAAATCCAAGTTCCATATTTTATTTTTGGTTTAATTTTTTTTAAATATAATACCTTGTACTGAACGTAAAAGATCCTGAAATTTTCAGAGAGGTGTTTTTTTTTGTTTCAAAAATATAAATTTTGAATTCTTAAAAATCGTGCAAATCCACGATAAACATTAATTTTGTGTTTAATTTTTTTTATATAATACCTTGTACTCATCTTAAAAGATCCTGAAATTTTCAGGATGGTGTGTATGTTTCAAAAATAAATTTTTTCGAATTTTAGGTTTATTAAGTAGGTATTCGACTTATTTAATAACAATTTTTTTTTAATCTTGAAAATTAACAGAGATATAAATAAAAAGAATCGATTTTTTGAAAACACTGACTGCTTATAACCCCTTAAAATGCGACAGAGTCACCAAAAGCAGTTAGACAAAAATTAAAATAATTATTAATTAAATAAATTAAATTAAATTAAATAATTGTTGATTAATTGATTGCTAATTACAAAATTAGAGTAAAAAATGAAAATAATTAATATTAATTGGATAAAATAATTTTTTATTAAAATAACAGAGGCATGAAAATAAAAATAATTGTTGATTGATTTTGATTTAATTTTAATTTAATTAATTTTCCCCATTTTCTGCATATTTGTCATTTTATTCTCCATCTTAGTATTTTTAAAAATGCTAAAAAAAAGTTCCCATCAAAATAAAAATTCATTTTTAATTTTCAGAGATCGTTTTAATGTCAATTAATCGTATAAACACAAAATCCGTTAGGCCTGACCGCTGACCGTTCTCTCGTCGTTGTAATAACGGTCTTGGAGAGAAAAAAAAATAAAATTTGCGGCTCTTTGAAAGCGACCCGATGAGAATATAAGCCCCTCTCCCGGGGGATACTTTACTGGAGACGACAAAGGTGCTTTTTGCTGCAGGTTCGCGACCCCACTTTCCTTAATCGTCTTTAATTAACGCGGTAATTGAGATTAATGGAAAGGCATGCGGGTGAACGACGATATACAAAAAAAAAATATACACATGGAAAATGTTTAGTGGAGAGAAGGAATGAGTGGGTGGTCGAAATACACGATTTTCCCGACGATTATCAACGCAATTGTCCTCGCAAAGTTAAAGTAACATCAAAAATCATCTCTCGATTTTTTTTGTCCATGAAATATTGAAATTAACCGCACCTTAATATTTAAAAAAAAGAAATTCAGTGGTCATTAATTTTGTCACAAAAACGTGAAAGAATCAATGTGGGAAATGATATTTTATTGGAATTATTTCATCTGATTTAAAAGGCAAAAAAATAAAAAATTAACAAAAAACAAAAACCAGATTTTGTTTATTTTTATTAATTGTTTTCAGGAGGCTAAAAATGACTGCTGATTTTTTTCAAATTTTTTTAATCGATGATCATCTGGTTATAATTTTTATATTCAACAAATAGAAGTACAAAATTTTGAAAAAAAATCGAACTCATGTAATTTTAGCTCCAACCTTTTAAAAAATGAGTCATAATATGAAAATTATATTTCCCCGTGAACTGTGCGCTATTTTTTTTTTCTATTCGATTCCATTTTTCAATTTTTTAATCTCAAATCTTAATTCTCTGCAGAGTCATTTTTGAAAAGCCTAAAAAAAATCGAAAATAATCAAAACTCAGGGCTGGTGCTCAAAATCTAAAACACTTGACAATATTTTTTTTTATGAGAAAAAAAAATTTACCTTTCAATGACAAAAAATGGTTAAAATTTTGAAAATGTTTCTCAGTCTTCCTAAAATTAAAAAAATAATTCAGACCCAAAATTGAGAGTTTGAATAACGAATTTTGAATGATTCGACTTCAAATATCCGAAATATAAAGACTGATGATTGAGAAAATGGCGTAACTTTGATGATTCGATGACCAAAGGCTTGGGAGCTCCTTTTTTTCTTTTCTTTCGGCTCATTACATTTAATATCCTCTCTCCATTTTTTGTCCATAACATATTGAAATTAATCGCACATTAATATTTAAAAAAAAAAAAGAAATTCAATGGTATTTCATTTTGTCACAAAAACGGGGAAGAATCAATGTGGAAAATTATATTTTATTGGAATTATTTCATCTGACTTAGAAGCCAAAAAAATAAGGAAAAAAAAATTTAACAAACATCAAAAACCAGATTTTTTTTTGTTTTCAGGAGGCTAAAAAGGACTGCTGATTTTTTTCAAATTTTTAAAGTCGATGATCATCGGGTTATAATTTTCATATTCAACAAATAAAAGTACAACATTTTGAAAACAAATCTAATTCATGTAATTTCAGCTCCAACCTTATAAAAAATGAGTCTTAATATGAAAATTATATTTTTCTGTGAACTCCGCGCAATTTTTTGTTCCGATTCCATTTTTCAATTTTCTTATCTCAAAACTTAATTCTTGGCAGAGTCATTTTTGAAAAGTTTTAAAAAATTCGAAAATAATCAAAACTCTGAGCTGGTGCTCAAAATCTATAATACTTGACAATATGTTTTTTGATGAGAAAAAAAAATTTACCTTTCAATGAAAAAAATGGTTAAAATTTTGAAAATGTTTTTCAGTTTCCCTAAAATTAAAAAAATAATTTAGACCCAAAATTTAGATTTTGAGAAACGAATTTCGCATGATTCGACTTCAAATATCCAAAATATAAAGACTGATGATTGAGAAAATGGCCTAACTTTAATGACTCGATTACCAAAGTCTTGGGAGTTGCGCCATTTCGTTCTTAAGTCGTCGATGTCGCTCCTTTTCTTCTTTTCTTTTGACTCATCGCGTCGTTTTGTTGTCACAAGTATATTGAAGTTGTCGGTGGAGGCTCTAGCAACCACGATTTGCGACGTGTGCATAAAGTACGTTCGAGTATTTGTTTTTTTTTTTTTTGTTTTTTTTTTTTTTTTTTTTTTTAAATTTTTTTCATACCCATGTTTGCCTTCCGACGCGGTTCATTCAACTCTGTGTTCACGAGACGAATATCGCCGACCGGACAGACACGAACACAAATAATAGCGGAGACACAGGACGTTCGATAAAACGCGTTTGGTGCACGTCAATCACGAAAGTGCATCGTTTTGATAGACGGACGTAGAGAAAGAAGAGAGAGAGAGAAGAGGGATGGAATAGTGTGGGAGGAGGAGAAATGATGCAGTTTAAAATAAATTTTGCATAAAAATAATTTTGGTTTGATATTAAAATTTATAGTAAGAGATTATTGATTGAAATTATGAATCTTAAAGATTTATTTAGAATTCATTGTTTCAAATTTGCATACAAAAAACGAGAATAATAAAATAGCGGATATTATTCTCGATTTTTGTATGCAAATTTGAAACAATGAATTCTAAATAAATCTTTAAGATTCATAATTTCAATCAATAATCTCTTACTATAAATTTTAATATCAAATCAAAATTATTTTTATGCAAAATTTATTTTATTTAGAATTCATTGTTTCAAATTTGCATACAAAAATCAAGAATAATAAAATAGCGGATAACAAGAGAAGAAAAATTAGTAAATCCATGAGTTTTCAATTTTTTATATGGGAAAAGTTTTTCCATATAAAAAATTAAAAACTAATGGATTTATTAATTTTTCTTCTCTTGTTATCCGCTATTTTATTATTCTCGATTTTTCAAAAAAAAAAAAATTTGCCTTATTTATTGATTTTAATGGGCTTCAATGGGTTGTGAAATTTTTTATATGGGAAAACATTTCATTACAATGATTAACTGACAAAAACATTTTACAAAAAAAAAAATTGCCTTATTTATTGATTTTAATGGACTTTAATTTTTAAATAAATATCAATTTATTTAAAGTTAGAGTAAATTATAATTGATAGTATCAGTTCCTTATTTTAACTTTTGTAAATTTTATTATTTCAATTATTTTTTATAACCAAACTTTAAATCAAAATTGGCAATTGTGTACAAAAAGAAATAAAAATTGGATTTGCTTGAGTAAAAGGAAATTTACGTGTGAAGAAACAAATGTTCGAGTCAAAAAGTATGTTCAACAAATGTAAAGTATTTTTATTTCACATTTTTTTCTGCCATTTTTTAGTTCACTCAGAGGAAAAATTTATAATAAATTTAATCCTTTTTTGGTTTTTTGTTTCAGTAAAAAATTACGAGTTGAATCTGTCCCGTCGATTGAAGACGCCCATGAAGTAGGCTTAGAAATCTATTACAAGTTTTTTTTTACTGTAAAAAATTTTTTTTTTTGTATCCGTTAAATATTTGTAAAATCATACCTCAAAATTCAATACCTTCATTTCTTTTTTTACCTTCTAAAAAAAATCAGAAAAAACGAGGTTTTAGAACATTCTAATTTAGGACCAGGGTTGCGAAATTTTTAATGAAAAATAAATGCATTAACCATTACTTTTTTAATGGTTAATGGAAATTATTTTCATTAAGCATTAAAATTTAATAGTTAATGGATATTATTTTAATTAACCATTGAAATTATTTCCATGAACCATTAAATGTTAATGGTTAATGAAAATACAATTGCATTAAAAAAAGTAATGCATTATTTGCAAACCTGCCCATTACAATGTAGTGTGTAATAGAAAAAATTTCCATTACCCATTGTAATGTAATGTGTAATGGACAAAACTTTGATCGCAATTTTGGGAATGGAAAAATATAGATAAATAAATTATTGCAATTTTGCATTACATTTTATTTATTTAGGACTTAGATTCTTAGAATGGTAATATAGATGCTTTTTAGAATTTAAGGTGAAAATCTAAGTCCTAAGTCAATAAAATGTAATGCAAAATTGCAATAATTTATTCATCTATATTTTTCTATTTCCAAAATTTCTTAGAATGGTAATATAGATGCTTTTTAGAATTTAAGGTGAAAATCTAAGTCCTAAGTCAATAAAATGTATCGCAAAATTGCAATAATTTATTCATCTATATTTTTCTATTTCCAAAATTTCAATCAAAGTTTTGTCCATTACACATTACATTGTGATAATAATATCGATGCTTTTTAGAATTTAAGGTACCTAAAAATCTAAGTCCTAAGTCAATAAAATGTAATGCAAAATCTTAATAATTTATTCATCTGTATTTTTCCATTCCCAGAATTGCAATCAAAGTTTTGTCCATTACACATTACATCGCAATGGGTAATGGAAATTTCTTTTGTTACACACTACATTGTAATGGGCAGGGTTGCAAAGAATACATTACTTTTTTTAATGCAACTGCATTTTCATTAACCATTAACCATTAAATTTGAATGGTTAATGGTTAATGAAAATGCAAATGCATTAAAAAAGGTAACGCATTATTTTCAACCCTGTTCAGGACACCCCCTTAAAATCGTCACCTCATTGTCGAATTACCTCTTCAATTTCCACCATTCAATTCCAAGCCACGAGCTGGAATAACGAAATGGAAGGAAACATTACTCATCGCTGAAATAAACTTTTCTTCTCAACGGCCATTTTCCCAGGCTTGGTCGGGCTATTTTTTTCCCCTCACAGAGAGGGTCGACGTTCATAGAGAGCCAGTCTTACGACTGTTTGTCTCTTCTTTCTTCGGCTCTGCAGATGCACATGTGGGTGCGTCCGTCGCCGTCGTCGTCATTCCTCGTTGAACGACCACATGCCCGCATATTTGTGACAATTTATAACCAACAAAAGGGCGCAAGTCGCATCCTCCCTCCGGGCAAAATAGTCCTGGATTCGGGCTTTTCGTTTGCTAACCAAACAAACTGTCTCTCTCTCTCTCTTTCCTCGTTTCAAATCGAGTGCGAGAAAAGTTCGTCTCGGATATCCACATCGACGACAGCTCTCGCCTCGAAACGCACGCTGAGACTTTTTTTTTTAATACTACGAGAGACTTTGCGATGGAGAAGAAAAAAAAGAGAGAAGGAAGACAAAAGAAACGAAAATTTCATGGCTCCGGTTTGCTGTCCTGGAGACTTTTGGATCATATATATATATGGCAAGTTCCACAAAGGAAGGTCCCAGACCCAAAATTTCGGATCTGAGAATTTTACCCCTCCTCGGAAAGTCTTTCCAGAAAGAAATTATTCAATATTTTCCCAATTGACGAAATCTTCCTTTCTGTATTATGCTTGAAGCTTGTTTTTCTGAAAAAATACATAAAAAAATGTTTTTCGTTGTAAAAGGGTCGAAATTTTCCTCGGAAAACATTATTTTTCGTATGAGGGTAGTTTTTACCCCGGGAAAACACGTTTTCCCGTAGTAAAAAACTCCATTGAATCGCCAATGGTAACCAATGGTCCTCACACGACTCCATTGGACGATGAATGAGGACCCATTGAGATTTCCGCATTTTTTAATGGTGTATAGGAACGACCATTGATCAGTGAATGGATATCCATTGAAAAGTGACCATTACCCAATGACGTCCATTAGACAGCAAATGCGGATGAACCGAATGATCACCATTACTCAATGATGCCCATTGGAAAGCAAATGCTGATGGACCGAGCCATCAGCATTGCCCAATGGTGTCCATTGGAAGACAAATGCTGATGAACGAAATGATCAGCTTTACCCAATGATGTCCATTGGGAAGTAAATGCGGATGAACTGAATGATCAAGATTACCCAAAGATGTCCAGTGGAAACCGCGTCGCGTTAGTTCCGAGACTTGGCGCGATATGTCGCAGAACGGCAACCCGCTAAACTCCCATACGGATTATGCGAAGAGTATGCTTATCTAGACGAGTGTGAGCACGGAATATTAGCAGAAGTCGGTGTCCAAAAAATCCATGCAAGGATTTCTTGCCGACTGATGCCGATGGGATAATCCCTATTCCGTTTGAAATGGGGAAGTCAATCCTCATTGGAAAATCCCTGTTCGATTTCAAATGGGGAATTCAATGGCGAAAATGTCCTTGGGCAATTCGGCATTGATCTCCATTGGTTATTTTGGCAATGGGGAATGCATAGCGATTTTTCAATGGTGGGGAATGGAGTTTTTTACTATATGAAAGAATCTCCATTGATTATCGCCATTCATTCCCCATTGCCTACAAAAACCAATGGAGATCAATGCCGAATTGCCTATGGGGATTTTCTTCATTGAATCCCCATAGGATAATCCCCATTCCGTTTCAAATGGGGAAGTCAATCCTCATTGGAAAATCCTCATTCGATCTCAAATGGGAAATTCAATGACGAAAATCCCCTTAGGCAATTCGGCATTCATCTCCGTTGGTTATTTTGGCAATGGGGAATGAATGGGGATTTTTCAATGGCGACGAATGGAGCTTTTTACGACGGGTTGTGACCAAAAATTGTGAATTTTGGTCTTTTACTAATTTTTTTTTACTAAATTTCATCATTTTTTATCATTTATCTAAATTTATAATTTTTTTTAAATATTGGAAGATAATTAACCTCCAGATTTAAAGGATAGAGCCTTTCTAAGGAATGAACAAATTATTGTCAATGTTTGAGAATTTTTTTCTCAGAGATGACTAATTTTTAATGGATGGGATTATTGTTATTTTATTAAGTATATATTCAACTTATTGCATAACATTTTTTTGTTGAAAATCTTGAAAATTAACAGAGATATAAATATTATATTGACAAAAAAAAATTCTGGGTTGCATTGATATCCTGGGAAAGGGTTATCTGAATTAAAAAAAAAATTAATATCTATATGATGTAGCTATTTTTATGTTCAGCCTTTTTTTTCGTTTATTGTTTATAAAATGGCGACGAATTGATATTTTTTTCGATTTTAGGACCTTCGACTGTAGCCCAGTTAATTTTTGTAATTTAAACTTGAAATTCAATCTCCATTAAAAAAACTATACTTTAAAAAAATGGAAAAAAAAATATTGAATTGCAGTTGCCCACGCCTTTTTAATTATGAAAATCATAATCCGACAGTTGAAGATTTTGGGCCCAAATAATCGGTCGATCCGTTGTGGAACTTGCCATATGGGCCCATAAATATATGTATATGTTCATAATGCGAGTGAGTTTGGGCGTATAAGAGAATAGAACGAAAAAGAAATTTGCCCACCGGGGCGTGGATCTTGAACGCTACTAATGTAAATATCGTTGTATGGGTTTGCGCATAAATGCGCTTGCGTGTATATATTTGAGGCATTCCACGTCAAGTCAGCCACCCCATTTTTTGAAATCACCAAAAATCGCATACAAATTTTTAGAAAGTAGTTCTAACTATCAAGAAAATTTGTGATTTTTTTCAGATTTTTAAATTACATTTTTTAGCCGGAAAAAAATATAAAAAATTTGTTTGTCCCATTCTGTAACTCGAAAATTATTGATCGTACGAAAAAAAATGTAGAACATAAAACTTAGGATTTTCAACGTGCTTTTCACGGAAATTTTTTACAAACTCTTCCGAAAGCTCTATATGCCATTTTCGGAGCAAATAATGTTTTGATATTTTTTTTCTCAGAATTGACATCTTCGATTCATCTGTAGTTTAGACAGTTTTTTACTTGATATATTTACAGACTATAAAAAAATTGGCGCAGTGGAGAATCCATTATTTCAAATGCATTTTTATTGATACAATCTATCATTATAGAGTGATTTAACGAAATAGTGTAGATATTGATATTTTATCATTATTAATCGTAGACAGGGAAAAATAATAGAATAATCTCGTTTTGATATTGCGAAGAAGATTCCAGGAACAAAGCAGTATCGTTGCTTCATTCCCAAAAATTATGCCCAAATCGAGCTAAAAAAGTACTCATTGGCCATAGAAACGTCGGTGTATCCAAAGAGGGTAAATAATTTTTTTTTTGCAATCGAGAGACCTGAGTAGCCTTTTACTTTAATTTGAATAGACTTTATCGGAGTACATGGGTCCCTTGATAAAGTTTATTAAAACGTACAAAAAGATATTAAAAAAAATAAAAATGAAAAAAGTTTAAAAAATTGAAAAAGTACAAAAAATAAATAAAAATGCGGTCTTTAGAAAATATCTATAGATAGTCTCAACCCTGTTAATGCACAGAGAAATTTGTGTATTAATTTGGGATGAAAAACGCATGGGAAGGAATGGATTCTCCACTGAGCCAATTTTTTTGTAGTCTGTAAATATATCAAGTAAAAAACTGTTAAAATTACAGACAAATCAAAGATGTCAATTCTGAGAGAAAAATATCAAAACATTATTTGCTCCGAAAATGGCATATAGAGCTTTCGGGGGAGTTCGTAAAAAATTTCAGTGAAAAGTACGTTGAAAATCCTAAATTTCATGTGGTACTTTTTTTTTCGTACGATGAATAATTTTCGAGTTACGAAATGGAAGAAGAAATTTTTTTTGTATTTTTTTCTGGCTAAAATATGTAATATAAAAATCTGAAAAAAATCACGAATTTTTTTGACAGTTAGAACTACTTTATCAAAATTTGTATGCGATTTTTGGTGATTTCGAAAAATGGGGTGGCCGACTTGACGCGGAATGCCTCATTTATATATTGCGGTGTACATGCACGGAGGGAATTGTGGAGAGAGACGGGTGGGACCACCCGCGATATAAAAGCGATTAAATGAGAACGAAAGTCCCTCGATGTTATAATACACATGTGCGGATTTTATACATTTAAATATATATATATATATATATATATATATATATATATATATATATATTTATACACATGTATTGGTGTATTAATATTCGAATGCTATACGTACACTGTATTCATTATACACACCGTCGAATAATCTTTGCATAAGCTTTCGAGCGAAAGACACAAACACAACGGGTCCGAAAAAGTTATGTCAGAAAATACATTCTCATCGAGGAGACTAAATAACCAGAAGAACAATCAAAAAGCAGCCCAAATTTTTTTTGCTTATTTCAAAATTTATTTCCGTCACACATTCGTGAAACGTAAAATAATTATTATATATTATATATATATATATATATTATATTTTATTTTATACATTATTTATATATTATTCCACGCCAAATCGACCACTTTTGACCTCGACTTCTTTCGATTTCGCTGAAACTTTTTAATCTTTTTCTACTATATCAAAAACATTTTTCAGAATTTTTTCAATTTTTCTTACCCAATCGATAAAAAGTTATAATTTTTCAAAAAAATTGCCTTTCTATTTTTCAAATATCTATATATCTATATAACTCTTCCAAAAATTGACTTATCGGGACGTTTGTGATTTCAAAATTTTTGATTTTAACTGTACTTTTCAGAAAGAAATATAAAAAAACCTATTCAGACCGATCTCCAACGTTTTTTTTTTAATTTTTGGAAAAAAACGAAAATTTGTCGATGGTCGCTATTTTTTATTTTTGTTTCTTTTTTTTGTAGAAACTTTGATATTTTCTACAAATTTTCTGAAATTTTCAGAGTGGGGAATTTACGTTTTCTATTTTTTTCCAATTAAACAAATTTTTTTTTTAACTCAGTTTATTTCTCATAATACCACTCCGAGGATTTTTGAAGATGTTGGGAGAACTTCAAAGTCAAAAAATAATAATAATAAATGAAATTCCAAGTGGTAATCATCGAAAAAATCTCAAAGGTTTTGGAAAAAGAAAGAAAAAAAAGAAGATAGTTCTGAATAATTTTTTTATATTTTTTTTTGAATACTACATTTAAAAACAAAGAAAGTAAAAAGAAAAATTGTTATTTAGTTCATTTTTAGACAAATAACACTTTGAATTAGACTTTAAAAAAATTTTAAGTGGCTAATTTGTGATGGAATTATAGCTATTGTATATAAAATTATTTAACAAACTATGGTTTTTGGGTAATTAAACAAAAAAAAAGCAAAGTGTTGAAAAAACATTAAACGAAACTTTTTAAGTAAAAGTAGTTAAAAAAAAAATTATTCAGAACTATCTTCTTGTAAGTTTCAGCCAAATCGAAAGGGGTCGGGATTAAAAGTGGTCGATTTGACGTGGAATGACCCATATATAAGATTTAAGAATGGCCGAATCAATACTTCCCCGCTTTTTTTCCATCACCGGAAGTCCCCTCAAGATCAGGCGGAGTCGAGCAAATAATTCACCGCCAAAAATTGAAAATCTAGCCTATAAAATGTACCCATTTCCGGCTCTGCTCCTAGACCGGAAGTCCCCTGAAAATCGGCCAGAGGCGAGCAACTGCACTCGCAGTCGAAAACCAACGAGTTAAAACCATAAAAACACACCAAATTCCCCGAGCGAAGCGAAAAATTCGGTATGTTATTGTCCCTCCGGAGGGAGGATCAGTCTCGAGTCTACAGAGTAACGCGAAATCGATGCTCAAAATTTCAATCTGCTCGCCCTTATTCGCTTTATTTTGCTTTTATTTTTTTCTCTTTCTTCGCTCAGAGCCCCCCCTTCCCTTGATACCAGCTGGACGCGAGCTACTTGTTCGTTTTACGAAGGCAAAGAGCAGCATGGAAAAGAAGCATGTAAGTATAAGCAGCATATCCCAGAGGCAGAAAATCCAGCAGCAGCAGGATGAATACGCGCGAGCGCCCGCTAGCGGAGTCTCGTATGTTGGGCTGCATATGCGGGGCTCTCCGCGTGTGCTCTGCTCTGAAGTGAGATAGAGGGAAACGGGGAGAAAGAGAGAGAGAGAGAGAGAGAGAGAGAGAGAGAGAGAGAGAAAGAACGGGGGAAAATGTTGATGTGAAACGAGACGGGAATATAGGGGCCCGCGCGCCGGCAGAGCGCTATTCCGCTGCGTTACGTATATATATATATATATGTGTGTGTGTTCTCGCGAGGGAGAGACCCCTCGCGGTACGCGAGCGTGTATGCTCAGTGTTGCCTCGACCGTCGAGGCAGTCGGACGTGTCGGGTATCGTTTTTTGCTCTCTATCTCTCTATCTAACTCTGGAATAAGCGACACGAGATCCTACAAATGAAACGGAAAAGGGAACGAAAAATACTCCGTCCTCGTGACGTTCGAGTGTCAAATGTGTCGATGAAATTTTCCCTCTCGTAGTCCCTAAATGTTTGTTTTCAAAAAATTAATTATGAATTAATTCGTCAATACCAGCTTCCGGTTTTCTTTCGCGCGGGATATTCGCGAGGGATTTATACATGTGTGAGCGCGAAGGAGGATCTCGACGGACGACCTTGAAATTCCATCGGGACACGCCGAGAACGAGCGAGATAGGCGCGCGTGTGTTCGTTCGTGTTTTCTTCGTCGAAAATCAACAATCCGGGATGATTAATGTGACATATAAGTTTGTGAATTAGTGGAATAAAAAAAATTGCTGAAAATTCATTCGGCGAGGGAGAAAAACGAGGTTTGACGGGAAATTAGCTTTTTCTTTTGGCGAATGCGGGCGCGCGCATGCGCGAATTTCCGATGTTATTGCCGTGCGCGTGGTGGCGTTCACGAGCACGTGCGCCCAACTGAAGCCCGCCGTCTCTCGCGTCACCTCGCAAAAGCGGATTATTTTGGCGCCTGTCGCGCTTCGACGTCTATTTTTCGAACCTTCTTCCCACGAACGATCTCGCAACAATTCCCCTATTTTTCGATATTTATTTTACCTTTCGACGAAGCAAAGATTTAAAAAGACGGGCTTCGCAGTGGCGATTCTTCGTTGTTTTGTGATTTGCGAAGCGGAAATTCTCGGATTTTTCGGAGCGTCCATCGCGGGAGTGTTTTTTTTTCCTCTCGAGCAGAGTCGAAGGCGTTTTTTTGCCGGGGGCGAAATTAGCGGGAAAAGCGTTTCTCGACGAATGTTGGGAGGATAATAGATTTTGGAAAACGCTCTTCCGGTGCATTGGAAGCGGTGCTGTGTGTGTTTTGGTTTTTTTTGTTCTTTATCGATGTGTGTGCGCGTGTGCAACAACCGTGAGACGGATATAACCTTGAAGAAGCATACAGTAAAATCGTAGCCGGTGCGCGCTGCTACACCGGAACTTCCGCTCCAGGCAAGTCTCTCTCTATATATCTCTCTTTCTCTGCGGAGATTACAAACGACACTAGTTACATTGTAATGGCAGGATATGAGCTCGCTCGAGGAGATCTTTCACTACTTGCGCTCGAGGGGAACGATAACGGAAAAAAATGTTTTTTTTTTTTAAATACCGGGCTGTAAATTATAATAAAAAATATGAGTAATGAGATAGCGCATGTAAGCGCCGGGGAATAAATGAACCGAATTTTTTAACGGTTTTTATGGGAACGAGAAAAATTGCTGATTATTGGGTTTTATTTTTTAAAAAATGACTCGGTAATTGTTTTTTTTTTAAAGCTCTTAATTTATTGAATGTGATAATTTTAAATATTAATCATTTTTGTCGATTTTATAGTTTTGAATTGAAATAAAAAATACAAGAATAGTAAGATAGCGCATAAGACATGAAAAATAAATCGATGAACTTGACCCTCCGTGTGTACACTTGAATATTGGGACACCGTCTGTACTCTGGGTCGTTAAAGTCCTGCTAATGTTTTTTCTAAAAAAAAAACGTAAAACAAATCTGAACAAATTCTGAATTACTTTTATAACATTTTTTTCCATGATCCAATGATTTATTTAACCATTTGTAGAAAGCCACAATTTTTTACAATTTTTACAATTCCAGAGATATATTCGATTTGAAAATTTGGCTTGTGCCTTAAAAGACTCAGTATACAGATAGAGGGTTAATTTGGAATTTCTATTAAGCAAATTTATTGAAAAAAAATACTGATATATTTTATTTAAATAAGCAATTGACTTGGCAATGGATTTTAATAGATTTCAACTGAAAAAAAGAATTTCCATTTGATATAAAAATTAATAGTTAAGGATTATTGATTGAGATTATGAATCTCAAATATTTATGTAGACTTCGTTATTTCAAATTTAAATAAAAAATTCGCGAATAATAAGATAGCGGATAATATAGCAAGAGAAGAAAAATTAACAAATCCATTAGGCTTAAATTATTTATATGGAAAAACATTTCATTGCAATGAATATCTTACAGGAATATTTTTCAAAATAAAAAATTTGCCTTATCCATTAATTTTAATGCACTTTTATTTAAAAATAAATATTAATTTATCAAAAATTAGAGTAAATTATGATTAAAATTATCAATTCTAGTAACTTTTGTAAATTTTATTATTTCAATCACTTTTAATAATCAAACCTTAAATCAAAATTACCAATTCTGTCCAAAATGATCGACAGCCCTTTGAAGGCAGGAATGACTCTCTCTCTCTCTCTCTCTCTCTCTCTCTCTCTCTCTCTCTCTCATCTTTCGAGGATCATCATCCTATTGGAATTCCCGAGCAAAACGATTAAATCAAGACCGTCCGAGATATATATATATATTTTTTTTTTTTTTTTTTTTTACATGTAATGCCTCGTGAGCGATTCGTGTACAACGCGTTTATCTGTATTGCCGTGACTACCGTGTCGTTTCCAATAAATATTTTTCTGCCCCACCCCTCATTCTCTTCCATTCGATATCTGTAATTATCTCTCTCCCTCTCTCTCGTTCGAGAGTTTCGTCACCCTCCTTATCCTCTTTTATTCGTAAAATCGCTCCGAGGCCACGTGTTGTTTTTAATTTGTTTTTCTCAGCCACGGAAATTTTTTTCAATCGTCTCCTTGACATCTTGATTTCTATGATTTCGCGTTTCGAAATTTTACGATATGTTTTTCCGGCGATTAAGCCAACGCTGTTATTAGAGTTTACGCTCCCCCGATTCTTGAAAAATATGGACAAAAAAATTGTAACCGTCCCTATAATTATTTTTGATTTTTTTTTTTCGTCGGGCAGTCACGATGTTATGAAGAAATATTTAATTTTTCAAAATCTGAGCCCTCGATCATTCTATTTCAAATTCCAAATTTCCCCACTGATTGATATATTGCTGAAAAAAAATATTTGGATAGTCTGGAAATCACTAAAATTGAAGCGTTGACGATTCTGTGAATTTGCCAGTTTGTAAAAAAAATTCCTCACATCTGGTTCAAAATCCTCAATTTTTTTTTCTCAAAAATAAAGCTTGCTTGGTTAGAAAGAAAAATCCAGCGCGAAATTAAAACTGCATCGATTGGAATTTTTTCCAAAAATTGAAAATTGAATTTTTGAAAACAAAACGCGGCGCAAGTAAAAAAAAAAAAAAATTGACGTCACGTTTCGAACGTTCAACCCGAAAAATCGACGATTATAATCTTCCAACGAAAATCTGAAGCCTACCAAAACTTGACAATTAATTTTTTAAGTTTTTCAATTACTTCGAAGAATTATTTAAACGTTATCGCTGCGAGCATTTCAATTATTCTTGAAAAAAAAATCAATTATTCAATTGTTTTTTTTTTCAAGAATAATTGAAAATTGAGAATAATTGAGAATAAATGAAATAATTGAAAATTGAGAATAAATGAAATTGCGGGCATTTCAATTATTCTTAAAGATACATTTGTCGAAATTTCATTCAGTTGAACGTTCCAAATCGTGAAAAAATTGCCTAAAAAGGCACATTTGAACTTGGGGATTTTTTTCCGTCTCCGTTAATCGCTCGTGGCATACAACTCGGGATTAATCAGACTGATACATATATAAGCTTGTGTATGTGTTCTTTAAATGTCGCACGGAGCCGCCGCTTCGACGCCACCCGATTATTTACACTCGACGAGTATTATCGAACCCGCATATACACGCATACATATATGAGGTATTCCCGCCCAACGGAACCCCTTTTAGGCCGACCTCATTCGATTTTCTTGAAACACAAGTATGTTTTAGTGTTGCCTGAAAGTATATTGTACACCAATTTTCAGATCTCTAACTATAATACTCTTTGGAATACACCAAAAGTTATATTTCGGAAAAAATTCAGCGATTTCGAAAAAAAAAGAATTTATTTAAATTCCGGCCAAAAACCGAAAAAATTAATTTACAAAACATGAGCATAATTTAATTCGGCGGAACAATTTTTTTCATGTTTTGTATATATCTGAGAAGTCAAGATATAAATTTCAATTCTTAAATATTGTGTTTTTCGTATTCAACAGTTCTTTCATATATTATATACCGTATTTTTAACGAATTTTGAATTTAGTAAATTTATTAAATTTATTAAATTAAATTTATTGAATATTCAAATTTATTCAAATTAAATTACTTAAATTCAATTTATTAAATTTTGAATTTAATAAATTTATAAAATTCGAAATTCGTTAAAAAAAACTATTTAATATATCAAAGAACTGTTAAATGCGAAAAGGACGATATTTAAAATTTTTTATCCCACTAAAAGACTTTGCATTAGTAAACGGATGCGTGTTCCAACTTGAAATTTATATCGTGACTTCTCAGATATATACAAAACACGAAAAAAATTGTTCCGCCGAATTAAATTATGCTCTTTTTTTGTAAATCAATTTTTTCGGTATTTGGCCGAAATTTAAATGAATTCGTTTTTTTTCGGAATCGCTGATATTTTTTTCGAAAAGCGCAGAAAATTTCCGATCGAAAGCCATTCGAAAATAATCTTTTCGATTTTATTTCGCGCCGTGCCAAAGCTCCGAAGCGCTGAATACGCAAACAGTTTGAAATATAACTTTTGGTGTATTCCAAAGAGTATTATAGTTAGAGATCTGAAAATTGGTGTACAATATACTTTTAGGCAACACTAAAACATACTCGAGTTTCAAGCAATTCGAAAGAGATCGGCCTAAAAGGGGGTCCCGTTGAGCGGGAATACCTCATATATATATGTATATTTTTTTAGATACGTATATACATGCGTGTAACATTCGTGCATAACGCACAACGCGAGCTGTTTCTTTTGAGATAACGAGAAAAAAAGGAGAGGAAAAAAAAAGAGAGAAATCGTACGAAGATATCGGATACCAGGGAGCTGAAACTTCTATCTTACATTTACAGAGTCCGAGGGGCAATGAGGGTCACAATGTCTGACCATTGACAACGTTAACGTAGATAACGAAAACGCGTTTCTCCGATTTTCTCAATGACTGCTCCCTATGTGTGTGTGTGTGTGTGTGTGTGTGTGTGTGTGTGTGTGTGTGTGTGTGTGTGTGTGTGTGTGTGTGTGTGTGTGTGTGTGTGTGTGTGTGTGTGTGTGTGTGTGTGTGTGTGTGTGTGTGTGTGTGCGCGCGCGCGCGTGCGTGCGCGCGTGTGTGTGTGTGTGTGCGCGCGCGCGCGCGCGCGCGCGCGCGCGTGTGTGTGTGTGTGTGTGTGTGTGTGTGTGTGTGTGTGTGTGTGTGTGTGTGTGTGTGTGTGTGTGTAACATATAAACGTACTTTTAATCGTGTAAGACTTTTTCAACACGATTAGGGGGCTTACGCGTGATCGTGAGAGTTTTAACTCTCATATATTAATATTTTTGAAAATCATTTTTGATGGTTTATCTTAAAAATTAAAATATGGGTGGTTTTGAATTTTGGTGGAGTTTTTTTCGGTACAGTTGTCAATAAATGAAAAATTATTAAAGTAAAGTAAATGGATTGTGTAGTTGGAATCAAAGGTCGAGCGTATTTTTTTGAATTTTGCTGCAGTTTTTTTCGGTACAGTTTTCGATAAATAAAAAATCGTAGAGTAGATGGATTTTGTAGTTTGAATCAACAATCGAGCGGATGATATTGAAAATTGGGGGGAATTTTTTACGGTACAGTTTTCGATAGAGAAGATCGTAGAGTAGTTAGATTTTGTGGTTTGAATCTAAGATCGAGCGGATGGTTTTTTAATTTGGTGGAGTTTTTTTTGGTACAGTTTTCGAAAGAGAAAAAAAAAATGCTTAGAGTAAAGGGATTTCGTACTTAAAATCAAAGATCGACCGGATGGATTTGAATTTTGGTGGAATTTTTTTCGGCACAGTTGTCGATAAATAAAAAACTATTAAAGTAAATGGATTGTGTAGTTGGAATCAAAGATCGAGCGTATTTTTTTATAATTTTGGTGGAGTGCTTTTCGGCACAGTTTTGAATGGAAAAAACATTAAACAAACATTAAACATTAATCATTAAAATTTAATGGTTAATGAAAATAACCATTGAAATTATTTTCATTAACCATTAAAATTATTTTCATTAACCATTAAATTTTAATGGTCAATGGAAATTATTTCAATGGTTAATGAAAATGCAATTGCATTAAAAAAAGTAATGCATTATTTGCAACCCTGCCCATTACAATGTAGTGTGTAATAGAAAAATTTCCATTACCCATTGCAATGTAGTGTGTAATGGACAAAACTTTGATTGCAATTTTGGGAATAGAAAAATATAGATGAATAAATTATTGCAGTTTTGTATTACATTTTATTGACTTAGGACTTAGATTTGCAGAATTATAATATAGATGCTTTTTAGAATTTAAGGTGAAAATCTAAGTCCTAAGTCAATAAAATGTAATGCAGAATTGCAATAATTTATTTATCTATCTTTTTCCATTCCCAAAATTGCAATCAAAGTTTTGTCCATAACACATTACATTGCAATGGGTAATGGAAATTTTTTCTATTACACACTACATTGTAATGGGCAGGGTTGCAAATAATGCATTACTTTTTTTAATGCAATTGCATTTTCATTAACCATTAACCATTAAATTTTAATGGTCAATGAAAATAATTTCCATTAACCATTAACCATTAAATTTTAATGATTAATGAAAATAATTTCCATTAACCATTAAATTTTAATGGTCAATGAAAATAATTTCCATTAACCATTAAATTTCATCAGCCATTAAAAAAGTAATGGTTAATGCATTACTTTTTCATTAAAAATTTCGCAACCCTGCTCGGAGGTAACACGTGTGGTTAACATTGCGGGCAGTTTCAGGATATATTAGAAGTAAAAGAGGATTTCGAGCTGAGGCCTTTAGAGCTCACTCGGGGTTACCTACAATGGGAGAGAGGAAACTCGAGGGGGGGGGGGGAGGTTCGTAAGTCCAGGGGAGCGGTAACATACCTCGAATAATAACTCCACAGCTGAGCTCGCTTTCTGTCTCTTCCAATGTCTCATATTTCGTTACTCGACAGCGCACATGTCTCAACCATGAAAGGCATTCCACGTTAAATCGCTCGTACGGCTCACAAATTTTTTTATCTCATTTTTCTCACGTATAAATTAGTCCCAATATTCCAGTGAATAGAAAAATTGAAGTCTTCATTTTTCAAAAGAATTTTCAAAATTAAACTTATTTATAAATTCTATCCGTCAAATTATTGGAGTTTTTTTGGGCTCAAAAATTATCTTGAAACGCTGAAAAAGTTTTCGAAAAAAGAAGAGGAAAAATTGTACAAATTATTATTTTTTAAATAATTGAATAATGTATAATTTTTAAAATGGTGGTCTATTTTACGTGGAACGCCTCGTACATGCGTGCGAGGGAGGGTTGATAGTGTGAAGAAGGCTGGGAGAGAGGGGCACGTGTTTAAAGCGGTGGGAGAATCTCTCTCAGCTGCTCCTTGTTTCCATTAAAAGTATCAGGGCAAAAAAATGGGGGGGGGGGGCAATGCGGTCCAGGGGGTAATACGGGTCACAAGTGGCAAAACGCTGCAGAAATGTTTAAACAAAATCAATGATTTTTTTCGCGAGGCACGTATGTTAGTAGTTTCACGGACGATTACTTTGTGGATTTTTCGATGGATAAATAAAAATATATATGGGTTATTCCATGTCAAATCGACCAAGAGTTGGAATCGACTCCTTTCAACTTCGATGAAATTTGGTCAGAAGTTTTCGTTTTCAATAAAACGAAGTACCGAAGGAAAAAAAATTGAAATTTTTTTTTCTAAAGTTATGCAAAATTTAAAATTTCACAATTTTTCATATCTGTCAAGTTTATTTTTTAAATATCTTGAAAACTATGAAAAATCGTTCTGAATTCTCTTTAAAGAATATACTTGGGGCTACGAAAAAAAAAATTTGAAAAATGATAAATTTGGAGAATTTCGAATGTTCAAAAATCGTAAAAATCCAATCCATCCAATCCATATTTTATTTTTGGTTTAATTTTTTTAATATAATATGTTGTACTGATCTTAAAAGATTCTGAAATTTTCAGAGAGGTGTTTTTTTTGTTTTAAAAATATAAATTTTTGAATTTTGGTAAATTTTTTTTTTTAAATGGTCATTAGTTGACATTTTTACTGCTCAAAATTACAGAATTATATGATTGCTCAACTTTACTTAACTTAGTGGAAAAAAAATTTTTTTTTACCAAAATTCAAAAATGTTCATTTTTGAAACAAAAACACACGATCCTGAAAATTTCAGGATCTTTTAAGATCAGAACAATATAAAAAATATAAAACAATATAAATATAAAAAAATATAAAATATATTCAAAAAAATTAACCAAAAATTTAATGTTTATCGTAGATTTGCACGATTTTTAAAAATTCCAAGATGTATATTTTTGAAACAAAAAAAAACACTTCTCTGAAAATTTCAGGATCTTTTATGATCAGGACAAGGTATTATATAAAAAAAAATTAAACCAAAAATAAAAAATGGAACTTGGATTTTTACGATTTTTGAAAATTCAAAATTCTCCAAATTCATCATTTTTCAATTTTTTTTTTCGGAATATTTTTTTTTCGTAGCCCTATAAGTATACTCTTTAAAACGAATTCAGAGCGATTTTTCGCAACTATAATAGTTTTCAAGGTATTTAAAAAATAAATTGGACAGATTTGAAAAATTGTGAAATTTTGAATTTTGTAAAACTTTCGATCAAAATTTTTAATTATTTTTCCTTTGGTAGGACTTCGTTTTATTGAAAACGAAAACTTCTGACCAAATTTCATCGAAATTGAAAGGGGTCGATTTCAACTCTTCGTCGATTTGACATGGAATGACCCATATATATGTATAACAAGATCGATGCGCTATCTTGACTCGGCAAGAGAGAGAGAGGGAGAGAGGAATTGCCCTGAGGCTTTTTGCTCCTGAAGCAGCAGCAACATTGCATGACAGCGGTGAAGAGCAAACCCTCAGCTATTGCAGCTTCCGCTCGTTTCACTCTCTCCCTCTTTATAGATCTTCTTCTCTCTCTCTGTCTCTCTTTTCCGTGCGCGCCTTGAAAACGCTTCGATGATTTACGCACCGCATTTATGACGCAACGTAAAATCCTCATGCTCGCGCGAAAATTCTTCACTCTCTTCCTTTCCACTCAGGCGAAACGCTCGTATCATGACGACGAGAGTGAATGTCCCAAAACACGAACACGTGGAGCTGCGAATTGCATATTCCTCCTTTCCCATTTGGATAGAAATGTTTTTTTTTCCGTTCTTAATATTTTGAAATTCCAAGCTTTTCGTTCAAAGTCACCAAAGGTCGAATGCAGATTTCCAGAGGTTACCTTAAATTAAGATTTTTTTTATCATAAGCAGATGTATATGGGGCGTTCCATCGCAAATGGGACAGTTCGGAAAACTTTTTTTTCCCCAAATTTATTATATTTTTTAGTACCCATCGAAAGATCCTTGCTTGTAAGTTTTGAGATTTTTTTGATTACTCGTTCAGAAGACCAAAAAACCGCTCTTTTTTTGGTATTTTGGTAATAACTTCTTTAATAATCGTCCAAATTGAGAATATTTTTTTTGAATTTTTTTGTTTTTTCATGGCCTTTTCAGAAAAAAATTAAACAAACATATTCGACATGTTGTGAAATGAGTTTTTTTACTTTTAAACTTTAAATCGCGTTTTTAAAAGTGAGTGGATGTTTATATATTTTTTTTTTAATTTTTTTTTTTAAACATCTATCTATTCAACAACTTTTAAGAATAGTCCGGTCCTGAGCCTTCCAGAACTACTATTTTTTTCGATTTTTGAGAATTACATTTTTTTTTTCTCTATAAATTATTATGAATACAAATTTTCGTTACTGTATAGTTTGTCATTATTTAGAATTTATTTTGACCCTTTTCTTATAAAACTTTTTAAATAAACAAAAATATTTTAGTTTTCAAAAATCGAAAAAAATAGTAGTTATGGAAAGGCCCACGATCGGACTAGTCTTAAGAGTTGTTGAATACATAAAGTTGTTGATGTCAAAAAAAAATTTGTCTTTAATCAAAATATACACTCTCTTTTAAAAACGCGATTTAAAGTTTAAAACTCAAAAAAATCATGTAAAAACACGTTGAATATTTTTTTTGTATTTTTTTCTGACAAAGCCATAAAAAAAAATTTCAAAAAATAACCTTTCCATTTGGACCATTATTAACGACGTTATGATCCAAAATACCCAAAAAGAGCGGTTTTTTGGACTTTTGAACGAGTAATCAAAAAAATCTCAAAATTTACCATCAAGGGTCTTTTGATGGGTACTAACAAATATAACAAATTTGAGGACATAAAAAAAAAAGTTTTTCAAAATGTCCGATTTGGGATGGAATGCCCCATATTTACAAGGGCATTAAAAAAAAAGTTTTTTTCTCGCAAACAGGCTCAGAAGTTTCATTTAGGTATAAAAAAAAGCCCATTAAAATATGAGCTCTTAATATTAATATTAGCATTGCCCTTATCGCACTTTTCGATTTTCCATAAGAATTCAAAAGTTATTCAATGTCAAAGTTTAATTTTTCGTAAATTTGGCTGATTTTTGGATGTTACACCAGAACTATTAGTTTTATCAACAAAGGGTGGATGAAATTTTATGGGAAACATAAATTAAACTTTCAAGAAATGTTTACCAATAATTCTCACTATAATAATAAAAAAATGGAACGCTTTAAGAAAATTGTGCAGCAGAAATTAACTTAAAATTTATTTATGTATTTTATTTTTTTGTTACTTTAGAGGTTAAAAATAATTTTAAAAAAATCATACGATTGAATAACTATTTTTTACCTCAAAAATAAAAAAAATATAAGTTCAAGCTAATTTCTCCTCCACAATTTTCTTAAAGCGTTCTTTTTTTATTGTTATGGTGAGAACTATTGATTCATATTTCTCGAAAGTTTAATGTATGTTTCACATGAAATTTCATCCACATATATTTTGTCGATAAAACTAGTTCCTTTGTAATATCAAAAAATCAGCCGAATTTCCGAAAAATTATACTTTGATATTGAATAACTTTTGAACGAGTGAAGTTATAAAAAAGTAACTTTTTTCTACAGCGTTAAATTCTCTACAAAAATATGTAGATTTCCCGTATGATGAATTGTTTGCTAGTTATAAAATCAGAAGACGTAAAAGTAATTTTCGAAATTGAATCGAATCGAAATCGAATCAAAATCGAAAAGTGCGATGAGGACATTAATATTAATATTAAGCGCTCATATTTTAATAGGCCTTTTATAATACCTAAATTAGACTTTTGAGCCTGCTTGCGAGAAAAAAAAAGTTTTTTTTTTTTGAACCACCCTAATATTTACGAATTGACTTTGGCTGTTTCTTGAAATTTGGTCAATTTTTCTGGTTAATTTTAAAATTTTTAAAAGCCTACTAAATAATTTTAAAAAATCTAAAAAATAGGAAATATGTTATTCCACGAATGACTTTCTGACGATGACGAATTATCTCTCTCTCTTTTTTTATCCAAACGTCATCCTCGTTTGTGAGTTTTCCGAGAAACTTCTTTCAGCTACTGAGAAACGTGAATAAGCTTCTCTTGAACTATTGTCCATCCAAGATACATACAAATACATACATATATATGGGGCATTCCACGTCAAATCACGCGGTCATTGGCCTGACCCCCTCAGATTTTTATGTCCAATGAATTGTCGGTTTCGTTTGGCCCGAAATATAGCCTCAAATTTTTATAAAATTTTATTTCATTTTTTAGGGGTAAAAATGGTGACTACTTTTTTTTTGTATTTTTTTTTTTTTTCTTAATTTGATTGTTTCTTATAGTGAGAATAACAACAACGAAAATAGTTTTCTAGTGAAACTTGAAAATATATCAACCTCGACGACCTGAAATAAAACGGATAATTAAAAAAAAAATGCAATAGTAATTATAATTTGAAAAAAAATGGTAATTATTTTTGGCCCATTATCGAACTATGACGAAAATATCTGTTTTGGGCCCTAGTTTCTGTGAAAAAATTTTCATTAATTTAAAAAAGGTCCCTCTTTATGTTTTCCCTCAATTTAGTGATTTTTTACCTCGGGCGACCCTTAAAAAATGAAATAAAATTTTCTAAAAATTTGAGGTCATATTTCGGGTCAAACGAAACCCACGATTCATCGGACATCAAAATCCGAGCGAGTCAGGCCGATGACCGCGTGATTTGACGTGGAATGCCCCATATATACTTGTAAAAATACGCTATAGTGTGTACTTGAACGCAATACATGTGGAAGTTAGTGCAAATACCGAGACGCGAGAAATTCTCCGCACTATGATTCATTGGCATAACGTTTTACCGCAAACCGCACGAAGACTCGGAAGGTTTTGGCGATATATATGGGGCATTCCATACCAATTCGACCTCGGTCTGACCCTCGACCCCTCAAATCTGGTTCCCGATTTTTTCTATCATTACTCTCACTCTATCAAGCAATTACAATTTTTGTCAGATTTTTCAAAATAAATTTGAGCGCGTCATGAATTTTTGAATATTTTTTTTAAAAACCTTGATGGCCGTAATGGAAAAATCTGAAAAAATTCCCAAAAATACAGTGTCAGATATAAAAAATGTTGGTGTAAAATTCATAATGTCTGGGAAGCAGAGGTCAATTTACTGTAGACTGTTGCTTCTTATTTTTTTCCTTTTTTTTTTGCTCAAAAAGCTAAAAAGCGGGTTGAAGCAAAAGCCCAGACATTATGAATTTTACACCAACATTTTTTACATCTGACACTGTATTTTTGGGAATTTTTTCAGATTTTTCGATTACGGCCATCGAGGTGTTCAAAAAAAAAAATTCAAAAATTCATGACGCGCTCAAATTTATTTTGAAAAATTTGAAAAAAATTGTAATTGCTTGATAGAGTGAGAGTAATGATAGGAAAAATCGGGAACTAGATTTGAAGGGTCGAGGGTCATACCCAGGTCGAATTGGTATGGAATGCCCCATATATGATAATGCCCGCATACAGAGTGCTCAAACTCGCTCTGAAAGGAACACACACATCAGACACTTTCTCTGTCTCTCTCTTTGTGTTTCGATAAATAATTCTTCAGCTGTGCTGACGAGGGGAAAAAAAGATGACAGGCAGGAAAATGACTCGTTATCTGCAACGGAAATTTTCCGTGTACCTTAAGGGGTAACTCTAGAATTTTTGGAAAATCGATTGTTTTTTGTTCAAACAATACTTTGGGTTCATAAAAACCAAATTCAGTTGGACCTCAATAAAGTCACCAGAGAGAAATGAATAAATAAATAAATTTATTTATTTATAAATAATGAATTTATCCAAAATAAATTTAAAATTGGACCGGAATTTGGTAATTACAATTTTAGGGATCAATTCAATGCGATTGAAAATCACTTAAAAAGCACTTAATTCCTTTGCAGTTACATTTCAGAAAAGGTGTCAATCGTAATAACAAATGACCAAATTTTATTTTTGTTAAAACGAAATAACCAAAATTTTCAGTAGGGCCCAAAATGAGCACTTTGAAAGTACCTACTTCCGGTATAATTTGAATTCATTTTCGAGACTTGTCTGCTAACTTTACAGAGTTTACTTTGTTAGTTTTAAACTGAAAAAGAGCGTCTGGAAGTCTGACTCATTTCAGGATACTTTTTTCACAGCAAAAACCATAATTTTGCATTAATAAAAAATTATTTTGCAGTGTCAAAGTGTCTCAAAACGATCTAAAAATGTTGCAAAGAGTTATCTCCTCGGAGTCGAGAAAGAAAATGCTAAAAATCACACTTTTAGCATTTTGATTCACCTAGAAAAAAGATCTAGTCGTGGGTACTATAATCGTTTATTTGATTATTTTTTAGTTACTTTAAAAAAAAAATTTCCTTCCAATTTTGGGCGATATTTACTTCCACTATATTTATTTATTTATTTGAATTCCCTGTCATCGAAAAACAAGCGTTGAAGAAAAATCTATTCGTTGTTACTAAATACCTATTCACGCGTAATCTCATCCGATCATATCTGCAGATTCGTCAGTACACCAAACATCCGCTAGGTGGCTGCCTCTCGCACAAGCGAACCTGCCTCTCGACGTCTATATCCTTTCCAAGCTCGTCTATGTTTGATATCCTTTTTTTTCAGTATGGATATTTGATACATTGAACATTGCGGTAAAACGCAAGATGGTCGAATCCCCGAAAAGGATTCCCATAAAAAAGGGTCTTTTTTCTTTTCCCTTCTGTTGAAGAAAAGGCGAAGCTTCACGAAATTGTAGACTTCATATGTGTAGCTAAACATTCAAAGATTGAAATGTTTAAAAATATATATTGTGTAAATATTTTTAAAAAAATGATTTCATTTAAATACATATTTGTTCAGTTTGAAATAATATTTATTAATATTAAATAAAAATTTATTAGATCGCAATATATTTTGCTAGGTCATTAAAAAAAAAAAAAATTTCGTTGACACGAATAGAGTTGTATTATAGTGATGGCAATATTTGATGAATGTATCGATATTTGGTATCGATACGTATTGGTGGTCTGAGTATCGATACAGGTGTAATATCGGGAATGCGATATCGATATCACCGATATCGATACTCAAATAAAAATGCAAACAAACCTCAGTTCGAAATAAAAACAGTAGTTTTATACCTCAGTCGGTAACAAAAAACTGTAGTTTCTTACCTCAGTTGGTAACAAAAAACTGTCGTTTGTACCTCAGTCGGTAACAAAACCGGTAATTTTTTGCCACAGTCGGTAACATAAACTGAATAAAAATCAGTTGTATCGAAATTTCGATATTTATGTATTGCGTATCGATACTTGAAAATATCGTAACGCCAAGAATCGATACAAAATATCGATATTTGGGTCGAAGAGTATCGATATTCCAAATATCGATACTGTATCGCCCATCACTATTGTATTAGGCCGGCCTACAACTAAGTAAATTTATTTGGCTTGAATAGGATTTAGTTAAATGTACTAGATCTTTTTTCTGGGTATTCTGATTCCACCCTCAATTTTCATCCCCAATATGAGAACCTCAAAAATGAACACCGGATTAAAAAAGTATCTTAACTATTTTAGAATTATCCCAATTTAAAAATTTTCATTTGAAATGCAATTTGTTAACCATTTCCGTGTTTTCCTCTTTCTCTCTCTGCCGAGTGCGATTCACTCGGCAAAACTTTATTTCAGCCTTAGGAATAAGGCTGAAAATCCGTATAACTCGGAGATTCCAGTTGTTAAAGTTGGCTCCCCCGCGAGATCCAGGCTCGACCGATCCAATAATTCGTTTTGCCAGATCGCCGATTCTCTTCCTCTCCTTCTCTCTCTCTCTCTCTCTCTCTTTCTCTCTCTCTCTCTCTCTCTCTCTCTCTCTCTCTCTCTCCCTTTCTATCGCTTTTTCTCTAGGCATTGATTCTACAACTAACACTATTACTACCATTTCTAGTACTACAGTTTCTTCTTCTTCTTCTATAGTGGTCGATCTCGCGCGTGAGCACGAAAATTAGCATACGAATCTTCCCCATGTGCATTTATTTATATATGGGGCATTCCACGTCAAATCACGCAGTCATCGGCCTGACCCCCTCGGATTTTAAAGTCCAATGAATTGTGGGTTTCGTTTGGCCCAAAATATAACCTCAAATTTTTAGAAATTTTTATTTTATTTTTTACGGGTTGCCCGAGCTAAAAAATTATTAAATTGAGGGAAAACATGAAGAGGGGCCTTTTTTGAATGAATGTAAATTTTTTCACAGAAACTAGGGCCCAAAACAGATATTTTCGTCATAGTTCGATAATGGGCCAAAAATAATTACTATTTTTTTTGTATATTAATTTTTTTTAAAATAATTTCTTGTTTTGATTGTTTTTTGTACAGTGATCGGCAAAATCGATATTTTCGTTAATTTAATTACCGCTAATTACTCTGTGTTAGGAAATTTTATAATTGTTCCAATTAATATTACTCATTATTAAGACACTCAATAATAAGGCAGTAAGATATTTCTAATATTCGAGAATTCGATAATTCATGTTCGATTATTGTCCAATAAACCAATAACTTGTAATTTGGATAAAATAATTACTCAATAACCAAGTAATTAAAATGTTGCTCTTATGAATTACTGATTTTTTTAAAAATTAGGTAATTCTTCCTTCTAATTATTAATTATCCAAGTAATTAAATACTTAAGTACTCTACTTACTAATTTTTTTATGAAATTAGTCAATTATTTGAATACTTAGATAATTAATTCTTCTAATTACTAATTTAAAAAAAATTAGTTAATTATTGTTTGCAATTATTAATTATTTGATAATGCATTATCAAATAATGCATATTTATTAATTGAATTAATAATTGAATACAAGTTGTAGGCAAACTTGTACACAAAATATAATCCAACTTTTGTGCAAGTTCACTTCAATAACATCTACAATTATTTGTAGTCAAGTTGTTCTTAAATTGTGTAGGAATTTATAATTAAATAGTATATTATATATCTACATTATTCATTATTCAAATAATTGGTAATTGAAATAGTTCAATTACTAATTACTTGAATAATTAGTCATTTAGATAAATACATTACTAATTATTCAAATAATCAATAACTGACATAATTCAATGATAAATTATTCTAATAATTAGTATTAAAATAATTCAATTACTAAATAATTTAATGATAAGTATTTTAAAGAATACGATTAGTACGAATTTTTCTAATAATGAATAATTCAAAGAATACACATATTCAATATCCAAATAATTCGTAGTATTGGTCTTCAAATTACTGATTATCGAAACACCTAAAAAAATAATAGATTATAGTATTAATTTTGTAAATAACGATTAATATTAAAAAAAAATTTTGTAAAATTTTTTTTAAAATCAAACCGATGATGAAATAAAACGAAACCAACAATTCATTGGACATCAAAATCCGGAGGGCCGATGACCGCGTGATCTGATGTGGAATGCCCCATATATAAGTATATATTTTTCTTCATAGCTTTCTTTCTCTTTCTCTCTGTTTATTTCACGTTGAGTCGAATAATACCGGCGCGGCGAGGAATATCGAGGAAGCGAAATTGTACGGGGGGGGGGGGCGAGGGGGCAGAAAATATGGTATCGGTATTCATAGAACATCGAGCAAAAACCCCTACGCGTCGCGTATAATACACGCGCGGTAGGCGTTGTATATCTCTCCTCACCGATTTCTTCCTCGATGATTTCTCTCCCCCCCGCCCCTCTCTCCCCCTTCCTCCCGCTCTCTATCGCTGTGTCTCTCTCCTCTCGAGAGGAGCGCCATCTATCGTATCTATACTTCCTCGTGTGTTCTCTCCTCAGTGCCTCTTTGCCATATCCAACCTAACCACAAAATCAACCGATGATGATCTTCTTCGAGATGAGGCCCGCAGTGATCCAACCTCAAAGCCCTGTCGCTTGTAAGACGAAATTACGAGTTTCCGGCATAAAGCTCGGTTTTCCTCGGATGAGCGAGAAGATTCTTTCACACTCAGAATAAAATATAAATTTAATTGAAATATTTTTCTCAATGAATATTAATCAATATTTATTGATTAATCTTTATTAATATTTATAATTAATTAATTGAGATATTTTTCTTAATAAAGATTATTTAATATTAATTTATTAATCTTTATTAATATTTTGAGAATGAACAAATTTTCGAGAAAAAAAAATGAAAATGAAATAAGTTATAAGGTCAGAGGGTAAAAAAAAAAGGGATGTTCTGGCTGACACGATTGCAACATTTCTATAGTCATACACGATTAAAAAAACTCCGATACAAAAATTAAAAAAAGGTGATTAATTAGTAAGAATGCCTTTATGGCTCCTACCTTAGAGAGAAAAAAAAAATCGCAAAATGACGACTGCCTCAACAAAAAAGGCGGTTTTCGACCCTTTTTTAATGGTTTTTAATTTTTTTACAATAGTAAAAAAAAAATGATTTTGATAAACAAGTACTACATCTACAAGTAGTAGGGGCGATGAAGAGTTATATATTGAAAATTGCACCCAGAAAAAAGATCTAGTCGTAGGTACTATAATCGTTTATTTGATTATTTTTTAGTTACTTTAAAGAAAATTTTCTTTCCATCCAATTTTGGGCGATATATTTTCTTCCACTATATTTATTTATTTGAATTCCCTGTCATCGAGAAACAGGCGTTGAAGAAAAATTCTATTCGTTGTTACTAAATACCTGTATTCACCCGTAATCTCATCCGATCATATCTGCAGATCTGTCAGTACCTCAAAAATCCGCCAGGTGGCCACCTCTCGCGCAAGCGAACCTGCCTCTCGACCCCTATATGCTTTCCAAGCTCGTCTATGTTTGATATCCTTATTTTTCAGTATGGATATCTAATACATTGAACATTCCCATAAAAAAAGGTCTTTTTTCTATTCCCTTCTGTCAAAGAAAAGACGAAGCTTTACGAAATTGTAGACTTCATATGTGTAGCTATACATTCAAAGATTGAAATGTTTAAAAATATATATTGTGTAAATATTAAAAAAAAAAAATTATTTCATTTAAATACATATTTGATCAGCTTAAAATAATATTTATTAATGTTAAATAAAAATTTATTAGATCGCAATATGTTTCCTAGTAGGTCATTAAAAAAAAAAAAAAAATTCGTTGACATGAATAGAGTTGTATTAGGCCGGCCTACAACTAAAAAAATTTATTTGACTTGACTAGGATTTAGTTAAATGTTCTAGATCTTGTTTCTGGGTGTAGTGAAAAATTTGAGGTAAATCGGTTGAGTGGAACTTGAGATATCATGTCAGTTGTGTTGAGGGAAGTAGTTTCGAGAAAAAATTCGGTCGTAGTTGCTGCGTCACTAAAATAGCTACAACTCCGTAAATTATTAGAATTAAAAAATTTCCTCTCGAGGATATATTCTTAAAGGTCCAGACTCAAAGAATATGCGAAAAAAAACGATTTTTTTTTAAATTTTACACCAGAATGTCGACTTAATGAATTTTTCATATTTATTCGACCCTGAGCTTTTCGAAATCATCAAACTTCTATTGTTTCTTGATTTTTGATGAAAAAAAAAGTTTACCGTACCAATTATGGTCGGTGGGTGGTCGATGGTATTTCCGCTATCCCATATGATAGTTCAAATCTCGGTTTCGACGGAAAAAGTACCGGGGAAACGGGATATACAACTCGGCAATGAGGATAGCTGCATCCCACCCACGTTTTCGAGACTCTGTCGTCGTCAGACCGAGAAGCATTTCCGGTTTTGATGATATGCATTGCGATAAACAATATATTGTTATTATTATCATCATTATTGTTTTACATCGTTCGTCACACCCCCGTAGTTGTCAACCGAGCTCGAATTGTCGGTTCAGTTTTCCTTCGATATAGATAATAAAATTTACGATATACACATATATATGGGTCATTCCATGTGAAATCGACCAAGAGTTGGAATCGACCCCTTTCAATTTCGATGAAATTTGGTCAGAAGTTTTCGTTTTTAACAAAACGAAGTTCTACCAAAGGAAAAAAATTTAAATTTTTTTTTCGATCGTTACCCAAAATTGCACATTTTTTCAAATTTTTCAAGTTTATTGTTTAAATATCTCCGGAACTATTATAGTTACGAAAAATCGTTCTGAATTCGTCTGAGAGTATACTTGGGGCTGTGAAAAAAAAACATTCCGAAAAAAAAATTTGAAAAATGATGAATTTGGAGAATTTTGAATTTTCAAAAATCGTGAAAATCCAAGTTGGACATTGAATTTTTAATTCAATTTTTTTTTTGTATAATACCTTGTACTGATCTTCAAAGATTGAAGACCTGAAATTTTCAGAAAGGTGTTTTTTGTTTTTACAAAAATATGAATTTTTTAATTTTTAGAAATCGTGCAATTCCACGATCAACATTAAATTTTTGGTTACATTTTTCATGTATTAAATACCTTGGACTGATCTTGTAAGATCCTGAAAGTTTCAGGATGGTTTTGTTTTGTTTGAAAATTAAAAGATCCTGACATCTCCAAGATGGTGTTTTTTCGTTTCAAAAATTCATATTTTTGAATAAACAAAAAACACCTTTCTGAAAATTTCAAGATCTTTTAAGATCAGTACAAGGTATTTTATAAAAAAAATGGAATCAAAAATTTAATGTGCAACTTCAATTTTCACGATTTTTGAAAATTAAAAATTCTCCAAATTCATCATTTTTCAAAATTTTTTTTGGAAACATTTTTTTTTCATAGCCCGAGGTATAGTCTTCAAGATAAATTCAGAACGATTTTTCGTAACTATAATAGTTTCCGAGATATTTAAAAAATAAACTTGAAAGATTTAAAAAATTGTGAAATTTTGGATAAATTTCGAAAAAAAAAATTTAATTTTTTTCCGTTGGTAGAACTTCGTTTTGTCAAAAACGAAAACTTCTGATCAAATTTCATCGAAATTGAAAGGGGTCGTTTCCAACTTTTGGTCGATTTGACATGGAACGACCCATATATATATACGATTACCGTTTTTTCTTCTTCTCTCTCTTCTTCCGGTCTCTCGCGTTTGTTGCACACGAACTACGTGCAATTTCATGCATCAACGACCATTCAGATGCCCGTGACTATTTTTTTTCTCCCCTTCTTCGTCTTTCTTATCGATTCTTCTCCCCTCGAGTGACAATGGCCTCTTATCTCTTAATTATCCTTCCAATTGTCGTCCAATATTCTTGAAGGTTTTTTCGCCTCTCGATTAAATCCTTGATCGATGGAAAACGCGATTTTACAGAGCAGATCAGAAAACCAAGACTAAAATTTCGAACCGTCGCCATTTTGTTTTAAACTAATCGACCGTAAATGATAGGGCTTAAAAAATGAAAAAATATTGAAAGAATAAAATTGTAAATAAAAAAAAAATCAAATTAGAAAAAGCAAACCCATGTTGGCTGATCCGTGACCTTCAAATGACCTTCAGAAGGTCAAATTTTTTTTTCGTCCTTTAGAGGTTCATAGCGTGTGTTTTGGATCGGAAATTTCCCGGACAACACGAATATGCCATTTGCTATCAGTAAATTCCTCACAGATTAGGCCTAAAAGTGCCAAAAACCATTTTCGTCAGATTCGACCAAAATCAAGGTAGACATATAGATGTGTGTTTTTTGCAAAAAAAGATTGAAAAAAGAGGATCAAAGTACGCAAGAGCAAGGCCAATGAGTCGATCCTGTAAAGATCCGAGTCGATATCTCGACCATATTGGAATTGCGAGCTGCGCGTCTAAAACCAGTTTCACCGTGTGCAAATTGCCCCACAGAGACGCGATTTTCAAGCTTCATGCAGATATTTGGTTATTTATTCTTTTTATTTACAAGATTGTATTTGTGTCGTCTAGTCTCGTCGACAAATTTTAAATTTTCGAGTTCCGGAGCCTCGACTTTTTTGCCAATGAGACATTAATGAGCTTCGCACTCAAAATTTATGATTATTCATTTATTCCTTCGTCTGTAAATCAAAATACTTTCATAACGGGACTCATACGATTTTTATGATTTTTAATATCACAAATAAATTTTTATGAGTTTTTTTAATGTCACAAATAAATTTTTATTGCCTTTTTTAATATCAAAAATAAATTCATAATTCCCAATTTAATTAACAATTCTGGATGACATTTTTAAATTTTTTAAATTTAAGTTAACATTGTATTGAATATATATATTTTTTTAATTCAATTGCTACAAATATCTCAACAACCCTGTAAATATAAATATAAGTAACCATGTAAATGAACTTTCTCCGTGAAAATTCAAAAATTACCAATCTGAGAATTTTTGGAGCTCATTTCGTTCTCTGGAAGATTCGATTTTGTTAAAAAATAAAATGCATCTCGAATTAAGAAGATAATAGAAAAATTATAGATTTAAAATGAAAAATTACAAATTATAAATAAAATAAATAAACATCAATATATAAAAAACTTGAAAAATAGATATAAAAATATAAAAAAGTAAAGAAATAGTAATTATAAAGTCAAAATTATAAATATTTTGAATGATTTGTAATATTTTGAATGGAATTTTTATGACCTTTTTTAATATTAAAAATAAGTTCATAATTTCCAATTTAATTAACAATTCTGGATGACATTTTTAAATTTTTAAAATCAAATTTAAGTTAATATTGTATTGAATATATATATATATTTTTTTAAAATTCAATTGCTACCAATATCTCAATGACCCTGTAAATATAAATATAAGTAACCATGTAAATAAATTTTCTCTGTGAAAATTCAAAAATTACCAATCTGAGAATTTTTGGAGCTCATTTCGGTCTCTGGAAGATTCGATTTTGTTAAAAAATAAAATGCATCTCGATTTAAGAAGATCATAGAAAGATTACAGATTTAAAAATGAAAAATTACAAATTATAAATAAAATAAATAAACATCAATATATAAAAAACTTAAAAAATAGATATAAAAATTAAAAAAATAAAAAAGTAAAGAAATAGTAATCGTAGTCAAAATTAAAAATTATTTGAATTATTCTTGGGGTAAAAAAACATAATGAAATTGGGTTTCGAAAATTGAATGAATTTGAAAATTGATAAGCCCAATGTTACTGAAAATGGCCGTAAAACGAAATTTTTGAAAATTAGCTGTAATTTATATTTTCCATTTTTGAGCAAATTGTTGAGGTGGAAAATTTTTGAGAATCGTCTGCGATTTTTTCAAGTCGCTGCTCGTGAGATTGCTTCTTACAGATGGTAAAAGACGGGAGTAAGAAATAAGAAGTGACAAGAAGCCACCTCGAGTTCGCACGCTTTTCATCCCTGGTTGGGGTGTCAAGAACGAACGCCCCGTAATCGTTGAAGGGTTTTATATATCGTGTGAGAAAACACGTTTATACACGAGCATTTCTATATGAATTGAGAATGTACAGGAACGAATGCGTCTGGTGTAAACGGTGTAACATTACATCGCGGTTGAGAAATTGATATATTGTTGGAAGGACGCACGCGCGTGGTTGCATCTCACTCGTATAATTATAATAATCGTACCAATGACAATAAACCCAACGTCATATTCCCGCGAAAATTACGATGGCAAATGTAATTTTATTCAAATTATCAATTCACATTCAATTTGGAAATACAACAATTTCGCAGGGCGTTCGTAGTTAATTAATTAATTAATTTTCATTAATTAAAAAAAATTATACTCAAGGATAAACATTTTCAAAATTTTAGAGATAAATAAAAAAGTTTAATAAATATCAAATAGTTGAATATCACGATTTTCCAAAAAATGTTCCATCGATTTATTCTGATTAATGATTTTTTTTTCTGCATAAATGAATATATTAATATAAATTAATCATGATTGCAAAATAAATTTGGTAGTTAATTATTTATGAGAGATTCTGGAGGATTGGAAAAAATTAAGAAAAATAAAACATTGAATCGCTGAATAAAAATACAATGATTTTCCAATAAATATTCAATTCGAGTGATTTATTCTGATTACCATATACATAATTTTTCACAGAATTTCATACCAATTATAAAAAACTAATTACTATTGAGAAATCTATTCTAAGCATTTTTCGTCGATGAAAGAAAATTAATAAAAATTGAAGATTGAATCTCGAAATGAAAAGTACAATTATTTCCCATTAAATATTCGAATAAATAATTTCTTACAAAATCACACATCAATTATAAAAAATTAATTACAATTGAGAAATCTATTCTGAAAATTCTGCGTTGATCAAAGAAAATTAATAAGAATTGAAGATAAAATCTTCAAATGAAAAATACAATTAGTTCCCATTGAATATTCGATTCAATATTCAATTTCTAAAAATTTCCTGTTGATCGAAGAAAAAAGAATTGAAGATTGAATCTTCAAATGAAAGATACAATTATTTTCCATTAAACATTTGATTCAACGTTTAATTTGATCGAAAAAATATTTTTTTATAGAATTACATGCCAATTACAAAAAATTAATTATAATTGAAAAACCAATTCCAAAAATGCCCCGTCGATCAAAGAAAATTAATGAGAATTCAAGATTGAATCTTCAAATCAAAAATATAATTATTTTCCATTAAATATTTGATTCAATATTCAATTTAATCGAATAATTTTCTACAGAATTACATGCCAATTACAAAAAATGAATTACAATTGGAAAAGCAATTCTAAAAATTCACCGTCGATCAAAATGAATAAAAATTGAAGATTGAATCTCGAAATAAAAAAATACAATTATTTCCCATTAAATATTCGATTCAAATTCAATTTAATCGAATAAATAATTTTTTACAAAATTATATGCCCATTATGAAAAATTAATTACAATTGAAAAATCTATTCTAAAAATTGTCCATCGATCAAGGAAAATTAATAAAAATTGAAGATTGAATATTCAAATGAAAAATACAATTATTTTCCATTAAATTCCGTCGATCAATATTAATGAAAATTGAAGATTTCATCTTCAAATGAAAAATATAATTTTTTTACAGAATTACATGTCAATTACAAAAAATGAATTACACTTGGAAAAGCAATTCTAGGAAATTCATCGGCGATCAACGAAAAAATAATTAAAGATTGAATCTTCAAATGAAAAATACAATTATTTCCATTAAATATTCAATTTCAACTTCAACTTCAATTCAACTTATCACAAAATGGCAATTACAAAAAAAAATGACTTCAACTGGGAAAGAAATTTCGTTGGAATAATTTTTTTTCTCACAATTATTATTTGAACGGTCTCGTGTGTGACTCGTTGCCCTCGCTAGCTTATAGACAACCTTGCAAGGCCTCCTTACAGCCTCGGTCGGTCGCGCGCGGGATCTCGCAGCGAGGAACCCGCTATGAGAGAGTTTCAATGGGGAAGAGAGAAGTTGTGCGAGCCTGGAAGCAGGCCGACAACAACATACATGTATATACGTGTATATATATGTATATATTTCACCGAGAGACGAGAGTTGTGATGCTTCTTGCCGGACTGGGAAGAGATACCCATGCTATTTAGCGAATGCTAAACGGTTCTAAATGGACGACTCTCCCATACGGGCTTACCTCTCGTTTCTACCACGGGAAAGGCAAATCGGTAAACTTCACGTTTACCGAGAATTTCTCCCACTTTTCTCCCATTAAAATTCTACATCCGGGTAGATTTTCGCGTTTTTTATTATTTTTTTAAAAACCTTAATTCCCTCTCAACTTCAATTTCAACTTCAATTCTCTCAAGAATCATCATCGTGAAATTAAATATTAACAAAAATTATTTAAACAATTCGCATCCCCGCGAAAAAGAGTACCGGCTGTGTAAAAGAGATTATTTCTGGTTACAATTAATTGCGTTGTCAAATTAAATTGGATTCAATTATATTTATACAAAATGAATGATCAATTGACAGAATTACTTTGGGGATAATTGAGGTATTGATGAACAAATTTTTGAAATATTTTGTTCTCGCGCAAAAGAAGAATTATTAGATCCGGTCGCACTTAAGTCTTATGCGAATTAAATTGAATTCAATTATAATGCAAATTGAATGGTCAGTTGGCAGAATTACTTAGAGGAAAAAAATTGAGGGATAAGTATTGATTGACAATTTTTTGGCATGTTTTGTTTCCCGGCAAAAGACGCATAATTAAATCTGGTGAAATTCAATTCTCACGCAGATAACATTAAATTCAATTATAATTAATCAAATTGAATGATTATTTGATAGAGTTACTTCGAGGAAAAATATGAGGAATAAGTTCTGATGAACAAATTTTGGACATATTTTGTTTTTGGGCAAAAGAAGGAGTATTATATTTCGCAACATTTAATTCTCAGGGAAATTAAATTCAATTAGCATTATGCAATTTGAATTATCAGCCGACAGAGTCACTTTCAAGAAATAAAATTAAGGATTACGTATTGACAACCGAATTTTGACATATTTTCTTTTCGGGCAAAAGAAGAACCATCAAATCTGGCGACATTCAATTCTCATACAAAATAAATTAAATTCAATTATGATGATACAAAAAAATTGAGGAATACGTATTGACAACTAAATTTTGACATATTTTGTTTTCGGGCAAATGAAGAACCATCAAATTTGGCGACGTTCAATTCTCGTGCATATTAAATTGAATTCAATTATCGTTATGCAAATTGAATAATTAGCTGACGGAGACACTTTCAAGAAAAAAATTGAGGAGTACGTATTGACAACCGAATTTTGAAATATTTTCTTTTCGGGCAAAAGAAGAACCATCAAATTTGACGACATTCAATTCTCATGCACATTAACTTGAATTCAATTATAATTATGCAAATTAAATTATCAGCTGATGGAGTGACATTCAAGAAAGAAAATTGAGGAATACGTATTCACAATCAAATTTGGACATATTTTGTTTTCGGGCAAACGAAGAACCATCAAATCCAGTGACATTTAATTCCCATGCAAATTAAATTGAATTCAATTATGATTATGTAAATTGAATTATCAGATGACGGAGTCACTTTCAAGAAAAAAAATTGAGAAATACCTATTGACGACGAAATTTTGACATATTTTTTTTCTGTCAAAAGAAGAAACATCAAAACTGGCGACATTCAATTCTCATGCAAGTTAAATTGAATTCAATTATGATGATGCAAATTGAATTATCCGCTGACGGAGTGACTTTCAAGAAAAAAATTGAGGAATACGTATTGATAAATTTATTTAACCAAATTTTGACATTTTTTTCGGGCAAAAGAAGAATCATAAAATCTGGCAACATTCAATTCTCATGCAAATTAAATTGAATTCAATTATGATGATGCAAATTGAATTATGAGCTGGCGGAGTGACTCTCAAGAAAAAAAATTTGACATTTTTTTCGGGCAAAAGAAGAATCATAAAATCTGGCGACATTCAATTCTCATGCAAATTAAATTGAATTCAATTATGACGATGCAAATTGAATGATCAATTCGCGGAGTTGAGAGAAAAAGGAAATTGAGCAACAAGTATCGATGGGAAAAAATTGTGATAAAAAAATCGTCGGCTGACCTTTGCAATGAGGGAATCGCGAATGAATATTACATTACACAAATCGTTAATTTCGATATGAAATGTTGAATGTCCGATGACTTTTTTATTTTTCGTCATAATATAAATATTTATATGTATTCAAGATTTCCAATCATCCGGGCAATCGTTCGACCACCGTAAGATCATCGAGTCTCGTAAATGCGAGAGATTGAGAGAATGAGAGAGAAAGAGAGAATCACATAATCATTTGATCATACACACGTCGCGGCCTCAATCGAAAGTAAATTATCCAGCGGCGTTTATCCTTCATCTCTCGCCGCGTGTCAGTGCCACGTATATACATAGAGCATACATTTTATATATATATGAGGCATTCCACGACATTTCCATCAAAATCTTGCCTTGATGATTCCGATTTTCCTCTAAATTTTTTATATAAAAAAACCCATTGAAAAAAAATTTCCCAAATTTTTTCAGAATTTTTTGGTAGCGCGTTTTTTGGATTTTTTTTTTTTTAAAAAGGGACCTCTGTAAAATCTGAAAAAATTCAGAATAATCTAATAAAATATAACAAAATTTTTGGGCTTTGTTCCAAAATGGAGATTTTAATACTCCATGAGAAAAATTAGAAAAAAATATGTACTCATAGAGTATTAAAATCTCCATTTTGGAATAAAGCCCAAAAATTTTGTTATATTTTATTAGATTATTCTGAATTTTTTCAGATTATACAAAGGAGTGCCTTTAAAAAAAAAAGTCCAAAGACCGCGTGACCAAAAAATTCGGAATAGATTGGGGAATTTTTTTTTCAATGTGTTTTTTTATATGAAAAACTGAGAGGAAAATCGAAATCATCGAGGCTAGATTTTATCGTGTCATTCCACGACATTCCGATCAAAATCTTGCCTTGATGATTTCGATTTTCCTCTACATTTTTTATGTAAAAAAACACATTGAAAACAAATGTTCCAAATTATTTTGGAATTTTTTGGATTTTTTTGTTTTTTTTTTAAAAAGGGACCACTTTGTGAAATCTGAAAAAATTCAGCATAATTTAATAAAATATAACAAAATTTTTAGGGTTTGTTCTAAAATGGAGATTTTAAAACTATATGAGTAGATTTTTTTGTTTTGCAAATTTTTAAATTTTACTCATAGAGTATAAGTCCCCATTTTGGAACAAAGCCCAAAAATTTTGTTATATTTTATTAGATTATTCTGAATTTTTTCAGATTTTACAAAGTAGTGCCTTTAAAAAAAAAAATCCAAAAAACGCGTGACCAAAGAATTCTGAACATTTTTTGGATATTTATTTTCAATGTGTTTTTTTATATAAAAAATTTAGAAGAAAATCGAAATCATCAAGGCAAGATTTAGATCGAAATGTCGTGGAATGCCTCGTATAGATTTCTACAGTAAAAGTCTTCTTAACTTGAAGTTATTCCCGCCTTGAATAAAGATTTCAGTACTAAAACCAACAATTTTTCCTAAAATCGTTTAGGCATTCATAAAACTATTTTCAAATTTGAATTTCGCTGGCAACAATTTCCACTTCTTCAAAATGAGGAAAAATTAGATTGATTTACCAGAAGTTTCATTATGGGAGATTCTACTGTATGCAAAGTTTGGCGTATCGTACGTGACTCTGTCTACATTCGTCGATCCTTGCTGAAGTGAATCTCTTTCCAGCGACAGCAATGAAATATTTATTTACATATATATTTTGCGTGGTATGCAAAGTTTAACGTAGAGCGAGATGAGAGAATGTCGACATTTGGAGAGATAATTCGCACGGCGTGACAGTGCACTTCAGACACGTTTATCTGCCGCGCCGAGGCCACGGGAAATGCACCATATAATGTGTTTACATGCGGGTGTCCTTCACGATTGATTGATATATCGCGAGATATTTGATATCATTTTTAGTCATTTGTCTACAGAAATATATCTCAAATATACATCAGATGCAACTCAGATATATTTTTGGTCGAATATATCATCTGTTATATCGAAATATATCCAGAATATAGGATCTTTCGTTCAAAATATATCCGACATATCTGAAATGCGTCTTCTAGTATCTGCTATATACTTGTAAAAGATAAATTTTTGTCCTACATCTAAAATATATTTTATACTATATAACGAACTACATCTGATATATTGAGAAATATATTCGAGATCGAGCGTTCCAATTTTTTTTAAATTGATGGTTATACTTTAATATTCTGCAGAAAATTGGCTAATCATTAGAATTGAATGAAACTACCGGGATTTTGAAACTTCAACAGTTACGAAGAGAATGAGCTCAGGCTGAAGCGAAAATTTTATCTAGAAACGAAATTACGGTGATTTTAATGAAGAAATTCAATTTTGGCAAGAATGGAACAGAAATTGTCAAATTACGGTCGTTGCCATTTTGCCCCACTTTCTTCGATATATTATATCAGGAATATATCCGAAATATATTTGAGATGATTCTTACACATTATATTATTTGATATATATATTCATGTTTCAAAATATATCTGGCATAGACTTTAAAAATATAATAATATATCATCGATATAGAACTTTTTGCCATCTCAATATATCAGAAATATATCAAATATATTGTGGATGAATGTCAATTATACATCTTCGTTGAGATATATTTTTAATATATCAAAATATAACCAGAATATAGAATATTTCATCGAAAATATATCTGATATATCTAAAATGTGTTTTTAGTGCATTTCCAATGAACTTTTTTCCGTCAAATGCGTGTGTGTGTGTGTTTGTTTAATATCTGGCATAAATTTTAAAAACATAATAATATATACCATCGATATAGAACTTTTCGTCATCTCAATATATCAGCAATATATCAAACATATTGTGGATGAATCTCAAATATACATTTTCATTGAGATGTATATATTTAATATATCAAAATATGTCCGGAATTAGAATATGTCGTCGAAAATATATCTGATATATCTAAAATGTGTTTCTTGTGCATTTCCAATGAACTTTTTTTCGTCAAATGCGTGCGAGTGTGTTTGTTTAATATGTGGCATATACTTTTAAAATATAATAATATACCATCGATATAGAATCTTCCGCCATCTCAATATATCAGAAATATATCAAATATATTGTGGATGAATCTCAAATATACATTTTCGTTGAGATATATATTTAATATATCAAAATATATCCGGAATTAGAATATGTCGTCGAAAATATATCTGATATATCTAAAATGTGTTTTTTGTGCATTTCCAATGAACTTTTTTTCGTCAAATGCGTGCGAGTGTGTGTTTGTCAATGTGTTACGTGAACATTGCGAGAGGGCGAGCAGCAAAGGCGTAAGCGTTTTGTAATTGCCGTCACCGCACACATACCGCCATTATCGTGCTACTCGAGTTGACGCGATGATTGTAGGGAACGAACGGAAGTAAATCGAGGTACATAGCGTCAAGTACACACGTTTATAAGCACATATATGTATACATGTATGTACATGCAGGACCTCGCAAAAGCCCTCTGGACAATTCAAAGTCCTCTTTATGATGTATATCAAAGTTGACGACTACTGACAAGCAGAAGGGGCCTTGAATGGTCTATTTGATACGAAAAACTGTTATTCTCCGAAGCCTTTTAAATTGCGAGCCTAGATGCTTACACATTATTTGTACGGGACGTAAGGGCGCTTAACGAGAAACAAGATGGATAGATATCTCGAAAGTACGATTAACTCGCGTGAATAACGTCAAGAGGCATTATATTCGCCTCTGGGCAAATTTAATTCGATCCGAAGCCGTTCCCCGTCGTTCATCGAACTTTTGCGAATTTTAATTGCACGTTTTTTCCTGTTTCTCACGATTTTTTTTGTAATTATTCATTTATTATTTCTATTATAGCAGTATATTATATTCATATATTGATATATGAATATTATATTATATTAATATATTTTCGCTTCAAAAAGTACTCCAAGGAGATTCCTTGCAAATACGGTGAAGCTGATCTTTTTTCGCCACTAAACATTTATCTAAATACCAATCATTGTTCCTTTTTTTATGGCAAAAGTTCATCGACCTTATATGAAATTTAATTACCTGCTTTTTGCTTGTGATTTTTTGAAATTAGTAATTATTTATTATTTTTATTATAGTGGTACATGATATAGATTATTATTAAATAATATTATATCATGTTTGTTATATCATAATATAATATATTCGTATATTATTATAGCTCCACTATGCAGGAAGAACCTTGAGGAGATTCTTTCCCAATTTGTTGAAGGTGACCTTTTCCTTTGACGCTGAACACTGATCTACTCATAATTGTCCCAAAAACTCAATATTTACTGCAGTAAAAATTCATAAAACTTTTGCACATTTTAATTGCATCCATTTTCTTGTTCCTCGCTAATTTCCTTTAGTACTAAATATTTATTAATTATATTACATGATATATCACATCATTATATCACATTACATCGTATTAATTATATTATATCATTATATCAATATATTATTATAGCCTCACTATGAGAATCATTCAAAAAAGCGACTGTTTTTTGTTTTTCGAAATAACATATTAAATACTTTCGGGGAGGTGAAAAAAGATGCATGTTAAAAGCAGGGCTCTTAATATAAATATTTAGATATGTCTCATCGCAAATTTCTATTCCCCATTTAAATATCACAGGAACATTTTTTTTCAAACTTTGAAATTTTATATCTCGGCTTCAAGTAAATGTACCGAATAAAACGATACCTATTCTTGTAGGGAATTCAACGCTCTACAAAAAAGATCTCTTATGATTTTTCGATTGACTCACTCCTTCAAAACTTATTCATGGTCTAATATGTATGGGGCATTCCATACCAAGTCGACCTGAGTTCGACCCTCGATCTCGCTGATCTCGTTTACGATTTTTTATATGATTCTTCCAACTCAAAATAGCATTCAGAATTTTTTTCAGATTTTTAAAACCAAACTTGAGTACGTTATGATTTTTTGAACATTTTTTTCGAAAATCTCGAGGGCCGTAATTTAAAAATCTGAAAAAATTCTCAAAAATCCGGTGTCAAAAATGAAATTTATGACCCAAAATTCATGATGTCCGGAATTTCCCTTCCACCTCGATTTTAGGTTTTTATGAAGAAAACGTAAAAAAAATAGATGCAGAAATTGGTTTATCGTGAAAAGTGACTTGAATATTTTTATCGTTAACTAACAATTTCTACAAATAGTTGGTCAATTTCTGCATCTATTTTTTTTACGTTTTCTTCATAAAAACCTAAAATCGAGGTGGAAGCGAAAGCCTGGACATCATGAATTTTGGGTCAAAAATTTTCATTTTTGACACCGGATTTTTGAGAATTTTTTCAGATTTTCAAATTACGGCCCTCGAAGTTTTCGAAAAAAATGTTTAAAAAAATCATAACGTACTCAAATTTGGTTTTAAAAATCTGAAAAAAATTCTGAATGCTATTTTTAGTTGGAAGAATCATATAAAAAATCATAAACGAAATCAGAGAGGTCGAGGACCACACTCAGGTCGACTTGGTATGGAATGCCCCATATGTACATTAGACTGTGAATATGGGTGACGTGTTGGTCATTTCTTTAAAAATTAGGTTATTCATGTTAATGCAATTTAAACTTTTGTTTAAAGAAAAATTTTACGATATTTAGTAATAAGTTTCAACATTTTGCCGGAAACTAAAAAAAAAGTGAAATTTACTCTAAATTTAACTTTAACCTTGAATAACTTTTGAAGGAGTGAGTTTATAAAAAAATCATAAGAGATCTTTTTTGTAGAGCATTCAATTCTCTACAAGAATATGTGTCGTTCATTAAGGTACATTGATTTGAAGCCGAGAAATAAAATTTCAAAGTTTGAAACATTTTTTTCCTGTGTTATTTAAATGGGAAACAGAAATTTGCGATGAGACGTATCTAAATATTTATATTAAGAGCTCTACTTTTAACAGGCACCTTTTTTCACCTCCCCGAAAGTATTTAATGTTTTTGCAAAAACAAAAAATGGTCGTTTTTTTAACCGTCTCAAAAACTCGATTTTTTAAATGTCAAAAACAAAAGATTTCTTTTTTGCTTTTTCCATGAATAAATTATTTTTCATTCCCTTCTCGTGCCTCACTTACATCTTACATGTGTAATTACTCTTCTATTTGTATAAATACCGAATAGACTCACGAATAATGCGTATAATAACGATTTTTATTATCGGTCCCATTTGTCATCAGAGTCCCGCGCGAGTTTCTCGCTTCTCCGTCTCGTTTATGTCTGAGAAAGTGGTTGCATTTAATTCCAATTAGTAAGGCCTCTGTATATATGGCTTTCCGATATCGGGACGACGCGGCGAGAAGTTGAATGGAGAAAAAAAAGAAAAAAAAAAGAAAAATAAAGATAGGGGGAGGGAGGGGAGGGAGGAGAGTGGGGCCCAAGGGCCCAAGGGGGACAAAACGTAATCCGAAACGTTGGAAGAGCCGCGAGCCCTCTTCATGGACTTTTGTATACAAGAGAGACTCGATGATTCACACGTGTGTATGTGTTTATTATTTATGCATACAGAGACACTGATGTGTATATAAGTGCGTATAGACTGGGGCCCTGAGAACCAGTTTACAAACCGCAGGACGTTTGCCACGCGGTCTCTCATATCTATGGGGCATTTCATCCCAAATCGGACAGTTTGAAAAACTCTTTTTTTTTTATTGCCTCAATGTTTTTATATTTTTTAGTACCCATCAAAAGACTCTTGCTAGTAAATTTTGAGACTTTTTTGATTACCCGTTCGAAAGATATTAAATTCACAAAAAAAAACCGCTCTTTTTTCGGTGTTTTGGTCATAACTTGTTTAACAATGGTCCAAATTGAAAGTTTTTTTTTAATTTTTGTTTTTTACGGCCTTTTCAAAAAAAAAAAATATACAACAGAAATATTCGACGTGTTTTTGAATGAGTTTTTTGAGTTGTAAACTTTAAATCGCGTTTTTTAAAGTGAGTGTATATTTTGATTTTTGATTTTTGATTTTTTGTTTTAAACATATATCTATTCAACAACTTTTAAGAATAGTCCGATCGTGGGGTTTCCATAACTACTATTTTTTTTTCGATTTTTGAAAACTGAAATTTTTTTATTTATTTAAAAAATTTATAAAAAAGTGTCAAAATAAATTCTAAATAATGAAAAACAATACTATAAGGTAACGAAAATTGGTATTCGTAATGATTTATAGAAAACAAAAAATTATTTTCAAAAATCGAAAAAAAAATAGTAAATAAAATTTTTATTTAAAAATCAAAATACACACTCACTCTTAAAACCGCGATTTAAAGTTCAAAACTCAAGAAACTCATTTAAATTTGAGTTGTATTTAAACTCATTTTAAATACAACTCATATTAGACACATCTAATATTTTTCTTGTATTTTTTTAAGAAGGCCATAAAAAAAAATTTCAAAAAAAAACTTGTAATTTGGACCATTATTAAAGATGTTATGACCAAAATACAGAAAAAGAGCGGTTTTTTGGTCTTTTGAACGAGTAATCAAAAAAATCACAAAAATTAACTAGCAAGGATCTTTCGATGGGTACCAAAAAATATCAAAAATTTGAGGACACAAAAAAAAAGTGTTTCAAACTGTCCGATTTGGGATGGAATGTCTCATATATATATATATATATTAAATATACATATACATGCATATATATATAAATATATATACAAAAGTATGCAATACATATTCATAAGTGAAAAACTATATATTTTGTCATCGTTTTATCCTGCAAGCGTGAAATAATTTACACGTCAGACCGCGAATTCCACAAATTAAAAAGGAAAATAAGAAAGCAAGTTGGAATTATAAAATAATGAGGAATTTTTATGTCCAATGGGCATCTCTTAATTCTGGCAACATTCCATATGATCCAATTAGCTAATTATATTTTTTCCATCAACGAATTTGTCGGTAATTGAATCAATTTATTTTTTCTTCAAAGCAGTATTTTGTATGAGCGATAAATTTATAAAAGAGACGACTTTTCACGATTGTACAGCCAGAAAAAAGATCTAGTACATTTAACTAAATCCTAGTCAAGCCAAATACATTTTTTTAGTTGTAGGCCGGCCTAATACAACTCTATTCATGTCAACGAATTTTTTTTTTTTTTTAATGACCTACTAGGAAAATATATTGCGATCTAATAAATTTTTATTTAATATTAATAAATATTATTTCAAACTGAACAAATATGTATTTAAATGCAATCATTTTTTTTTTTTAATATTTACACAAAATATATTTTTAAACTCTTCAATCTTTGAATGTATAGCTATACACACATGAAGTCTACAATTTCGTAAAGCTTCGTCTTTTCTTTAACAGAAGGGAAAAGAAAAAATATCCTTTTTCATGGGAATCCTTTTCGTGGATTCGACCATCTTGCGTTTTTGCGCAATGTTCAATGTATTTGATATTCATACTGAAAAATAAGGATATCAAACATAAACGAGCTTGGAAAGGATATAGGCGTCGAGTGGCAGGTTCGCTTGTGCGAGAGGTCGCCACCTGGCGGATTTTTGGGGTACTGACAAATCTGCAGAAATGAGCGGGTGAGATTACGGGTGAATACAGGTATTTAGTAACAACGAGTAGAATTTTTCTTCAACGCCTGTTTCTCGATGACGGGGAATTTAAATAAATAAATATAGTGGAAGTAAATATCGCCCAAAATTGGATGGAAAGAAAATTTTCTTTAAAGTAACTAAAAAATAATCAAATAAACGATTATAGTACCTACGACTAGATCTTTTTTCTGGGTGTAATGTATGAATATTTTTTCAATGAAAAATTTTTGTCTTGCCAACTATTTTGGTTATCTAGCTCGTTTTTGTAGGATAAGTGTGTGTCTATGTGTTTGTGTGTGTGTGTGTGTGTCTGTGTTTTTGTGTGTACAGTAAAATTCTAGCTCGAACAAACACGTGACTTTTCGTGGAGTCGATTTATCAGCTGGTTTTTCTAATGTAAAAAATGTACAGCGTCGATAGTGAAACTACTGATAAGGAAAAAAAAACCGTCGCCTAGAGAAACGCCTCGTGGCGCGAGTCACTCGATCGTACATTTATTTGTATGAGTGAAAAAATTTTTTTTAGTCTATTCGAGAGTTTAAAGAATGAACTTCACTCAAGTTAATATTTTTTGGGTCAAATTAATTTATTCTTCTCTATGTAAATATAAAATGTGGGTAAAAGAATTTTGTTCACTTCGAGTTTGCTCACTTTTCGAAGTTCTTCATTGTAAAAAAAACGCTAAACTAAACATTTACTACCTATTAAATTTTTTAAAATAATTTTTGTAGATAATCGATGGATTTCTTCTTTTTTTGCTAGACATTATTAATTTAATTCCTCTTTAAATTTTCCTAGACACTTGATTTAGATTTCTCGATAACATTTTTATTTTTTTTTTTCAATACAAATTTTCAAAATTTAATTTGAAATTTGAAACAATTTTTTTAATATTCTCGTAGATAATCGATAGTCGATAGGTCTGTTTCTTCTTTTTCAATAATGTTTTTTTAATTTTTGTTTTAAAAAAAACACTTGATAAGACAATGACCAAGAATTTCTTTTTTCGTCGATTCTCGATTCAAAATTCTCGAATGAAAGAACACAAAACTAGACATTTACTACGATTGAATTTTTCGACTAATTTTTGTAGATAATCGATGGACTTTTTTCTTTTTTTGCATTCTTAGTTAATTTAATTCCGCTTTAAATTTTCCTAGACACTGATTCAGATTTCTCCATTAAAAAAAAAAAATTTTTTTTTTCAATTTCAATATCATTTTTAAAATTGAATTAAAAATTTGAACGATTTTTTTTGTTTATTTTCGTAGAAAATCAATGGGCCTGTTTCTTCTTTTTCAAAAATGATTTTCTCATTTTCATTAAAAAAACACTTAATGAAAGAATGACCAAGATTTTTTTTCCCCTAGATTCTCGACTCAAAATTCTCGAATGAAAAAAAAAACACAAAACTAGATATTTACTACGAATTAAACATTTTTTTTCAATTTCCTAAGATAATTGATGTTTCTTCTTGTTCTAAAATGATTTAAAAATATGTAATTTTAAAAAAAACTAAATTGGAAGTTTATCGGAAATGTTTTTTTTTTTTTAATATTCTTAGATAATCGATGGTCTCATTAATTTTTTTCTAAAATCATTTGAAAAAATTTATTTCAAAAAACCTAACATTTATCAAAAATTTTCTCTCCAAAATTTTCTTAAAATTTTTATTTTATTTTTTTCTAAAGTCACTTCAGTATCATTTTGCTGTTGAGGGAATGAATTCTCTCGCCTTTTCTCGACGGTCAAGTACGCGCATTCGCACTTTTGCACCTGCATCAAGGTGGCCTTCGTAATTTGCCTAAATGTACATGAAACGTTTAACGAGTGATAAATCTCTCACGGAGTGAGAGAGGGAGGGGGAGAGAGGGAGAGGGAGGGGGAGGGAGGGAGAGGGAGGGAGACGGCGGGTGACGGAGGGAGAGGGAGGGAGAGGGAGGGAGAGGGAGAGAGAGAAAGGGAGGGAGAGGGAGGGAGAGGGGGAAAAGAGGAGGAAAAAGAGTTGGAAAACGAGTGAGAGTTACATTGAGGATGAGAGGCAGGAGGCACAGAGGGAAAGAGAGAGAAAGAGAGAGAAAGAGGGAAAGAGGATACAGAGGTGAAAAGACGTACAACTGACACGACGAAGCTCGCCTCTCGACGCCTCCGCACACGTCGATCTCGTAGTTGAGCTCCAAGATATTCCGTTAGGCACATAATACACGAGAGAAGGGGAGAAATTAAGGTGGTCGAACGTTGAATGCGGTTATTGGCTCTCGCACATTCCCGAAGAGTGCTCATTACACCTTCACAGTCCAATACAAATACGTATATACATGTATGTATATTAGGGTGAATCGAAAATTTTGAAAACCGTTGGCTACCCTCAAAAATCAAAGATATCGTTGAAACAAAGGTCTCAGTGCAACGATTCAATTTTTTGACAAAATATAGAGGGCGCGCGGGACGTTTAAAAACGCAATTTTTAGCGTTAAATTCACTTCATCACTGATAAACGGAAACACATCATTCAAAAAATTCTGAATTTTTTATATAAGGTGCCCAGATATGTACTCCTTCAAACTCATATTTACTGAACATTAACGAATGGTTCGTATCTTCGAAAAAAAATCTCAAAAATCAATATTTTCACTATTTTCCAATTAATTGTATCATTAAATGTTGATTTCTGTCTTCTAAAATGTTATTGTTGTTCTTCCATCTTTTTTCTTGTAAAACTCGGTATGAGTATTACTTACGATGCGAAAATTGCTCAAAAATAAATCTTTATTTTGGAAATTTTCATATTTTATTTTTAAATAAAGATTTATTTTTTAGCAATTTTCGCATTGTAAGCAATACTGATAGCGAGTTTTACAAGAAAAAAGATGGAAGAAATACAAAAATGTCTTAGAAGACAAAAATCAATATTTAATGATTAATTGAAAAATAGTGAAAATAATGATTTTCAGAGATTTTTTTCGAAGATACGAACCATTTGTTAATGTTCAGTAAATATGGGTTTGAAAGAGTACATATCTGGGCACCTTATACAAAAAATTCAGAACTTTTTGACTGATCTGTTTCCGTTTATCAGTGATAAAGTGAATGTAACGCTAAAAATGGCGTTTTCAAACGTCCCGCGCGCCCTCTATATGTTGTCAAAAAATCGAACCGTTGCACTGAGACCTTCATTTCAACGATACCTTTGATTTTTGAGGGTTGCCAACAGTTTTCAAAATTTTCGGTTCACCCTAATATACATATGTATGTATATCCTCGCACAGTATCGCAAAGTCTCGTGGTATTGAGAGAAAAAACCCGGAATTAGAACCCCAATAAATGGTAATCTTCGCAATTTTTTTTCTCTGCTCCAATATGAGTCTTTTCGAAACTAATGGGCAATTCTATTGCATATTTGAACGTTACAGAATAATTTTTTTAATACAAAATTTTCATTTTGTTGGACAAAATACTCCGAAGAACTTTTAGATGCTTTTTTATATTTAGAAATAGAGAGAAATTTTTTATTTTTGTAGAATAATCTTAGTTTATTCAAAAATCAAATCTTTAAACTCCTTTTAAGAATTGAATTGGATGTTGTATATTTTTTTTTGCGTTTAGATGCAAGATTTTTGAGATATATTGGGAAATTTTTGTAAATGATTTTTGAATTCTAATTTTTTATCGTTCTAACAAATTTCAATTAACAAATTTTCAATATTCTTTTCGAAACAACGTTACAGAATAATTTTTCTAATACAACATTTTTATTTTGTTGGACAATTTTGTTGGTTTTTAGATGTTTTTTTAGATCTAGAAATAGAAATAAATTTTTTATTTTTGTAGAATAATCTCAATTTATTCAAAAATCAAATCTTAAAACTGTTTTCAATAATTGAATAGAATATTGTTTGTTTTGGGTATAGATGGAAGGATTTTGAGGAAGTTTTGGGAAATTCTTGCAAATGATTTTTGAATTCTAATTTTGTATCGCTCCAATAAATTAAATCAATTAACAATTTTTCAATAGTTTCTTGTTGAAATTCAAAATAGCATAAATTAATTATGTCAAATTTTTATTATCCATATAATTATTTATCAAATTATAATTTTTCTGTAAAACTGGTTGTGTGAACGTTAGAATCGTTTTTCATACGTTCCATCGAGAAAATTCTCACGTTATACGTTGAACAAGACATACGAATAGCGAAACACGTGTCGAGAGGCTCCTTGGCACAAAAGATCGAAAAAATTGTTATATAAAATTGTCAGTTCGCTGACTGGGACGCCTGACGGTGCCACGATGACGGGCAACCGGTAATTACCATGACATTAATTCCCTACCAGTAATCTTCAGCGTGAAAAGAGACAGAGAGAGAGAGAGACAAAGTGATGGGATTGATAGGGGAAGGTGGGGTAAAATGGCCCCTTCAAGAAGATAGCGCAGCTAAACATAGCTCGCATTTGTTGCTTTTAATCAAAAAATACCATTTTATTAATTCGATTTTTCAAAATTTTGAAAAAATTTTTTCTGAGTGATCTCTGTTCAATCGCTAACAATTTTTTTTCCGAGTATTCAAGTAAACGAGGAAGAACGTCGAAAAAACAATTTCCCTCGTTTCTAGGTATTTCGCATCAATATCCATTTTTATTTTTATTTTTCAAGTAAAAATGAGTTACTTAATACTATTAGAGTATGTTGGGAATGTTTTTTTTTTAATGCGATCAGAATCGAATTTTTTTTTATCTTTCCAAATTTGATTAGCAATTTTTATGAATCATTATTTAGATGTGATTCAGAGTAGGGAGTCAATTTTGGAATATTCATGCTTATTATAATAATGATTCTCTTAATTTCTAGATATTTTAGTTTTTTATGTTTTCCCATAATTTTGAAGAGTGACCATTTTGCCCCCAATTTGCTTTGGTTCACGGATAATCGAAGTATTTTGGTGAAAATGGGTTATCGTAATACTATTAGAGTAAGTTTGGGGTATATTTTTTTAAACATGATTGAAATGACTATTTTTTTTAATTTTTCCAACTCTCCACCGATTTGGCGTAGGTAGTCTATTTTGGAATATTTTCAATCATTATAATAATGAGTCGTTTTTAGAATTTTCGTATTTTTTATGTATTTGTGATTTTTGAAGGTGACCGCTTTATCCCACAGGCCATTTTCCCCTATTTTCTCCTGTACACATATAATATACATATACATATATAGGAGGCATTCCACGTCAAGTCAGCCACCCCATTTTTTGAAAACGCCAAAAATCGCATACAAATTTTTAGAAAGCAGTTCTAACTATAAAGAAAATTTGTGTTTTTTTTTCAGATTTTTGAATTACATTTTTTAGCCGGAAAAAATACAAAAAATTTCTTTGTCCCATTTTGTAATTCGAAAATTATTCATCGTACAAAAAAAAACGTAGAACATAAAATTTAGGACTTTCAACGTGCTTTTTACTGAAATTTTTTACAAACTCCTCCGAAAGCTCTATATGCCGTTTTCGGAGCAAATAATGTTTTGACATTTTTTTTTTCTGAGAATTGACATCTTCGATTCGTCTGTAGTTCAAACATTGTTTTACTTGATATATTTACAGGCTTTAAAAAAATTGGCGTAGTGGAGAATCCATTATTTCAAATGCATTTTTATTGATAGAATCTATCATTACAGAGTGATTTAACGAAATAGTGTAGATATTGATATTTTATCATTATTAATCGTAGACAGGGAAAAATAATGAAATAATCTCGTTTTGATACTGCGAAGGAGATTTCAGGAACAAAGCAGTATCATTGCTCCATTCCCAAAAATCATGCCCAAATCGAACTAAAAAAGTACTCATTGGCCATAGAAACGTCGATGTATCCAAAAAGGGTAAATTAATTCTTTTTTGCAATCGAGAGACGTGAGTAGCCTTTTACTTTAATTTGAATAGACTTGAACGGTGTACATGGGTCCATTGATAAAGTTTATTAAAATGTACAAAAAGATATGTAAAAAAATAAAAATGAAAAAAGTTGAAAAAATTGAAAAAGTACAAAAAATAAACAAAAATGCGGGCTTTTCATTTGGGATGAAAAACGCATGGGAAGGAGTGGATTCTCCACTGAGCCAATTTTTTTATAGTCTGTAAATATATCAAGTAAAAAACTGTTGAAATTACAGAAAAATCGAAGGTGTCAATTCTGAGAAAAAAAATATCAAAACATTATTTGCTCCGAAAATGGCATATAGAGCTTTCGGAGGAGTTCGTAAAAAATTTCAGTGAAAAGTACGTTGAAAATCCTAAATTTCATGTTCTACTATTTTTTTCGTACGATGAATAATTTTCGAGTTACGAAATGGAACAAGAAATTTGTTTGTATTTTTTTCCGGCTAAAATGTGTAATATAAAAATCTGAAAAAAATCACGAATTTTCTTGACAGTTAGAACTACTTTATCAAAATTTGTAGGCGATTTTTGGTGATTTTAAAAAATAGGGTGGCCGACTTGACGTGGAATACCTCATATATACATACAGGAGGCGGCCTTTGCACCGGATACGGGACAATCCCATACTCTCTTGATCGCACTGTCGTTATGGCGAGAAATTTTTTTTTCCACACATAAGTATATATAAGCGCGGAGCTTTAAACGTAGATTAGCATTTATTCTCTTGACTCCTTTCCCTCGTGACCGGCTGACTTTGCGAGTTCAAGGCACGCGAGAAAAGGCAAACAATCGAAGAAACGACTGTTGCGATAAACTAAAAAAAAAAAAAAAAAAAAAATCCAGAAAAAAATGACAAATGGATAATCAAGAAAAGCGTGAGAACGAAAAAATACGTTTTTTTTTCATGCTAGAATGAAAAAAAAGTTGCTCAGAAATAGCTTTTGCAAATGTGAAATGGCGTTTTAATGAATTCGCGATGATTAATGACGAGAGATAATGTGCATTTTATTTAGCCTCGCCAGTTGTGAAATTTGACCCTTCGGACTCATCGTCGTCGATTCTCGGCTCTTTCGCCTCGATAGAGACAAAACGAACGAGTTTTAATCGTGTCAGCCTTCTTAATGATTATTTCGGGTCACGATTATACACGAACCTTTGCTCTCTCTTTGATTTCTCATATTTTGCTAGATTCGGGATGTTACATTTTAAACACGTTTTTTATTTTTTATTTTTATTTTTTACGCGGCTTCTGCCAAAGAGAAACTTTTTTTCTTGGATGACAAAGTTTCCATTTTTTTTGAATTATCAATTATTTTTTACTTTTAAAAAATATTAATTAATACTGAAATTAACAACAACAAAAATTCAAAGAATTGTGACAATTTGTAAGAGCCAAAATTCTTAAATTGATCGAAAGAAAGTGTGGAGCATAACAAAATAAGATTGTGGCAACGTTTGTTGCATCCACACGCGATTTCTTCGTTAACGGGTTCTACGCAGTCAAGAGGCCGAAGGAAAGCGATTTTTTAAGAATTTTTTTTCTTGAAAGACATTTTAATTTATTAACGTAAAAGTTTGTATACATATATTCGTAACTATTAACATTGTTTTGAAATTTTTTTTTTTCAATAATCATTCTTGAAGCCACTTTAGTCGTTTTCCAGGAGGTCCTCCAAAAAAGGACGATATCTCTGGATTGGATCATCCAAAATGAAAAAATAAAAAATATATCGTTGATATAAGGTATAATCTACTATCTAATCGAAGAAGTGAGCAAAATATCAATTTTTAACAAAATGGCGGCTTCTCAAAAAGGAATTTCGATTTGGCTGAACCCTTTCGATTTGGCTGAAATTTTGTTTTCCTTTTCTATCCCATTAAAAACATTTTTCAGGAAATTTTCAAATTCGTTTACGCAACCAAAAAAAACTTTTTTCAAATAGTTATAACTTCTTCAAAAATTGACTGATTGGGACGTTTTTTTTTCAAAATTTTCGTCTTTCTATGTACTTTCCGAAAAAAATACAAAAAATTGGCAATTTTCAATTTTTTCTTTCACTCAAAAAATACTTTGATCAATTCCGGAAAAAATGCCGCTCAACATGGAGTGGGCTGACATTTCCTTCTTTTTTTTTCACTGTTTTGGAAAAAAATCAAAATTTTCAAACTCTGAGGTCCTTTATAGATCCTCAAAAATTTCCAGTGTGGTATTTTGTGAAATAAGCCCAGCTGGGATTTTTTTTTGTTTTCAATCGATAACAAAAATAGAAGGAAATGTCGGCCCACTCCATGTTGGGCGTAATTTTTTCCGAAATTGATCAAAGTATTTTTTTAGTGAAAAAAAAAATCGAAAATGACCAGCTTCGAGGCAAAGATGATTTTTCTCGAAGTGAAAAATTTCATAGATTTTAATATCTTAAAATTTTTTTGTATTTATTTCGGAAAGTACATTTTAAGACGGAAATGTTGAAAAAAACGTTCCAATTAGTCAATTTTGGAAGAAATTATAGCTCTATGAAAAAAATATATATATTTTGGATGGGTAAAAAAATTTGAAAATTTCCTGAAAAATGTTTTTAATGGGGTAGAAAAAGAAAGCAAATTTTCAGCCAAATCAAAAGGGGTCGGGTTCAAAAATGGTTTATTTGAGATGGAATGCCCCATGTACATTACGAAAATGAAATTTGAAAAATCGATTTTTTTGAAATCTTTACTGCGAATTCCATATTTAACAATTCGATAAAAAAGTCAAGAGCGAAAAAAATAATTAAGAAATCATGATAAAAAGAATTAAGGGGTTATTACCCCTTAATTTATTTCATCTTGCTTTCATAATTCTTTTTTTTATATATTTTATATTTTTTAAAAAGATGAAAAGAAGATGAAAGCAAGATGAAAAGATCTAAGGGGTAATAACCCCTTAATTCTTTTCATCTTGCTTTCATAATTCTTTTTTTAATATATTTTTTATATATTTTATATTTTAAAAAAAGATGAAAAGAAGATGAAAGCAAGATCAAAAGAATTAAGGGGTTATTACCCCTTAAAAGGATGAAAAGAAGATGAAAGCAAGATCAAAAGAATTAAGGGGTAATAACCCCTTAATTCTTTTCATCTTGCTTTCATATTTATTTTTTAAATACTTTTTTTTTCTCTGCCTTCTCGCACGAATTTTATTCTCGACTGACAAAGTTAGACGTGTCGTGATCGTGTGCGTGTGAATATTCGTTGAGAATCTCCTGTCGAAAAATTCGAGGACCCTCCGCGCGAATGTTCGTCCATGGGACCGAAAAGAACATCCGAGTGACGGGCCCCAACGACGTGAATGACAACGACAACGAAAATTTTACGTTCCCTTAACCCTTCTCTCGGAGAATGACGCGCGAGAAAACACGTCGAATCGTTCCTTTTATCGCCGATCCTACGAAACTTTTTTGGCCCTCTTGGACACGCCGAAGATTGACGTTTTATCGAATCGCGACGATAATAACGATCACGAATGTAATCCACACATTTGGGCTCTGTTTTTTTTAAAACCCGGATCAAATACGAAAGATTTAGGGCGATCGAATTTTTTTTTCCGTGGCAATGTAATTTTGAGGTAAAAATCACTTCTGACGTTTTTATCGAATTGGTAAGTCTGGAATTTAATTCCGATGGACAGTTTTATTTTTTACCAGAAATACATACGAGAGAATTCAAAGAATCAAATTTCAATTCCTTATTTGAGTCTTAATTGAGTCTGTTCACTAAAATTACTGTAATTCATTTTCTGGATTAAATTTTGGTTTGATTTTGTGCTCATTCTCTTTCGAATCGTTGGAGCTTCAAAATGCCGCTTTGTTCGTGCGATTCCGATGATTTTTCGATTTTTCGCAGATTTTTTAAGTTCGGCCGTCGATTTTTGCAAATTTTACAAGGCGATTCTTAAATTGCTCCCATTTCTACAAAAATCAAGTTATCGGGATGAATCAAACGCCATTCTCTAAGTTTAGTCACGACCTTTGCATACGAAAATTTTTTAATTGATCTAACCGAAAAAAGTTATGAGCACTTGAAATTTCGCTATTTTGAGATTTTTTAAAATGGGGCCAAAATTGAGGAAAAGGGTTTTCAATGAAAATTCACGAAAATTTTGATTTTTTGAAAAAAACTATTGGTAGATTTGTGTTCAGGAGGGAAAAATACATCGATATGAGGCCTGAAAAAAAACATAAATTTTTTTTTTTCAATTTGGCCGAAATTCAATCGGTTCACTAAAATGGCTGTAATTTATTTTCTATATAGAATCGCGGCTTGGACATGAGCTCATTCTTTTTGTAATCGTTCAAGCTTCAAAACCTCGCTTGGTTCATCCGATTCCGATCATTTTTCGATTTTTTGCAGATTTTCAAAGTTCGATCATCGATTTTTGCAAATTTTTCAAGGCGATTTTCGAAGTGCTCTTATTTCTACAAAAATTAAGGTATCGGAATGAACCAAGCGACATTCTCTAAGTTTAGTAACACCCTTTGCAAACGAATAAGAATTTTTTAAATCGATCAACCGATACCAAAGTTATGAGCGTTTGAAATTTGGATATTTTGGAATTTCCGAAAAGTCGCCCAAAAATGAGCAAAAAATTTTGTATTTTTATTTTTATCATTTTCAACTGTTGTTTCGATGGAAAATTTACCGCTAATTGCAAGTCACGCAGAGTTTTTGTTGAAAAAAAAATGTATTCATAAGAAAAAGCAAGGAAAAACAAAAAAATATTTTTTTCAAATGAATAGAGCTTCATGAAGGTTCTCAGAGTTCATAGCTCGACAGATATGGTAAGCTATTAAATAAATATTTTCAAAAAAGGCTTTTTCCAACCATTGTCCAAAAATCCACCCTTAATTTGGAATTCGAAAAATTTTTACAAAGTAACAAATAAACCGTAGTAAAAAATGAATAATGTTCAAAATTTTGTTACTCTAACAAAAACTCTCGAGAGTTAAGATTCTGGGATAATATTTTAGTACAAAAGTTTAATTTTTGAAAATTAATTAAATTACACGTCGATTTAATCGAATGGTTAAATCGCTTCTCGTTGAGTCCGCGTGTCTCGATGAGCCATAACGGTGATTGAGGGGAGATAAAAAACGAAAAAAAAAAAAAAACAACGAACGAAAAAAAAAGACCGAGAGAGAGATCGTTATCGATTAACGCGATCGAGCTCAGGAGGTAGCGCGCTCGCGCTACCTCGATCGCGTCGCGATAGTTTATCGGGAAGTTTCGCACGCGCGAGGCGACGATTCCCCCAACGAGAGACACACCTCCCCACCCCTCGCCCATCTTTCCCACTGTCGAGATCGCTGTGGACCAGCATTTCCTGTCCAGTGTACATGCACATATATATGGGGCATTCCACGTCAAATCACGCGGTCATCGGCCTGACCCCCTCGGACTTTGATGTCCAATGAATTGTGGGTTTCGTTTGGCCCAAAATATGACGTCAAATTTTTAGAAATTTTTATTTCATTTTTTAGGGTTTGCCCGAACTGAACAATCATTAAATTGAGGGAAAACATAAAGAGGGGCCTTTTTGAATTAATGAAATTTTTTTCTCAGTGATCGGCAAAATCGATATTTTCGTCAATTTAATTACCGCTGATTACTCTGTGTTGGAAAATTTTAGAATTCTTCCAATAAATATTACTTATTATTAAGGCACTCGGTAATTAGGAATTTAGGTATTTCTAATATTCAAAAATTCGATAATTCATGTTCGATTATTATCTAATAAACCTATATCTTGTAATTTGTATCAAATAATTACTCAATAACCAAGTAATTAAAATTTTGCTCTGATGAATTACTGATTCTTTTAAAATTTAGGTAATTGTTCCTTCTAATTATTATTTATCCAAGTAATTAAATACTTGAGTACTCTACTTACTAATTTTTTATGAAATTAGTTGATTATTCTTTCCAATTATTAATTATTCGAATAATTAGATAATTAATTCTTCTAATTACTAATTTTTCAAAAAATTAGTCAATTATTCTTTGCAATTATTAATTATTTGATAATGCATATTTGTTCTTGTAAATTTGCTTAGTGAAGTTAAGCAGGAACCCCGATAGCCAGTGTTGTAATATAAAAACTTGGTCATCTGTAATTTGGAATCAATTTGACGCCAAGTTTACGGTAAGTTTTTGGTGAGCAACATTTGGATACAAGTTGATCGAAATCTACGGCCGGTACACAAACACAAAATATACTCCAACTTTTGTACAAGTTCACTTCAATAACATCTACAATTATTTGCAGTCAAGTTGTACTTAAATTGTGAAGGAATTTATAATTAATTAGTAATTTATATATCTAGATGATTATTTATTCAAATAATTGGTAATTGAAATAGTTCAATTACTAATTACTTGACTAATTAGTACATTAGATATATACATTACTAATTATTCAAATAATCGATAATTGACATAATTCAATTATAAATTATTCTAATAATTGGTAATTAAAATAATTCAATTACTAATTAATTTAATGATAAATATTTTAAAGAATACGATTACTAATTTTTGTAATAATGAATAATCCAAAGAATACACATATTCAATATCCAAATAATTCGTAGTATTGGTCTTCAAATGATTATCGAAAGACCTAAAAAAATAATGAATGGATAATATTAATTTTGTAAATGACGATCAATTAAAAATCTAAATTTTTTTTTGCCGATCACTTCTAGGGTTCAAAACATATATTTTCGTCATAGTTCGATAAAAGGCCAAAAGTAATTACTATTTTTTTTAATTTTTATTTTTTAATTGTATTTGAATCCGTTTTACTTCAAGTCGTCGAAGCTAATAAATTTTCGAAGAATGTTGTCATTTCATTCTTAAATCAAGAAAGAAAAATGAAGTTCAACTAGAAAAATATTTATGTTGTTGTTATTCTCACTATAAGGAACAATCAAAATAAGGAATTATTAAAAAAAAAAAAATGCAAAAATAAAATAGTAATTATTTTTGGCCCATTATCGAACTATGACGAAAATATCTGTTTTGGGCCCTAGTTTCTGTGAAAAAATTTCATTAATTTGAAAAAGGCCCCTCTTTATGTTTTCCCTCAAATTAATGATTTTCTAGTTCGGGCATCTCCTAAAAAATAAAATAAAAATTTCTAAAAATTCGAGGTCATATTTTGAGCCAAACGAAACCCACGATTCATTGGACATCAAAATCCGAGGGGGTCAGCCCGATGACCGCGTGATTTGACGTGGAATGCCCCATATACATGTAAACGTGCAAATCAATTCCTGAGAGTCAAAATGGCTCAACTAATTATCATAATTACTTGGCGTACGTCCTTCTTACGTTGAGTTATCGATCTATATATTATGCATGCAAGTACCTATATATAGCTTGGAGCTGTGACCAAGAGTGGGAGAAGAGCGAGTAGAGAGAACCGCGAAGAACGTGACTCATCGTCCGTGCAGACGAGGTGCTAGGAGACTTACCGGGCTTATCCCGCCGCTAAGACCGAGTGAGAGATTGATCTTTACACTCCTTGGAGTCTCCTATAAGCTTCATATAGACCTTTTATATAAATATATGAGGTATTCCAGCCCAAGTGTGTAAACTCGTGACCCTGACCCTCTCGGATTTATTTGATTTTTTTCACATGATCGCATTGAGTCTAAAATACACCCTCATAATTTTTTTAGATTTTTCCAAACATCCTTTATTACAAAACAAAATTAAAAAAAAAAAAACGAAATTTTTTTTAAATCTAAAAAAAATCTGAAAAAACCGTGATAATATATAAGAATAATGCCTTCTCATTTTATTCTCATTTTAAGGTTTATAATTCGTATTGCATTATTCGAAAATCATCGACGAAAGTAATTTGAGTACCAAAATAATTCAGTAATTTTTTGAAATTTTGAGAACGTGTTAATAGCTTGTAAAACACAGAAAAAAAATCTGCCCACTACGGGTGCTAGCTTGAAAATTTTTATATATTATTACGGTTTTTTCAGAATTTTTTTAGATTTAAAAAAAATGGCGTTTTTTTCAAACAAATTTTTTTTTTGAAATACAATACGAAAAACACAGAAAAAAAAATCTGCCCACTACGGGTGATAGCTTGAAATTTTTTATATATTATCACGGGTTTTTCAGAATTTTTTTTAGATTTAAAAAAAATGGCGTTTTTATTTTCAAACAAATTTTTTTTTAAAATAAGGGATGTTTGGAAAAATTTAAAAAAATTATGAGGGTGTATTTTAGACTCAATGCGGTCATATGGAAAAAAAACCAAATAAATCCGAGAGGGCACACTTGGGCTGGAATACCTCATATATATATACATTAGAGTGGGTCAAAATAAAACGTTATTTTCTTGTACTTTCTATTTATTGAAATAGGAAGTTGCAGGAAGTTGCATAATATTGAACGCCATGAAAGAAGAGGGTTTTGATTTTTTTTAGACCTATTGCGATGGCTTTTTCTATCAGTCATTTAATTATTGTGTTATACGAAGTCAGGAGACCAAAAAAGCGATTTTTCAAAAAAAATTTCCGGAAACACATTTTTATTTATTAACGTAAAAATGTATGTACTTATTTTTATAACTTTTAACTTTGTTTTGAAATTTTACTTTTTCAACAATAATGATTCTTGAAGCCACTGTAGCTGATCTTCGAGAGGTCCTCTAAAAAAGGGACGATATCTTTGGATTGGATCATCAAAAATAAAAAAATAAAAAAGATTTCGTTAATATAAAGGTGTAATTTAGTATTTAATCAAAGGAATAAACAAAAAATCAATTTTTAACAAAATGGCGGCTTCTCCAGAAAAAAATTCGATTTTTGAAGAAAATTTTTGCCTTAAATTGTTTATAAAATGAAAAAATATTTATCGGTAAAAAAAATCTTTGATTAATTATTAAAAAATATATTTATTGAGCTTGTGTAAAAATTTTAGATTCATCGGTTATTCCGTTTTTGAGAAATCTTGCTCACTGACTCTAAAAACACAGTTTTGCGATGATTGCGAAGTTTTCATCGTTTTAATGCAACGACAATTATTAATTTATCAATCAATTTCCATTTTTGCCAAGTAATTTTTAAATTCGAAATCATTAAAATTTATTTGTGTACCTCTATTAAGAATTTAGGGATTTAAATGCACGAGCAAAATTTAAATTTCACTAAAAATGAATTTAAACATAATCTATTTTCGTTTCATTGCAACGATGCAAACTTCAACATCATGCTTTGAGAAAAACGTGTTCAAAGTTTCAAAAGCACTTCACACATACTAATTATGGCTTTACAAATATGCCTATAATTTCGAAAATATTAGTCGAGTCGAGTTGAAATTTTCTTTGCATATGCTTAAATTCAAATGGGTCATTCCATGTGAAATCGACCAAGAGATGGAATCGACCTCTTTCAATTTCGATGAAATTTGATGACAAGTTTTCGTTTTCAATGAAACGAAGTTCTACTAAAGGAAAAAAGTTGAAATTTTTTTTTCGAAAGTTATGCAAGATTCAAAATTTCACAATTTTTTAAATCTTTCAAGTTTATTTTTTAAATATCTCGAAAACTATTATAGTTACGAAAAAAAAAAAATATACCGTATTTTTTTTTTTTGAAAAATGATGAATTTTAAAAAATCGTGCAAATCCACGATAAACATTAAATTACGAGTTAGAAACGTCGGAAAGGCGCAGAAAACTAATATCGCGAAAATTATAATTAGCCCATAAGATTGTGGGGGCATTGAATATACAGCGGTGCTATTTTAGTTGTATTCAAACAAGCGAGACGTACTAAAGCACTCGGCGCTGTGCACCGTTCGTTCGTTTCTAAAATTAACGAGATTCGTTGTGAACATTTTCGTTACAACGCGAAATTCGATTATGGGAAAAATCGTAGGAAAATAAACAAGAGAGAGAGAGTGAGAGAGTAAAAAATTTGTAAATAGAGAAAAATGGTCCCAAAATGGTCCCAAAATATTTTCAAAAATTTCTCTTTTTTTTAACATTGACAATTTTCTAATTTATGTGAGTGTTTTTTTTTTTGCAGGAAGATTCACGTGAAAATGACACTCTGGACAAAGGTGACGTAGCGAGAATGGAGAGGCTAAGGGCGAGGTTTGATCACGAACCGCGAATCGATGATAAATCGACGTCCATTATCGGAGCATCGAATTCATCGATGATCGGTATCGAGATGAACCGTCGCGACGGCGATATCGGCGCCAGCGGTGAAAATCATCGAAAACAAATGGATCCTTACAAGGAACTTGAACTCTATCTCGCTCGTGTTATCGTGAGTACTGCAAAGTCAAATTTTACGAAAAATATACTTTCATATTGATATGAATATACATATGAGGTATTCCCGCTCAAGGGGACCCCTTTTGGGCCGACCTCTTTCGATTTTCTTGAAACTCGAGTATGTTTTAGTGTTGCCTGAAAGTATATTGTACACCAATTTTCAGATCTCTAACTATAATACTCTTTGGAATACACCAAAAGTTATAATTCAAATTTTTGGCGTATTCAGCGCTTCGGAGCTTTGGCACGGCGCCAAATAAAATCGAAAAAATTCTTTTCGAATGGCCATCGATCGGAAATTTTCTGCGCTTTTCGAAAAAAATATCAGCGATTCCGAAAAAAAACGAATACATTTGAATTTCGGCCAAAAACCGAAAAAATTGATTTACAGAAAAAGAGCATAATTTAATTCGGCGGAACAATTTTTTTCGTGTTTTGTATTAATCTGAGAAGTCACGATATAAATTTCAAGTTGGAACTCGCATCCGTTTACTAATGCCAAGTCTTTTAGTAGGATACAAATTCTTAAATATTGTGTTCTTCCTATTCAACATTTCTCTGATATATTATATAGTTTTTTTAACGAATTTCGAATTTTATAAATTTATTGAATGCAAAATTTAATGAATTTGATTTAATAAATTTAATAAATTTACTGAACTCAAAATACTCTAAAAAAACGCTATATAATACATCAGGGAACTGTTGAATACGAAAAACATGATATTTAAGAATTTTTAACCTACTAAAAGACTTGGCATTAGTAAACGGATGCGAGTTCCAACTTGAAATTTATATCGTGACTTCTCAGATGTATACAAAACATGAAAAAAATTGTTGCGCCGAATTAAATTATGCTCTTTTTTTGTAAATCAATTTTTTCGGTTTTTGGCCGAAATTTAAATGAATTCGTTATTTTTCGGAATCGCTGATATTTCTTTCGAAAAGCGCAGGAAATTTCCGATCGAAAGCTATTGTCAAAGAATTTTTTCGATTTTATTTCGCGCCGTGCCAAAGCTCCGAAGCGCCGAAGACGCAAAAAGTTTGACGTATAACTTTTTGTGTATTCCAAAGAGTATTATAGTTAGAGATCTGAAAATTGGTGTACAATATACTTTCAGGCAACACTAAAACATACTCGAGTTTCAAGAAAATCGAAAGAGGTCGGCCTGAAAGGGGGTCCCGTTGAGCCGGAATACCTCATATATATGTCTCAGATGGCCGAATTTATTCTGGTGAGCTCGATAAAAAAAACGAATACTTTACCATTCTTTCTTCTTACAATATATTTATTAATATTTTGACATTATGCAAAAAAAAATTTGAGAAAAAAAAAGAAAATTAAATAAGTTAGAAGCTGATAAATTTGGGAGTAAAAAAGTGGTGAGCTGGTTGACACGATTGCAACCTTTTTAATCATCCGGTACAAAATTAAAAAAAATATTCTGAATGAGTAAGAATGTCGTTATAGATTCTACCTCAGAGAAAATGGAAAAAAAAAAATTTTCGCAAAATGGCGGCTGTCCGAACAAAAAAGGCGTTTTTGACCCTTATTTCATAGTTTTTAATTTTTTTTTACAATAGTAAAAAAAATCATTTTGATACAAAAGTGGTAGGGGCGATAGAGAGTTATACATTGAAAATTGGTAAAAAATTTGAAGTAAATCGGTACAGTAGAACTTGAGATATCACGTCAGCCCTGTTCAGAAATGTAGTTTTGAAATAGCTGCGTCACTAAAATAGCTATAACTCCGTAAATTATTGGAATTTATAAATTTTTTTTGGAGGATATATTCTCAAGGGTCTAAACTTTGAGAATATGTAAAGAAGAATGATTTTTTCAATATCAGGGTGGCCCTTGTTTTATTTATAATCGGACGTGTATCCATTACACATTAATGTTTTCTATTTGTAATGGAACACGCATACATTACACATTACTTTTTTATTTGTAATGGGACATGCATCTATTACACATTACTTTTTTTTATTTGTAATGGGATATGCATCCATTACACATTACTTTCTTTAATTGTAATGGAACACCCATTCATTACACATTACTATTTTCATTTGTAATGGAACATGCATACATTACACATTACTTTTTTTTATTTGTAACGAAACACCCATCCATTACACATTACTTTTGTAATTTATAATGGAAAACTTGTCCAATACACATTGTTTAAATCAATGGGTAATGCATTACTTTTACATTACTATTTTCACAACTCTGGTTGTAAAAACAGTTTTATCACCACATCTGATAAAGGAGCTGAGAACAAGAATCTTTAAAATTTTACCTCAAGAAAAACATTGACGTAGACAAAGTAAATAATAAAAAAAATTTTTTTTTTTAAATGAATTTGTTACCAAAATAATAAATAACGACGTCACACGAGTATTGAAGGAAAAAGATGCATTAACGTGCATATGAAAAATAACGAAGAGCAAAATGAGGAAGATTCTTTGGTGAAGAGATGGGAGAGTGAAATATTCGAAAGGATCATTTTCCGTATAGCTGCGTGTGGGAATAGTGCGGGAGGCTTCCGGCGAGCGCGAAACGCTTCTGCGCTGCTCTTTTCAGCTCCCTGATACTGCTGGACTCTGTCTTGAGACTCGGCAAACTCGTTTCTACTGTATAACAAGCAGCGAGTGAATACACAGTCACACACACACACAGGCACAGACATGTACAAACAGAGAGTGCATTGCAGTCTTGTATGAAACGGGCGAGCGCATTGCACAAAACTGTGGTAGCGAAATGCCTTCTGGCAGCGTTTAAATGTGCGTGTTTGCGTTTCTGTGTGAGCTGCTCTCTTGTTTGTCCCGCGCAAATATCAACCCGCCCCCGCGGTACGTAGGTATGCAGAGGACAGTGTAAATGCAGCTTGTACACTTCTGTGTAATACACACAATAATGCATACACGTTTATCCATATCCGAGAATAAATGAACGAGCTTCAAAATGACTCCCAACAAATTATGATTTTTTAAAAAAATTTTTGCAATCACATTTCAGGATTCAAGCGATAACGGTCTTATCAAAATTGAGCATTTTTTTTTTAATATTGAAGGGTAAATTTGGATTTTGGAAATTTCTTATTGCACAATTTTAGTGCAATTTAATAGTGCGGTTAATTTAAATTCACTTTTTTAATTTTTTTTTCCAATCACATTTCAGGATTACTTCAAGCGATATCGATCTTATTAATTGAGCTGTTTTTAAGTATTGCAGCGTAAGTTTGGATTTTGGAAATTTTTTATTGCACAATTTTAGTGCAATTTAATGGTGCAATTAATTTAAATTCACTTTAAAAATTTTTTTTCCAATCACATTTCAGGATTACTTCAAGCGAGATCGGTCTTATCAATTGAGCTTTTTTTTAAGTATTGAAGCGTGAGTTTGGATTTTGGAATTTTTTTATTGCACAATTTTAGTGCAATTTAATAGTGCAGTTAATTTAAAATCACTTTTTTAATTTTTTTTTTCCAATCACATTTCAGGATTACTTCAAGCGATATCGATCTTATTAATTGAGCTGTTTTTAAGTATTGCAGCGTAAGTTTGGATTTTGGAAATTTTTTATTGCACAATTTTAGTGCAATTTAATAGTGCAGTTAATTTAAAATCACTTTTTTAATTTTTTTTTTCCAATCACATTTCAGGATTACTGCAAGCGAGATCGGTCTTATCAATTGAGCTTTTTTTTAAGTATTGAAGCGTGAGTTTGGATTTTGGAATTTTTTTATTGCACAATTTTAGTGCAATTTAATAGTGCAGTTAATTTAAAATCACTTTTTTAATTTTTTTTTTCCAATCACATTTCAGGATTACTTCAAGCGATATCGATCTTATTAATTGAGCTGTTTTTAAGTATTGCAGCGTAAGTTTGGATTTTGGAAATTTTTTATTGCACAATTTTAGTGCAATTTAATAGTGCAGTTAATTTAAAATCGATTTTTTAATTTTTTTTTTCCAATCACATTTCCGGATTACTTCAAGCGATATCGATCTTATTAATTGAGCTGTTTTTAAGTATTGCAGCGTAAGTTTGGATTTTGGAATTTTTTTATTGCACAATTTTAGTGCAATTTAATAGTGCAGTTAATTTAAAATCACTTTCTTAATTTTTTTTTTCCAATCACATTTCAGGATTCTTCAAGCGATATCGATCTTATTAATTGAGCTGTTTTTAAGTATTGCAGCGTGAGTTTGGATTTTGGAAATTTTTTATTGCACAATTTTAGTGCAATTTAATAGTGCAGTTAATTTAAAATCACTTTTTTAATTTTTTTTTTCCAATCACATTTCAGGATTACTTCAAGCGATATCGATCTTATTAATTGAGCTGTTTTTAAGTATTACAGCGTAAGTTTGGATTTTGGAAATTTTTTATTGCACAATTTTAGTGCAATTTAATGGTGCAATTAATTTAAATTCACTTTTTTAATTTTTTTTCCAATCACATTTCAGGATTACTTCAAGCGATATCGGTATTATTAATTGAGCTTTTTTTTAAGTATCGAAGCGTAAGTGTGGATTTTGGAAATTTATTATTGCACAATTTTAGTGCAATAGTGCAATTAATTTAAATTCACTTTTTTAATTTTTTATCCAATGCTTTCGGGTCCACAGTTTCTGATGATTGCCAAACCGTAGTAATTAGTCATTTTTAACATTATCTTATAAGTTAATAGCTCTCTTCTTTTGGCTAGAACTGTAAAAATATTTTTAATTCCGGTCTGAAACTTTTACAGAGTATTCTTAAGATGTTTATCTTGCGTAAAATGTAAAAAAAATCGATTTTTTGGACCCGTTACTACCTTAATTTTTTTTCAAATCTTCCCAAGAAGGGCCTCTCTTAAATCGACTGTAACTCGGTTAGAAATCCAAATTTCCAAACCGAAAAATTACAGAATATTCTCGAGATGTCACTTTTTGGAATGGCAACATTTCCCAAATTTATAGAATGATGATTTTTTCAAAAAAAAAAAAAAAAAAAATCACGCCCCTCTTTCTCCCCTTTTTTGGCTTGGTATAAACTCCAAACACTGAGAATTATGCGGATGACGACTTTTTGTTGCCAAGCATTCAATATATATATATATATACACACACACAAATGCAAAATAGAGACATAGGCTCAAGTTTATACGGACATCTCAACTACGCCAGAGTTGGCGATATTTTCCCATTTATAAAGACACACATGCATCGAATACACGCACACTTTTCTCGCGAGGGCTTCGTGGAAAAGTGATTAAGTCGCGTGGTATACACGTTATTATTATGTATGCACGCGCTAGTCATGAAGGAAGTTGCGGAGGCAATAATTCAGTGAGTCGTTTGCTCATCCAAGCTTATGTATCCCCTCCTTTCCTCGTCGATCAAACCCCCCCCCCCTCCCCGCCCCGCCGTCCTTCCCCCACTCTCTTTCTCTCGCTCCGACACTCTGAAGGATGATAAACAAACCAAGTACAAGCTAGAAAGGACTCCTCGCAGGACTCCGCAACTCATCCCGTGTCTCCGGAATATCCAACGTAAACATCGGATTCGAAATCTCACCGTCGTGATCTTTCTCCTCGCTTTACACCAGGCAGCGTTATATACGACAAATGGCCATCGCGATCTCTACCACCGATTAAATCCCGCGTGGGGGACAAAAATCGATGCATCTTGTATCGGTAATAAATCGATAAAATGCTCTCTCATTGAATTTACACGAGTTATTTCGTCGATGATGAAATTTAAACAATTAAATTGAGGAGGGTTCAAAGGAGGGTGACTTTGTTGGTAAATTATCATTTTTTGTTGTTGGAAGGGTTGGATTTTGCTAAAAGAGATTTTAGGCAGAAAGATCGATGCATCTTATATCGGCAATAAATCGGTAAATTGCCTTGAATTGAATTTACACGAATTATTTCATCGAGATGAAATTAAATGACAATTTTAAGGGTGACTTTGTTGGTAAAATTATTATTTTGCTTTCTGTTTAGTAGTGAAGGGTTGGATTTTGCTAAAAGTGATTTTAGGGAGAAAAATCGATGCATCTTATATCGGTAAAAATCGATAAATTTCCTTTCATTGAATTTACAAGAGTTCAATTTTGTTTCTAATTAGTAACCAAGGGTTGGATTTTGCTAAAAGTAATTTGAGGGCCAAAAATCGATGCATGTTATTTTGATAATAAATCGGTAAATTTTCCCTTATTGAATTTATACAAATTTCTTTCATTGAGATGAAATTTAATGACAATTCTAAGGGTGGCTTTGTTTGTAAATTTATTATTTTTTCTGACCAAGTAGCCAAGGGTTGAATTTGATTGAAAAGAATTTTGGACTTTGGAGAATTTTAGGAAGTAATTTGACGATCGAATCTTATTGTACGAAAACATTAGTTATTGTTCCTTTTTTGGCTTAGTAATGTTGAAATATGTAATTGAGCCTCTAGAAATTTTCGGAGGGATGATTTTCATTTTAGCTGAAAAAAAGAATGGCGTTGCCCTCTTTTGTAGAGTTCTTATTCGGTTTACTCTCCAAAATTCTTTTTTGTAATTGGAAACAATCGTTTCCAAGACATTTTTTAAAGTAATTTCGTAGAGATTTTTATTGCAGATGAAAAATCAGAATCCAAATTGTGATGAAACTTGTTTTTGAATGTTTTTGAAAAATGTTAGACTTCTTTCCTGGGGATAAATAATTCCGTTGAAACGAATTGATTGCAAATTTTTAAGGATTATTATTTCAGCGATGCACCCAGAAAAAATATCTAGTACATTTAACTAAATCCTAGTCAAGCCAAATAAATTTGTTTAGTTGTAGGCCGGCCTAATACAACTCTATTCATGTCAACGACATTTTTTTTTTGAATGACCTGCTAGGAAAATATATTGCGATCTAATAAATTTTTATTTAATATTAATAAATTTTACGTCAAACTGAACAAATATGTATTGAAATGAAATAATTTTTTTTTTAAATATTTACACAATATATATTTTTAACCATTTCAATCTTTGAATGTATAGCTACACATATGAAGTCTACAATTTCGTAACGCTTCGTCTTTTCCTTAACAGAAGGGAAAAGAAAAAAGACCCTTTTTTATGGGAATCCTTTTCGGGGATTCGACCATATTGCGTTTTGCCGCAATGGTCAATGTATTAAATATCCATACTGAAAATTAAGGATATCAAACATAGACGAGCTTGGAAAGGATATAGGCGTCGAGAGGCAGGTTCGCTTGCGCGAGAGGTAGCCACCTGGCGGATTTTTGAGGTACTGACGAATTTTTCTGCAACGCCTATTTCTCGATGACAGGGAATTTTAAATAAATAAATATAGTGGAATTAAATATCGCCCAAAATTGGATGGAAAGAAAATTTTCTTTTAAGTGACTAAATAATAATCAAATGAACGATTATAGTACCTACGACTAGATCTTTTTTCTGGGTGTAGGGAGAAAGAAAGAGAGAAATCGATATTGCAAAGAATTCGAGTCGTAGAACATGTGTGTAGGAGCAACAACAGCAGCCGGATGTCATTCCGTATTCCAGCATTCCACTCTCGTCCTGAGAGCTACTCTCGGTTGTAAGGATTGCTCCTGCTGTTGCTGCTACTTTGCTTTACCCTTGGTGAAGCACTATCACGTGGACACCACGATCCTGCCTTGCTTACATATACATATATATGGAGCATGCCAGGTCAATTGGCCATTAAATTCAACCCTCAACCCCTTTGATTTTGAAAAGCTTCGCGGAAATCATTTATCCGGTTCCAATTAACGTTCTCATATATTTTCGGATTTTTTTAAACACCCCCAACTACTCTTCAATCAACAATATGCTCGATTAATCGAGAACAGAAGGTCCTGAAATTTTTTAATTGGATAAAAAAAAATGGTGAAACCTTCAAAATGCTTTTTTATGCCGGAAGATTATTTCCTGGGAAGCATTTGAAAAACGGAAGGATAGAGGATCAGATACTGTTGAAATTGATCTTGAATATTCCACCTTTTTGAATACTTTGAAAAAAATATTTTTCCGGTTCGAAAAAACTTCAATCTTTTCTCGATTTTTTTACAGCTCTCGAGTCACACTTCTAAATTTATTCAAAAATTTATAAAACCGTCAAAATGTTTTTTCGAACTGGAAAAAAAATTCCTGCGAAGGGTTTTGAAAACGCAAGGATCTACTGTTGAAATTGATCTTGAATCTTTGACCTTCGATTTTTAATGTGGCTGCAAAAAAATATTTTTTTGGTTGAAAAAAATGTTTTTGATTTGCATCAGATTTTTTTCAAGCCTTGATTAACTTCTAAGTGTATGAAAAAAAAATTATGAAACTTTCAAAATTTTTTTTTGAATTGGAAAAAAATTTTGTGCGAAGCATTTTGAAAATGGAGGGATCGAGAATCTGTCGCCGTTCGAATTGATCTGAAATGTCCTTTATACAAGCGAACCTTACGGTTGTGTGCTCATATATCTGTGCTTGTAGTGTAAAAGGTACACAGGAGCCACATTTTTCGTTCGGTGCAACTCACATCGGTGCGACTCGCCTTTTATTTGTCCACATTTTGCATTTGGCGATTTTATCGGCGGTCAAGCCGCGAGTGACTGCCCGCAGGCGAACGATTTATGTCGCTGGCCACTGTCTCCAGCATGGATGTTTATATGCACTTATGTATATGGGGCATTCCGAGTCAAATCACGCGGTCATCGGCCTGACCTCCTCCGATTTTGCTGTCCAATGAAATGTGGGTTTCGTTTGGTCCAAAATATGACCTCGAATTTTTAGAAATTTTTATTCTATTTTTTAGGGGTTTTGAGGTCATATTTTGGGCCAAACGGAACTCGCAATTCATTGGACATCGAAATCCGAGAGGGTCAAGCAATTGACCGCGTGATTTGACGTGGAATGCCCCATATACACACAAACATAAATATGCATATATAGCTATCACCTGTTGCTCGCACCTGGCGTGATACCAACGTCATTACAATAAATTTTCCAGCCTCGGAGACGAAAAATTTATTTTTCAATTTGCTTGTCTCGCGTTGAGCAATAAAAAATAAGAATCATCCCTTGTCGAAAATTTATCATCGAGTAGGAACGACATATTCCGAAATGTGTGTTATTTCATTGATATATTCCTATTTTTTTAATTTGATCTGATTATTTTAAACTTTCGTTACTTCGCAATGAGGAAAAATTAATTAATTAATTTTTAATTGATTAAAATATTTTTTTAGGATTGTTGACTGCGGATTCATTATTATTAATTCGAAATGAAAAATGGAGGAAATAGTTTTGAGTTCGCTCATTGCTGTGAGATTTTATAATTTCGAAATTCAATATGGCGGAGATAAAATTCGTAAAAAGGTTTTCCAATTCCTAACCTGAAAATTCCTAATTATTGTTTGTCTTTTCTCGTTTATTTATATTTGAATGAATCGTGAGACTTTTTCATTTTACACTAAATGAGAATTATGAATGGTTTTTCGACTCGTAGAACAGATGGAAAGAGAGAGGCATTCCTCCTTCACGTTTCTTCGTGCATTAATTTAAAAAAGTCCGAGTCGAGCACCGATTCTTCGAATTAAAGTGCGCGCGCGTTTGCTAAATCAAAAGTTGTAACACATGAGTATAATTATGTGTATGTGTATACTCTCACACGCATACATATGATACGGGAATTTCGCGTCGACGTAATCGGACCCTCTCGCCTGAGCAGGTGTAAAACCCAATGAAATCGAAGTAAAAAAAAAAATACTCAAAGCCACACAACGAGTTCTCTAATGATTATGACTCTGCCTCGGGGCTTCCTCAGTCGGTTAAAAAAATGTTGCAATAATTTTCAGCCTGTTCTCATCCTTACCGTCGCCGCATATCTTCCAATTAGTTTGGTTAGGGTGCAAAAAAAAGTCTAACCAACGACGAAATTTACCGATCGACGAGCTCCATGAAAATTCTTCGTTGAAGAAAAAAATGCTGACATTCCCAAGCTGTGCGCACGTGCGTTTGTGTCGGCTTGGAGGCTTGTAAATTTCATTATTATACATTATATCCCGAGATCGTTAAACCTCCGCGGTGGGCTCTCACATGAGAACGAGCGCTTTCGCCGCGAGAGGTCGCCCTCGGCGTCGCGGTCATTTCAGCGCTGACGAGCGCGACATCTGTGCCCGGAATTTTGTACCAGAGACTGGAAAAGTAAGCTGTCAGTGTGACTCTTTTTTCGCGTATATATTCGTTAATAAAATGCCGTTTTTAATTGGCCAATCGAGTATCTTCGTGTGTATAAACAAATCAGGCTGATAATATTCGAGTTTCTCGAGATATAAAAATTTTCTTCAAGTCCTGACACCTCAGAAATTCTTTGGCAAGTGGCCGTTGAGGAATTTACAAAATTCATTCACAATTATATGTAATGATTTTTTATTTTTATTTTATCCTCACATGCTCGAGGGACCTTAAGGGAGAAAGTAAAGGGCGAAAAAATTGTCAATGTTTGAGAATTTTTTTTACATACATAACTAATGGTTAAAGGATTGGGATACTGTTTTTTTTATTACACATCAAGCGGCATTTTAAAGAGGAAGAATTTGGCTTCATTTTCTGATTTTTTAATTATTTTTATATATTGTTTTTAGATTTGGACTCTATTTTGAAAACAGCTGTTTTTCGCCTTTTTCCCCCACTCTTCAGGTGCACCCATCTTCCAGAGGAATTTTTTTTTACATTTTTGTGATTGAATTCATAAAGGGGAAACTTTGAACTTCAATTTCCTTTTTTTAAAAACTTTGAGCGATTTTTTTCCCCAAAGTTATTCTGTTTTTTTTGTGAAAAAAGAGGAAATTTGAAAAACCCCGTATAACACGAAAACAAAGAGGATTCATGAAAAACTTCAGGATAGCAAAAAGTTGCGTCTGTTTTTGTTGAGTATAGAGAAATTTTTTCAGTTTTCTTTTTCAAAATTTTGTTTTCTGGAAAAAAAAATTAGGGAAAAAAATTTGAAAAAAATGCCAACGTTGCAAAAATAGTAAAATAAAGTATTTTCCCCTCTTGAAATCTTATCAATAATCCCATAGTTCTCGAGTTATGGTAATTGAATGATCTGAGCTCCGTCCCGGAAAATGAGAAAAAAAAAATTTGGGAAAAAATATCTAGAAAAATTCCTCTGCACCAAACAAAATCAGACGCAACTTTTTGTTATCCTGAAGTTTTTTATGAATCCTCTTTGTTTTCGTGTTATTCGGGATTTTTCAAATTTCCTCTTTTTTCACAAAAACAGAATAACTTTGGGAAAACAAATCGCTCAAAGTTGAAAAAAAAGGAAATTAAAGCTCAAACTTTCCTCTTTATGAATCTAATCGTAAAAATGTATAACAAAAAATTAGGAAATGAAGCCGAATTCTTCCCCTTTAAAATGCTGCTTGTTAAATTATTCGACGTTGACTTTCGGCGAAATGGCATAAAAAAACGTTCTAGACCTTTTTTCAAAGTTTTGTCCGGAAACTTTTCGCCGGTAGTGTACATTAAACTTATTTCATATAAATTTTTATTGAAAAATTTTAAAAATTAACCGAGCTATAGATATTATTTTAACAACAAAAAAAAACAATTTTTTTTAATTTTTACAATGGCTTTTCCTTTTAATATAAAATACCCCACACTGATAAAAAAAAGTTTATTTGTTTATTTTTATTTAATGTTTATATAAAAAAAATTGCTTATTGAGGTTATTTGAATGAAATTTTATTTATTCAAAATAAATTTATTTTGAAAGGCCATTTCTAAAATTTGTAATATTGCCTCCTCATACAGGAAGCTTTATTTATTTAAAAAAAAAAAAAAATTAATTTATTTTTCCCTTCTTTTGCTGTTTCGATCTTGCCGCAGAATTTTATGCAAAATTAAACGTAAAAAAAAACAAGATGGCGTAATTTTTATCCGAGAATTAACACAGTGGGATTCTCGAGCTCTTCGGCAATCGTTACTTTCACTCGATCGCGATGTCGAGAAACAGCTGTGCGAAAAACGCACAATGACGAGGATGATGCATCATTTTCCCGCGCTGACCCACAAGCCAATGTTCACCGATTATTATTTCATCGATATACCGATGCTCGGCCATTGTATCATTGGCTCATAATTGATCATTTCTCATTGTGAGCCTGCCCTGCCCTTTTCTCTCTCTCTCTCTCTCCCTCGCAAAATCCTCCTCTCAGAAGGGCGTATCTCGCGGATAAGAGCGCGAAAGAGCAGCGTCGGCTGCGCCCTTCTGAAATTTTCAACAAAGTCCGTTTGTTCCGTAATCGTGGCGATAAAGAGCGTTTACGGATACACGAGTGATGTAATAAAGCAATAGACGCCATTCTTGTGTTGCCTACACGCCATTGTCAAGCTCCCGTTTGAGTCCATTGATGATGGGAAAAAAAAGAAACAATCGAAAAATTGCGAAAGAAAATGAGCGGACGAGTCATTCTCGCGTATTTGCGAGGGATGAAAGAAAGTAATCCGACTCCTGAAATTTTTTCTCTCATACGAAATTTTAATCATTTATTGATATATTTTTGAATGTTTTTCCGGTAATGATTTCATTGAAAACAATAGGGCTGCATCCGTCTAATTGGGTCGAAAAATTGCATTTTTGAAAAATATTTTTATTTGTTGATTTTTTTTCTTTTCATTTTTATTTTTATATTAAATATTCTTGAAAGCTTCACTGAAATATTTACAAATTATCCTCTTATTTAACGTCTTGAAATTTTGAAATTTATTCAAACTTGTGAATCGAAGTTCTTATATATATAATAGTTTTATTAATGAATAACCTTAAGTGTCCGGTACTGGGGGACTTCCCCCTAGATCTGAGAAGTCACGACATAAATTTCAAGCTGGAACTCGCATCCGTTTACTAATGCCAAGTCTTTTAGTAGGATAAAAATTCTTAAATATCGTGTTTTTCGTATTCAACAGTTCTCTGATATATTGTATAGCGTTTTTTTTTTAACGAATTTTGAATTTAGTAAATTTATTAAATTAAATTTATTAAATAATCAAATTTATTCAATTTATTAAATGAAATTAATTAAATTATATTTATTCAATCAAATTTATTAAATTTTGAATTTAATAAATTTATAAAATTCGAAATTCGTTAAAAAAATGCCATATCATATATCAGAGAACTTTTGAATACGAAAAACACGATATTTAAGAATTTTTATCCTACTAAAAGACTTGGCATTAGTAACCGGATGCGAGTTCCAACTTGACATTTATATCGTGACTTCTCAGATATATACAAAACATGAAAAAAATTGTCCCGCTAAATTAAATTATGCTCTTTTTTTTTTGTAAATCGATTTTTTTGGTTTTTGGCCGAAATTTAAATGAATTCGTTTTTTTTTAATCGCTGATATTTTTTTCGAAAAGCGCAGGAAATTTCCTATCAAAAGATGTTGTTAAAGAATTTTTTCGATTTTATTTCGCGCCAAAGCTCCGAAGCGCTGAATACGCAAAAAGTTTGAAATATAACTTTTGGTGTATTCCAAAGAGTATTATAGTTAGAGATCTAAAAATTGGTGTACAATATACCTTCAGGCAACACTAAAATATACTCGAGTTTCAAGAAAATCGAAAGAGGTCGGCCTAAAAGGGGGTCCCGTTGAGCGGGAATACCTCATATATAAGAGTAGCTATAGAATTACGTAGGATTTTTTTGATATGTTGTTTTTCGTAAAGATAACGCGATTCTAAATGAAAACAAAAATCGAGTACTTAAGGATTTTTCATGCACATAACCTTTTGGACTATAATTCTATACGTACTAAGCTACTTTTCTAACAAAAAAATGATTTTTCGAAAATCCTAGAGTGGCCTAACCTCTTAAGAGCAAAAAATAATTATTCGAATTAATCGGATGGTTCGAATAACTCCAATAATCGAATATTCGAATTTTGAACACCCAGAAAAAAGATCTAGTCGTAGGTACTATAATCGTTAATTTGATTATTTTTTAGTTACTTTAAAGAAAATTTTCTTTCCATCCAATTTTGGGTGATATTTACTTTCACTATATTTATTTATTCGAATTCCCTGTCATCGAGAAACAGGCGTTGAAGAAAAATTCTATTCGTTGTTACTAAATACCTTTTCACCCGTAATCTCATCCGATCATATCTGCAGATTTTTCAGTACCCCAAAAATCCGCCAGGTGGCTACCTCTCGCCCAAGCGAACCTGCCTGTTGACGCCTATATCCTTTCCAAGCTCGTCTATGTTTGATATCCTTATTTTTCACTATGGATTTTTAATACATTGAACATTGCGGCAAAACGCAAGATGGTCGAATCCCCGAAAAGGATTCCCATAAAAAAGGGTCTTTTTTCTTTTCCCTTCTGTTAAAGAAAAGACGAAGCTCAACGAAATTGTAGACTTCATTAGTGATGGCGATATTTGATGAATGTATCGATGTTTGGTATCGATACGTATTGGTGGTCTGAGTATCGATACAGATGTAATATCGGGAATGCGATATCCATATCACCGATATCGATACTCAAATAAAAATGCAAACAAACTTCAGTTCGAAATAAAAACAGTAGTTTTATACCTCAGTCGGTAACAAAAAACTGTAGTTTCTTACCTCAGTTGGTAACAAAAACAAAAAAAAAACAAAAACCACCTGGTTTGTACCTCAGTCGGTAACAAAACCGGTAATTTTTTGCCACAGTCGGTAACATAAACTCAATAAAAATCGATTGTATCGAAATTTCGATATTTATGTATTGCGTATCGATACTTGAAAATATCGTAACGCCAAAAATCGATACAAAATATCGATATTTGGGTCGAAGAGTATCGATATTCCAAATATCGATACTGTATCGCCCATCACTAGACTTCATATATGTAGCTATACATTCAAAGATTGAAATGTTTGAAAATATATATTGTGTAAATATTTAAAAAAAAATTATTTCATTCAAATACATATTTGTTCAGTTTGAAATAATATTTATTAATATTAAATAAAAATTTATTAGATCGCAATATATTTTCGTAGTAGGTCATTAAAAAAAATAGAGTTGTATTAGGCCGGCTTACGACTAAAAAAATTAATTTGGCTTGACTAGGATTTACTTAAATATAATAGATCTTTTTTCCGGGGGAATCGAATATCACTATTCGATTCGATTCGACTGCTATTTGCACCTCCCTATTATTTAATCGTCTAAATAACGATGTTTTCTTCACGAGGAAGCAAGATTAATCTCCATCGAATCCACTTACTTTATGAGCTCTCTTTTATGAAAATTCTCAAGCCTTCAACGTCATTTCTACGTCGAGGAAATATAATGGAATAAGAAAAAAAGGCCAGGAGAGCCGCCACAATCTCCACGATCTCATCCCGTCAGAAGGTTGTTCAAACAAAACCTGTTCGCGATCGCGAGAGACGCGATTACGCGTTCCACGTCGGTAGTGAGACATTAACCGCTCGGTAATTACCCTCATTATCAAATTATCGAAGTAAATCTCCTAAAAGATTCCCAGATACGCCGCGACTTCCGTCTTTCCTCGAGTTGCGTCGTATAATTGGGATTTCAATGGGACAAAAGGACAAACAACGCCGCGGAGACGTATGGGATGGGTCGTTTGTGGCCCTTGGGATGCTCGAAATCCTCGAGGATGTACGTCGAAGAGTTCGGGCGAGGGATCGAGATCGAGAACAGGATGAGAATGATCGGCAGAGGGAGGTCAGGAACGTGAGATGGGAAAAAGTTCCTCGTTGTGGGGTAGCTCGGGGCAACCCTGCAAACTCGTAAAGATCGCGTGTGTCGGCAAATAAGTCGTCGATCCACGTTTCACGACGGGGATCCAACCAACAACGATCCAAACGGAGCGTAGATCGATAAAATATATCGACTTTTAAAGTCCTCCAATTACGCCCATTAGCGAAAAGCGCTGATTGTTCTGCAAACCCTTGTCTTTTGATGCATTGTAAATTTCACATATAGGGAAGGGTGGTCCCTAAAAAGGGCTCTCAAAAATTTGGTTAAAAAAATAAACTTTTTGGCTTCTCGTCAAATTATCATAAATTTGATGTTGCCATTTTTAGGCTGATCCGTGATACCTGGGGCATAATGGACCACCCTAAAATTTAGGTCAGAAGATTGCTGTTGTCGAATTATGATGAATTTGATGTATTCATCCATTTTTAGGACGATGCACTGCTTTAGGGGTAAAGTGGACCACGAAAAAGGAAAACATTCTTAACGTTGAAAACAATTTTCTAAGATAAAAAAAGTTTATCATTTTTTAGACAAGCCGTCGTATTGCTTTTTTTTTTGAGTTTCGGCAAAATACGTTGAGGTTCGAAATAGAACAAAAGTAAACTGATTTTATCGTTGAAATAGGGATGTTCGATTTCGATTGGATTAATTAAAAGATCGATTCTTTTGTTCAAAAAATCGATCTTATGAATCGATTATTTTCTTTTCGATATTTAGGTGAATCGATTATTGACCTTAAAAATTGAAAATTCGATTTTTTATTAAGTTCATTATCTGTTAAAGATTGGCGATTGAATAAAGATTGACAAAAGTCTATGAAACATCAACGTCAAGGTCAAATGAAAAAAAAGTATGTGAAAACGTGAGAAAAAGATTTTAAAAAATTAAAAGTTGAAATATTGAAAACATGATCCAACGAAAAAAAAATCGAAAATAAAAATTTACAAAATATCGTAAAACAATGGAAACTTATGTAATAGAAAAAAAGTCTGATTTATTAATTATATTCATAACATTCTTAACAATATATTAAAAAGTGCAAATGTGTAAAAGAATCAAACTATGTTTAGCCAGAATATTTATTATTGTTATTGTATTAAAAATCTTACGAAATCGATTCTTCGATTTTTCATGTAAATCGATTTTCTTGATTCGATTCTTAATCGATTCTCAAATCGATTCTTTCCAACGATCGAACATCCCTAGATTGAAAGCCACAAAAAGTATTTTTGCAATTTTTTATTTTTGCGTTTTTCAAGTTTTGATAATAACCGATCGAAAAATTAACGATTTACCAAAAAAAAAAAAATTAAAAGTTAAGTAATGAAGTTGAAAAAAATAGAAACGTTTGATAAGGAGACGTTAATTTTACAGATATCGTCAATATCGACGGTGATATAAATTGCATTTTAATATTAAACTTTTTGTGACAAATATCGATAAGAAAAAAGGAAAACGATTTTAATCAAACTCAGAAAAGTTTTTCCCTGCTAATTGAAATGAATAAATAAATTGGGCTTAAATCAGATGGACTTTCAAAATTTTTTTTGATTTTTTCAAAAAATCTGGAACAGAGAGAAACTTGAAAAAAAAATAGCAAAAAAAGATAGTTTATAATTTTTTCTTCAATCGATCGATTTGAAAAGCCACTCATCGCTTTCCTCTCCAATCGAATAAAATTAATAAATTTGAATGAGCGAAAATAAAAAAAAAATTTCAAGCATAAATATTTTCACGGAAGAGTTTACACATCGACGTCGGTGTTATATTATAAAAGTGAAACGTGTGTTTCGCGCGACGTTTTATGCGTTTTCATGAATCTATATATATATTTGCATAAATTCGCTGAGTGTTTTAAGCGTGTCCTCGGGCCATAATCCGATCACATATCGTAGAGTGCTCACCAAAGAGTGAGAGAGAGAGAAAGAGCGTTAGTTTGCCACGCGATATGTAATTGCACAGTGCATTTGATCACATAAATTCATGTCAAAATAATAATAATAATAATAATAATAATAATAATAATAATAACAAAGATTAACATAAATAATTAATATTAAGGAAATAACCGTTTATATTGAACTAATCGCGAGTAAACATTAAATAATAAATATTGGACATTCCACGTCAAATCGACCACTTTTGACCTCGACCCCCTTCGATTTGGCTGAAATTTTTTTTTTCTACTCTATCAAAAATATTTTTCAGAATTTTTTCAAATTTTTTTACCCAACCGATAAAAAGTTTTAATTTTTCAAAAAAAATTGGCATTTTATTTTTCAAATATCTATAACTTTTTCAAAAATTGACTTATAGGGACGTTGGTCTTTTCAAAATTTTTGTTTTTAAATGTACTTTTCAGAAAAAAATTATTCAGAACTATCATCTACTTTTTTTTCTTACTTTTTCGAAAAACATTGCTATTTTTCCGATGATTAGCACTTTTAATTTCATTTATTATTATTTTTTTTCGAACTTTGAGGTTCTTTCAACATCCTCGAAAATTCCCAGTGGTATTATGAAAGTTAAGTGAGTTGTGAAAATAGAAAACGAAAAATCCATACTCAGAAAAATTAAAAATGGCGATCATCAATTTTCGTTTTTTTCCGAAAATTAAAAAAAAACGTTGAAGATCAGCCTGAATAAATTTTTTCTATTATTTTTTGAAAAGTACATTTAAAAACAAAAATTTTGAAGAAAAACTCGTCCCGATAAGTCAGTTTTCGAAAAAGTTACAGATATTTGAAAAATAAAAAGCCAATTTTTTTGAAAAATTCATAACTTTTTATCGGTTGGGTGAAAAAATTTGAAAAAATTCTGAAAAATGTTTATGACAGGGTAGAAAAAGATAAAAAAGTTTGAGCGAAATCGAAAGGGTTCGGGGTTAAAAGTGGTCGATTTGACATGGAATTACTCATATGTATTTAATAATTCTCAAACGCGGCAATAAATTAATTTCAACGAATCCCCCAATCGTGACACTCTCATACATAAAACATTCGTAATAACTTCCAGAAGAATAAGACAATATCAGCCGGAATATGAAATTTAAAAAAAAATATCAAAATATTGATAAATTGTGGCGTAACGAAACGTCACACCGTGCCTCTCGTAACGGCTCCGTTCAAATAGGAATTCCAATAATTCCTTGCATCGTTTTATTCGGTAATAGATTTCATGTACGCAACGCGTCGTATATCGGTCATTCCTCGGGCCCAGTCTCGCGCCCGAGGAATTATTTATCGCGGAACAAGGAAGGAAAGTTTCACCGGTGAGGAATTACGAGAGGAGCGCCCCGGAGACATTTATATGCCGCGCGCTCTCCTCAATCTGTTTCTCGGTCTTAACGGGTTATACGCAGTCAGGTCGAAAAAAAGCGATTTTTCAAAAAAAAAATTCTGGAAAGACATTTTAATTTATTAACGTCAAAATTTATATACATAATTTTGCAGCTTTTGACTTTATTTTGAAATTTTTCTTTTTTTGAAAATTATGCTTCTTATCGATATCTCTGGATTGGATCGTTCAAAATAAAATAAAAAACAAAAAAGATTTCGTTAATGAAGACGTAATCTAGTAAGGTAAAAATAGTTGGCTTCGAGACGCTGCCGCGCCTCTTGATGTCCCAATTATCGAACAGTTAAGGATCTGGGGATTGAATTCGGTGAGAAAAAAATATAAAATCAAGAAAAAAAACCATCGCTTTCATGTTCAAATGATACTTTGATACTTTTACTTTCGAAAAATCACCCTTTAAATTATTTTTAAATGATTTCAAATGAAAAAAAATAATAATAATGTGAAGCATGCAAATGACCCAATTATTGAACACTGGAAGTCCCTATGTCCCTAATATTGAACAGGCATCTCCCAGTTATCGAACACTCTCGAGAATTCTTTTTCCGTTCTGAAAATATTATTTTGGGTACAATATTAAGAAATAAAGCAAAATCAAACACTTAAATAATCTTTCATTAATCATGTAAAAATACAAAAATATATATTTAGTCTCTTTTGACAGATTTTTGATTCATTCGCATTTGGTTTATTTTTGCATTTCAACTCGAACTTTATTTTATTTTTATTTTCAGCTTCCTCGTTCTTATGTTCCGTTTTGTTTGATTTTGTCGCAGCTTTCTTGTTTTTCGACTGAAATATCGGAGAGCAAAAAATATTGAACATTACATTCGTATTTTCAGGTTACATTTAGGTTACATTCTCTTTTTACTTTTCTTTTTATGTTTATTGCACGAAAATGCAAATAAAAAATATGTTTGACGATCTTAGAGTTATTATTCAAAAAATAATGGTAAGTTTATTCAGGAACTTACACCTTTTGTTTGAATAAATTCGATTCACACGATCTGTCACACGTTAACCGTCTCGATGTTTTGATGTGTTTAATGACGCCATCTTGCAGAATTCGAGTGTTCAATAATTGGGACACACTGCATTTTCTAAGTCCCAATGATCGAACACCGTACTTTTTAACAAATAATTAATTTAAAATTAAAAAAAAAAATTGTTATTTGTAAGAAATTTACCACGAGAGTGGTAAATTGGTGGTAAAACTGGTTTTTAAGCAGTTACCACGAGACGTCCAATCGGGTCACCATTGCTGATTAAATAATTTTTTTCACTATTAATTAAAGCCTTTTTTGCACGAGTAAGGTAACATTTCGATAGCTTAAAGTTCCATATATGAAATGAAATTTTTAAAAATAATTGAATGCACGCAGGTGAATGAGAAGTAATAAAAATACAAGATAGTGTTCAATAATTGGGACCTGTTTAATAATTGGGACATTTACCTTATTTGATCAAAGGAATAAGCAAAATATCAATTTTTAACAAAATGGCGGCGTCTAAAAAAAACAGTTGATTTTTGGTGAAGATTTTTGCCTCTAATTGTTTATTATGTGGTAAATATTTATCGGTAAATAACCTTCAATGAATTACTGAAAAATATATTTTTATACTATATAAATTTATGAAAAAAAAGGAAAGAAAGACAGAAGAGCTTTTATAATGAAAAATAAGGAACGATGGACGGTTCTGTTGCTGCTGCAATGCATTGATATATAAAATAAGCGCAAAATGATTCCAACGCACGCGAAAGTAAGGGATTGGCTTCGCTCAGAGTGTTACGTAGTCCTGAAAAAAGGGCCAAAGTCTCGCGAATCCAACAAAGTCACTATCGCCCCTCTGCTTCTCATCGATGTATCACATACGTACAATATGTACAGTGAAAACGCACGCGCAATTAAAGTTCAATTGGTTCGCGTGCCAAAGTCATAATGTCACAATGTGAAATACACGCGTTCTGAAGTCAGTCGAAAATTTTCAATTCCCATGCAGTAAAAATTCGATGTAGGATTTTTGTTATTTAAAAATAATTTGGGTGCGTTTTTGAAGGGTTATTCGAAATTGAAAAAAAAATATATTTAAAAAAATTCTAGAGGTGTTTTTTTTTCATTTTAGAGCTTTTTTTATTCAAGCAAATTTTAAAAATGGTAATTACCAGCATTTTTGGAATACAGACTCAGCAAATGAATTCTTTCGATTTATTTGAATACGGGACCAATTAATTAATTGTTAGGGTTGACTGCATTTTTTTAAATATTCAAGAAATAAAATTCTAGACGTGATTTTTTCTTCATTTTAGGGCTTTTTCATTCAAGCAAGTTTAAAAAATGGTAATTATGAAAATTTTCGTAATACAGTCTCAGCAAATAAATTATTTCGATTTATTTAAATATGAGCTAATTAATTGTTATTATCTGAAATTTTTAAAAATATATTTAAAAAAATTATAGAGGTGATTTGTGTCTTTTAAGGGCTTATTTTTATTTAACCAAGTTCTAAAAATAGTACTTATCAACATTTTCGAAATACAGAGCAAATAAATTATTTCGATTTATTTAAATATGAGCCTAATTAATTGTTAGGGTCATCTTAAATTTTTGAAAAAATATTTTTAAAAATTCTAGAGGTGATTTTTTCTCTGTAGCGTTTATTTTTATTTAAGCAAGTTCTAAAAATAGTTCTTATCAATATTTTCGAAATACAGACTAGAGCAAATAAATTCGTTCGATTTATTTAAATATGGGCGTAATTAATTGTTAGGGTTATCTGAAATTTAAAAAAATATATTTTAAGAAATTCTAGAAGTGATTTTTTCTTTTCTTTTTAGGGCTTTTTTTATTCAAACAAGTTTGAAAAATAGTAATTATCAACATTTTCGAAATACAGACTGGAGCAAATAAATTCTTTCGAGTTACTTAAAATGGGCCCAATTAATTGTTGACCAGGAATTTATATTTGAATATTTGAATAAAAATTCAAGTAAATTTTAAATTCCATCTTTCAATTTTCTTCATCCTCATTCAATTAATTAAATTCAAATTTCATTCAATTTTCAGAATTTCGATTCAAAATTTAACGTACATGTTTTTAAAAATATTATTTTTAAAAAACCAAGATATTTTTTGTGGTTTTTTCTCCCATCATTTGAAAAAAGTTTTATTTCGTCGCATTTGCGAATAAAACTGGGAAAATTGCATCGTTTTTCCATACTGGATCACTCAAAAACAATATTTTCCTCCTCCACTCAAAATATTCTTTTCATTTTAAATTGAATTTATAATTCATCTATACCGCTTAAGGGAACCACTTTACAGACCAAAAAAGGGCATATTTCGTAATTTTTTTTCGGTGAAACCATAAATTAAATCTACAAAAAAGGTGATTTATTATACATCTAATTGGCAATACAAATTTATTTTTTCATGGTGCTGAATGGCTCTTATAATTTTTGAATTTTTCGATTATATATACGAATAGCTATAGAAGTACGTAGGATTTTTTTCATATGTTGTTTTTTGTAAAAATGGTGCATTTCCAAATCAAAAAGTATAAAATGCCATTAGAAAATCGTCAGGAAATTGTTTATAAAAAAAGAACTGAGCAATATAATGAAAAAATACTATTTGGAGAACGTGATTTTGAATGTACAGTCAAAATTTCAAATTAATCGGTTGAAATTTGAATATAATTCTATACACACCAAGCTACCTTTTTTAACCAAATAAAAAAATCGATTTTTTTTAAATCCTAGAGTGGCCTATTTTAACCCCTTAAGCTCTTAAAAGACAAACAAACATTTTCGACACATGTAAATACGTGATATGCACATTTGTGCACATGACATGCCGTGAGAAAAAAAAACTGAATAATGAATTCATCGTGTAAAGGTGAGGAGGGCGCGGAGTGAGGGCGGGGAGGGGGGGAGGGGGGAGACGATGATACGGAACCGCACACGCGCGAATCGCACGAACCGTGCACTCTCTCTCTCTCTCTCTCTCTCGCGAATATACATGTGTGTGGCCATGAGAGAAGTTATCGAGATTTAAAAAAAAAAAAAAAAAAAAAAAAAAAAAAAAAAAAAAAAGTCGAGAGGTCCGCGCGCGATAGCGCGATTACGTGCCCGCGCGAGGAGAGAATGAGGCGCGACGTGGTATGTTACCTGACTGCCTACGTATATTTCTCATGCAAGATTATGTTTGTCAACGTTCGACAAACAAAAGGACACGACTCGCCCCATTTTCAATGTCCAAAGACGCGATCTGCGCCATTTTGTTTTTCAGGGATCGATATTTACCGGTATTCTTGCACTTATAGACATTGCTCCGGTCTTTTTGTGGTTTTTTTTGTTTAATAAATTATAACGTACAGCAGCAACACGTGTTTTGCGGAGCCGCCAGGCCAAAGAGCACAGTTGACCACTCGAATAATCAGGGCAATTAATTACCATTTTGTTAAGAGAATTCCTGAAAAAATTGCCCGATTTGGAATTTTTTTCGGGGTAACCGTTGGTGGGAAAAAACGCAGTTTTTTTAAAGGTACATATGTTGGGAGTTGAAAAAAAATCAGCTGATAATACCGATTAATTAATTAAATATGGCCGCCGGCACAAGATTACATTTTCGGCGCTTTCGACTTTCCAGCTGAAACGGTTTGTTCACAATATTAAAACTAGAAAGATTATTCAAGTTTATGATAATTAAGATTAATTGACGATCGTCGATTTTTAATATAATTTGTTTTAACAAAATGGCGATGAATTGAAGCTCGAGCCCGTGAAATTCATGAAAAGTCATCATCTTTACGTAATTATGGAAAAATGGGATTTTTTTTCAAATGACACCGTTAATAAGCTTGCAATGTTTTTCATCGTACTTTCTGTAAATTTGGGAACTAGCATCAAGTGCTTCTCGAGATATCAGCGAATTTGAGAACGGTGTTTCGAGAAAAACGCGTTTAAGGAGTTTCGAAGCTTCAAAAAGCTTATTTTCTGTATTTTTTAATGTAATAAATGAATTATTTTATTTCAAATTTCCAGCATATAAAAGAGCAACATTTAAACAATACTTGATAAAATTTTCGTTCAAAAATTTGCAAAATTTAACGGGAGGGATTTTTCCACAGACAAGTCAAGAAAAAGTGTCCTCGTAGTGGTCAGGATACCTCTCGATAGTTTTATCTGCAATTAAAAAACCAAATTTCATCTGTTAGTGTAGCTCGTGATTGAACGTTTTGACAAAAAATTTAAATCTGAATTTTTTGCAGTGTTGTAAGAAAAATAGTACAATTTTTAGTACCATTTATATTACGCCTTGTAAAATTAGTTGTAATAAAAAAACTTTCGATCAATCACTGGTCAATCCTATATTGAAAAAGGATGCAAAATTTCAGGAAGATGCATTAGTTTTTGAGAAATCGTGTCCACCATCTTCAAAAATAGTTTTTAGAAAATAACGAGGGCAGTTTCCAAAGGGAAAATATTCTAGACACATTGTACTATTAGATAAAAAAATGAAAAAATAATTTTTTTTTCACGAAGTTTTTTCATTAATTTTTTTAAATAACAAAATAAAATCCGATCGTTTTGAAATTTATACATGTTGTTATTTGTATCTTCAAGAGTACAACAAAATTTTTGTTTACTCAATTTAATATGAATTTGTTTATGATTTTGTACGTCAAAGACAAAAATTCATTTACAAAAATGTTTACGAAAATTCATTTATTATTAAAAAATTGAATCTTTCAAAGGTTAGGTATTTAGTTATGTATGTCTAAAATAACGGGTAAAATTTTTAGCGAAATCGGTTGAATAGTTTTTAGTCAGTGTTTCCCCGAAATTTCGAAAACGTAGTTTTGAGAAAAACGCGTTTAAAGTTTTGACAACAGATTTTGCATAAAAAAATTATACTTACATTAATCAGCTATGCCTGATGCATAGAGCAATCCTTTCGTTTCCTGAAAGTTATCTCAACACTCTTCATTTCTTCGCGAGATTTACAGTTTCTGGTGATTGCTAAACCGTAGTAATTAGTCATTTTTAATATTAACTTATTAGTTGATTGCTCTCTTCTTTCGGCTATAACTTTAATAACATTTTAAATTTCGGTCTGAAACTTTTACAGTATATTCGTAAGATGTTTATCTTGCGAAAAATGTAAAACTTGCAAAATGTAGCTTATTCAATTTTAGGAACATTTTAATGAAACTTTTAGGGAATATAGCTAAAAGTTGATACTATCTAATACTATTTTTTTTGTGCAATTCAAATTTTCAAAAAAAGCCCATTAATTCCTAAAACTCGTAGAATTGAATTTCGGCCTGAATTTTCGACAAATTTCAAGATTCTAATTAATCGGCAGACAAGAATTCAGAATTAAGGGATTCTTGTATTCGATGCTGAGTTGCCAATAACTGTGCCATTTGTTTTTCCATATCGCGGGGTTACATATTGCAAGGGAATCGCGAGAGAAGGTACAAAAGCGATCCATCGAACGGGGCGAATATCCCGCCAACGTGTCGATTACCAATATATCGAAGTAGAGAGAGAGAGAGAGAGAGCGGGAAAGAGAGAAATCAGAAGAGAAGCGATATCGAAGAGAGAAGCTCCGAGAGACCGTATGTGAAACGTGATCGAAAATAATGGACTTATCGTGCCGATAAATCAATGATAAAGGTGGGTTAGGCGTTTCGTTCCTTGTGAGATTGGCGAGAAAAATAAGAGAGACAGATAGATAGACAGAGAGAGAAGGGGTGTGCGTGTGTGTGTGTGCGCGCGCGCGCGTGCGTGCGTGTGTGTGTGTGTGTGTGTGTGTGTGTGTGTGTGTGTGTGTGTGTGTGTGTGTGTGTGTGTGTGTGTGTGTGTGTGTGTGAGAGAGAGAGAGAGAGAGAGAGAGAGAGAGAGAGAGAGAGAGAGAGAGAGAGAGAGAGAGAGAGAGAGGAGAGAGAGAGAGAGAGAGAGAGAGAGAGAGAGAGAGAGAGAGAGAGAGAGAGAGAGGAGAGAGAGAGAGAGAGAGAGAGAGAGAGAGAGAGAGAGAGAGAGAGAGAGAGAGAGAGAGAGAGAGAGAGAGAGAGAGAGATTGAGGGATTTTCGTTCATCCTTCTCGCTCCCAATATTTTTCTCCATCCTTTCTCACTTTATACTTCCCACAGTTTATTGTTCCTCTCGTTGAAACGACCGGACGCTCGATGCCACGCGAACGAAACACGTTGTGCCAGCAAAACACGTCGTAGTGTCGTATCTATGCGCGATATAAAAACGACAGATAGAGAGAAATAGAGAGAGAGAGGGAGAGAGAGAGAGAGAGAGAGAGAGAGAGAGAGAGAGAGAGAGAGAGAGAGAGAGAGAGAGGGAAAATTCTTGGGGATATCTGCAATGTCGACACGTGTGATAGTGAAGTAAAATCTTCCGAGAGAGCGAGAGGGAGAATTTTGCCACGAAGTCTATGTGTCTCTTGTCTTCGAGAAATAATTCGCATTCATTGTTATGTAACGTACGTAGAGAATGGAGATAACGAGAGAGAGAGAGACAGAAAAAAGACAGTCACACTGAAAATTGAGGCGCCAGCAAGAGTGCCAAGTAATATAATCTATTCCTCCCAAAGCGCAATATCGTTCCAATTATTTTGGATCTGAAGTTTTACGACTCTTAATGCTTTTCATGTCGATGCAGCTTAAAAATAATTTTTTTTAATTTCATCATTTAATTTTCGCACAGTTGAACCTTATTTATTAGAAAATAGAACTGAAATTGTCGATAATTGTTTAATTTTAATGAAGTATTCGTCGATTATTTAAAGTATGCTAGTCTAGTTTAGAAGGCCAAACAAGCAAATTTTTAATATTTTTTTTGAATAATTTATGAATAATTTGATGATTACTTTGAGTAATTTATAGAAGGCGCCAAAATCGAAAATGTCTTCTCCCATGACCGACAGTTAATCTCAGGATTGGCAAGTCTGAAAAAATAAAAATAAAAAAGCATTTTAAAAAGGAAGGTTTCTTACACAACAATTTACCACTGTTAATGAAAAATCGATAAAAAAAAATAGCGCATGTTTGAAATTAAAAGGAACCCTTGAATTTTTCACAATTTATTTCAAACATCCGCCATTTTTTTTCCAATCGGTTTTTCATTAACGTCGAAATTCCATTAATCATTATTAAATGGTGGGTCATTCCATGTCAAATCGACCTATATTTGGAATCGACCCCTTTCAATTTCAATAAAATTGGGTCAGAAGTTTTCTTTTATCATAGAACGAAGTTCTGCTAAAGGAAAAAAAAAAAATTCGAAAATTCGAAAACTTCACAATTCTTTCTATTTTTCACGTCTATTTTTTAAATATCTCGAAAACTATTATAGTTACGAAAAAATCGTTTCGGGTTCATCTTAAACTTACTTGGGGGTACAAAAAAAAAATTCCGAATTTTTTTTTTCAATAGTGATGAATTTGGAGAATTTTGAATTTTTAAAAATCGTGAAAATCCACGATCGACATTAAATGTTTGGTTCCATTTTAAAAAAATATAATATCTTGTACTGGTCTTGAAAGATCCTGAAATTTTAAGAAAGGTGTTTCTTTTTTTTTGAAATATGAATTTTTGAATTTTAATTTTAAGTCAAGTGAAGTTGAGCAATCATGTAATTTTTTCTGCTCAAAATTAAAAATGTCCTGGTATTTTTGTGATCAGAGGTAAATTTTCAGTCGCCCAATACTTTGACGGTCCATTAAAGTTCATTAAAAAAATGTTTTGCCATATCCGAACGATTTTCAACAAAAGCTAAAAAAATCTGTAAGGATCGATAATGCGCTTGACTAAGAGATATTCGCTGTATCTTTAGCATCGATATATATTTAGTTAGTAGTACTGAAAAGAAACGTATAAAAAGTTGGCAACGAAGTGATGCCAATTTATCCGAGTATTCGCCTATTCCAAGCTGATTTCATGCACGTTTATGTTCGCGAAATGCTGAAAGATTTGCGACAGTGACAGGTGCGTGAGAAAATTGGACTTCGACAACGAAACTTGGCAGCGAGTTCAGTGAAGTACAAAATCCGAAGATTTGACGAGCAAAAGTATCTCTTAAACGTGCTCGAAATTTATTTAAAGAAAACAAAAATTGTTCACAAAATTATTAGTAACGGTTGTCAATTGATTTTCCAGTAATTCCCTCCAAGAGAATTCGCGAGGATCGTTCTTGTCTCGTGTGTAAATTCTTCTCCCGCTAACAATATTTTTTTCTCGTTTGATAGCGGGCAGAAAAAATCGTCGTCGTAAAATATTTTACGTCTGCATTTATCGATTCTCTCGGTTCGCATTGCTGGAAACTATGCTGGAGAGAGGAGAGAATCTTTGTGCGACAGACAAAACTAAAACCTTTGTGCAATAAACATAGCGTGTGCGCGATTTGATGCTTGGGCATTGGATGATAGACAAAAGGGCGTAAGTCACGAAAATAAGCATGTTAAATTGCGTGATTCAAATCCTCTTGTTTGCCAGGAATAGTCATGCGGTATGCATAAAACTGCAGCCAAGATTTCCTCGACGTGGGAACAACGATTATTCCATCTCCGTGTTATCGACGATGATAGCTATAGCGCTACAGGGTGTCCCGTTTAACACGAGACACTGAAATAACTCGATATCTGCGCATTTAATCGAGAAAAATCCCGACACAAGTGTCAAGTCGATTAGAATGAAGAATTAAATGGCTTTCTTACTATTTGAGTGGACCTTTTCAAGGTAATATCAAGGTCAAGAATTTTCATAAATAAAAGTTGACATCTGCATCTCCTTGAAAACGTGCACTCAGCAACAAAGTGAGCAAGCCATTTAATTCTTGATTCTAATTGACTTGATACGTGTCTCGGGATTTTTCGATTAAGTGCGTCGGTATCGAGCTATTTCGGTGGTCAAGTTAAATAGGACACCCTGTATATATTTATCCAATACTAACACTGGGTCCGAGGATATCTCGAGGATCTTGGGGTCAGTTCCCGCTTGGATATTTTTGTATATCAGCCTTTTTCAAGCCCGAATATTTTCATTTTATAAACCAGAAATCGGTCTCTGTCGATTCTCAATTGAAGTTTCAATACGTTCTAAAACATTCGAAAACAGTGTTGATCCTCTTGTTCTCAATCATCCATTCGCCAAATATCATTTTTCACCAGTTGTGAAACGTTGTTTCAACGAAGAAAGACCCAAAGACGTAACCGTATTGCAGTCGCGCTAAAGCGCGGTTGCACGGACACACACAATCCTGCACAAGTTTATGAACATAAAAAACCATTCGAGAACGTACATTTTTTTTTATTTCACTATTCCCGCAAAGTCATAATACTCGTAAAGAGTTGGCAGTCGATATAGAAATCGTTTTGGTTTTAAATAGAATGCCGAGAGAGGCTTTTTAATGTGGCGTACACGGGACTTATTTCAAGAATAGATGGACCACTTGAAATTACGAACGGTCAATAATTCATTGCTGGGATGTGACAATAATGTTTGGGTCGTTCCAAAGCACCCGATTTAATCATATGATGACTTTACAATGTTAAACCAGGTTGGAGACATTGGACTTACGCTAAATTGGTGGAAAGTCACTTTTCAGTGTCCCATCAATTCTTGAATTATTTCGTGTAACATTGGAAGGCTCAAACGGAGGAACGCATGAATACCGTTGATATGAATATACATATACATACGCATACCTACTTAATGATCTACCAGGCATTGCAATTCTCGATCCAGAAGTCGTATATATAGATATAACAAATTTTATACAAACACACATATATGGGGCGTTCCATCCCAAATCGAACAGTTTTAAAAACTTTTTTTTTATTTCCTCGAATTTTTTGTGTTTTTTAGTTGTGTATGACTGGGCATCGAACCCAAATAGTCTACCGAATATTGCTTTCAAATTTTCACCCGAGAAGCACTATTTGGATGAAAAATAAAGATTTCATTTGCGATACAATACTGCTAAGTGAATCACAGGGATACAAAAATTTCATTCAATTATTCTAATGAGCAACAGAAACGTATTGGCAAAATAATACGTGATTAAATAAAAACTGTTGTTATTATTGTTTATAAACAGACTTTGACGATTAATTATTAATTTGAACGACTTGTTAACAATGAAAAAGTGTCAAAATAAATTCTAAATAATGAAAAAAAGACTATACTCTGTATACAGCAACAAAAATTGATATTTATAATGATTTATAGAATTTTTTTATTTTTATTTTAAAAAAACGAAAAAAAAAAAGTTATTATGGAGGGTCCACGACCGGACTGATGTTGAAAGTTGTTGAATAGAAAAAAAAACAAAATGAGCCATCACTTTTAAAAACACGATTCAAAGTTCAAGACCCAAAAAACTTATTCGAAAACACTTCGATAATTTTAGCCATGAAAAAACAAGAAATTTGAAAAAAAACACTTAATTTGGATCATTATTAAAGAATTTATGACTAAAAAATCGAAGAAGATCGTTTTTTTTTTTTAATTCAACATCTTGTAAACGGTTAATCGAAAAAATCTAAAAATTTAACAGGAAGGGTCTTTTGATGGATATTAAAAAATATAAAAAAATTGAGGAAATAAAAAAAAAAGTTTTTCAAACTGTCCGATTTGGGATGGAACGTCCCATATATATAACAATTCTCGTGCGGTATTATATCGATGTTGACTAAACGGCATGGTGCTCTCTCCCTCTCTCTCTCTCTCTCTCTCTCTCCCTTTTTCTTCTCTGTTTCAATGCTTGTTGAGGCACACGAAGAGTTCGGAACGGTCAATTTGCGGCACGATTTGCACGCTCGCCGAGTTACGAAATGTCGGTGCGCTCTACGGTACTTGCCGCACGTTTCACCCCCTTTCCCTTGAGCGAACTTACAACGTGAGACAGCGAGACGCCACTGTGATTATGCTCAAGAAAGACAGAGAGAAAGAGTGAAAGAGGGAGAGAGAGGGGGGAGGGAGAGAGAGTGAGAGAGAGGGGGAGTGAGAGAGAGAGGGGGGGGAGAATGATTCTGTACGAGCAACCGGTGAAAAAAGTATGATATGTATATATAGTTGCTGATCGAGACGGCATTATCACGCCTTAAGGTGGGCAGAGCCCTTTCTCTCTCCTTTGGTCGTAACTCATCGAAACTCCCGTCGCGGTAATCGTTGGAAGCTCGTTTCGCAACGATGCAAAATTATTGTTCTTACGAGATCGAAATCCACTTTGCGAGAGATCATTGCAACATCGCCAATAACTTCGTACTCTTCCTTGTGGTGAGCTCTCTTTTTCGCTCCTTTTTGCCTTTTTTTTTTTTTTTCGTATCAATGAAAACGATCTCGAACGATCGGCAACAGATGCTTCGATTCATCGCGATCGTGTAACTCTGCGAGAAACGATAATTAACCACGTTGACTGCGAAAGTAATCTGTTACTTTTTGGTCCGATTTTTATGGCAGCGAGTGTCTCTCAAATGCGGTTTGAAAAAAAAATAGACACTGCTTATGCTTAATCAAGTTTCATCTCGAATTTGTTTATCTGCGATGTATATTGTTGCTATAATATATGGAAAAATATATTTTCAGTATATTTTTGATATATTTGAAAAATATTTTTTAATCACATGATTTTTGAATCGATATTTCCATAAGCGAAGTATATACGGAATATCTTTTCCTGGAATTATTATAAATTATCAATATATTATATCATCGATATATTTGATATATCAGCGATATAGTCGCAACACACGTGGCATAAATTGGGTGGGGGTCGAAGAGTCGACTAACCAATATTTCGAACGGCCGAAATCCCGAATTTCACGATTACGAGCGTTCGAATAACGAAGCGCTGAAATCCCGAACGCCAGAAAAGCGAAAGTGGAGAGAGCCGCCCCATGCGTAAGAGAGAGAGAGATGCGCCTCCTCTCTCTCTTACGCATGGGGCGGCTCTCTCGACTTTCTCTTTTCTGGCGATCGGGATTTCGGCGCTTCGTTATTCTAACGCTCGTAATCGTGAAATTCGGGATTTCAGGCGTTCGAAATATTGGTTAGTCGACTTTTCGACGCCCACCCCATAAATTTTTTCTCAACGTTGAAAAAACGCGAATTCTAGACTTTCATGGAACGAGTCGGACGATTAAGTTTAGTAAATCGATTCGGGAAGGAATTTCGACACATCGATTAATTATTATAATTTATTTTTTTTATTCACTCTCGAGTGGCCTTTCACGCATTTCTCCGATCGTATTCGCAGGTTGCAAAAAAAAATTGGCACACGTCGATTTCGCCTCGGGAAAGGATTCGTGAAGCAACGATTCTGCGGATTCGGGGAAATGAATTTTGAGAATTTCGCAAATTTGCAAATGAACTCTCGTATACGGTAAATGCATTTAGGGAGTGAATCATGTTAAGGGGTAAATACGCAGTCAAGAGGTCGAAAGAAGCGATTTTTCAAGAATTTTTTTTTGGAAAGAAGCTTTAATTAACGTAAAAATTTTTATATACATATTTTTGTAACTTTTAATTTTATTTTGCAATTTTTCTTTTTAAAAAATAATGATTTTTGAGGCCACTGTAGCTGATCTCCGGGAGGTCCTCTAAAAAAAAGGTATAATCTCGTATTAAATCGAAGAGGTAAGCAAAATATTTATTTTTAACGAAATGGCGGCTTTAAAAAAATCGATTTTCGATGACAAATTTTCCGCAAATTGTTTATTAAATGAAAACTACTTATCGGTAAAAAAACCTTCAATTAATTACTGAAAAATGTATTCATAAAGCTTGTGTAAAAATTTGAGACTGATCGGTGTTTTTGATAAATCTTGCTCGCCTACTCAAAAAACGCAGTTTTGAGAAAAACGCTTTCAAAGTTTCAAAAGCACTTTACACACAGTAATGACGAGTTTACAAATATGCCTATAATTTCGAAAATAATTGTCGGATTGACATGAAATTTTCTGTGTATGTACTTAAATATATGTAAATTACGAAAATGAAATTTAAAAAAATCGATTCCTTGAAGATCCCGACTGCGTATAACCCCTTGCTATATACGGGGCGTTCCACGCCAAATCGGACATCGGACCTTCCCCATCTCAGATTTTTTTGATTTTTTTGTATATTTAATATTGATTGAAAGAGGCCTCCATGATTTATATCAATTTTTTTTGTCGAAACGTTTTCAAGATATCAATTTTTCAAAAATGACGTTACTTTTTTTTTTAAACGTCCATAACTTTGAGAAAAATGAACCAAACAGGACGTTTTCATTGAAAAAAAAAATTTGTTTTTAAACGTACTTTTGGTAAAAAATATTGAAAAAAAATTTCAAACGATATTTCTATAAGATTTTTAAGTGTCGAATATAAATTGTTGATTTACAAAAAACACGTACTGATCGATTTTTTTTAAAAAAATGTTCTAAAAAACTCATTCATTCCACAACTTTTAAGCCTAAGTAGATAATGGGATAACTATGGGATCTATTTGTTTCCATTTTTCAATTTAACACCATTTAGCTTTGCATCTCTGATTTTTTTGAAAAATTTTTATGCTTTGATTAAAAGACGCCAGTATGATTTTTTTCAATTTTTTTTGTCGAACCGTTTTCAAGACATCGAATTTTAAAAAATTACGTTACTTTTTTTTATAGTTAATAAATTAAATTAATATTTTTTTAATTATTTTGACACGAATAAAATATTTCCTAACGATTAAAAAATTTTGTAACAGTTAAGGAATATTTAAAGTGTCAACTAAATATATTTCTTTACTACAAATAAACTGTTTTCTCACAGTATATCAAAGGCGGAACAAAAAACGAGAGGGAAAGGAAGAGAACGAGGATATATCAAGGAAAGCGAAAGTAATATTAGCCGGGACAAATCTTTAAAGTTTACGGCCCGATTCGCGCTCGATTCGCGATACCGTTAAAGCCTCCTAATTACGTTACATTTTAATGAGCGTGAGAGAAATTTGTTACGCTCTCGCGCATCCGTGATTTCGTTAATCGATCGACGAAGGCGCTCTTTCGACAACGGTATATCTATCCTTTTTTGCCATATATATATATATATATATATTAGGGTGACAGTTATTTGGGCTTTCGCGAAAAAAGTTCGACGCCAACCCAAAAACATGATCAAGGTGTATCAAAAAAAATCTGTGTAAAGTTTGGAGGCGCTCGGAAAATTGGAACACGCGCCACCGAGTGATTGAAATTTTAAATGTAAAATACATATATTTATCCCACGCGTCAATGATTTTTTTCCGACTATAATATTAATGAGAAAAATTTTAAATTTGGTACACTTATTGTGCATAGTATGGTGTACAATAAGTGTACAAAGTTTCAAATTTTCCTCATTAATATTACACTGAGTGAAAAAATTACTGAATTTGAGAACATGCATTTATATATTAAATGAAAGTATTCATTCGATTATTTATTTGTTGAACCAAGAAAATCACTCTTCATTTAAAAAAATATTTTCACGGATCTATTACTCCATTATACTAAACTCTTATTTAATAGTAACAATTAAATGCATGATAGATTTGATTAAATTTGTATTCTTTGGATTAATTACATTGATCGCATCATAAACATGAGATTATTTGAATCTAAAAAACGAATTCAATACAAAATTATTTTTTTTCGAAAAAATTATTTTCTTGCAATATAGTCATTATTATTTTACGTCAAAAAATATTTTTATTTAAATAGATTTGATTGAATTTGTATTCATTAGATTAATTAAATTTATCGCATCATAAATATTAGATTATTTGAATCTAAAATGATGATTATTTGAATCTAAAAAACGACTTCAATACGAAATTATTTTTTTTGAAGAAAATTATTTACGGCACATCATAAACGTGAGATTATTTGGATCTAAAAAATGACTTCAATACGAAATTATTTTTTTCGAACAAAATTATTTCTTTGCAATAAATTCATCATTATTTTACTTCTAAAAATATCTTTATTCAAATAGATTTTAATAAATTTGCATTCATTGGATTAATTAGATTTATTGCATCATAAACATGAGATTATTTGAATCTGAAAAACGACATCAATATTAAATTATTTTTTTCGAACAAAATTATTTCTCTGCAATAAATTCATCATTATTTTACTTCCAAAAATATTTCTGAAGTATTTTCAATATTTATTAGATATAAAATTGATTGTGATTATTTTAAAAGAAGCTGTAGTAAAATCAATAACACATTATTTTATTCCAGTAGAATATTTGTTTGGAATGATTAAATTTTTATTTCCTTGAAGCAAAGAACTATCATTTCTATAGTATACTTTAATAGTATGCATAAATTGTAAAAAAATAAGAAACTGGTTTTTTTAATGTTTTCTTATATTCGAATCTTCATAACTGCTAACTTTTTTCAAGTGCATAGTAGTAGTCGATAGCGTAATAGGTAGCGTGTTAGATAGTTAGGTAGGATATGTATGATGGTAGGTAGGATCGAGGGTTCGAATCTCGGTCGGACAGAGAAATTAGATCGAAGAATTGGCGCAGATAAATAAAAAATATTTATCTCTTTTTGGGGTCACTAAACTATGCATATTAAATTATTTGGCAAAGGCTATATATTTTTTATAAAATGTTCAGCAATAATTAATAACCACGCGTTTGATTGAATCAATGATTTTTCCTGTTGATTGGACTAATTAATTTGTAGTTTCAACAAATTTTTTTTCTCAGTGCTTCCTGTATTAAGAGACATGCTTGTTTTGAATGATAAAATGTGTTCTTGATTCAAACAACATATTACATATAATTGATAACATATTATTAGATTCGAGTAAATTCGTTTATTGAAACAAAAATTTATGAAATTGACTGAAAAAAATGAACCAAGTAAATATATAAGGGAACCAATTTTAATATGTATTGGCAAATAATGAAAAAAATGATTTTTTGCCTTCAAAACTTTATTTCATTGGTTCTAGTAATTTTTTCTCTCAGTGTATACTCCGAGTGATTGAAATTTTAAATACATGTATTTATCCCACGCACGATGATTTTTTTTTCCTAGTATAATATTAATGAGAAAAATTTGAAACTTGGTACACTTATTGTGCATAGTATGGTGTACAAAACCAATTTTTTTCGATTTTTTTCGTTCATAATTTCTTTAATGACAAGCTCTGTAGAGATGCTCAAAAAACATTTAAAATTTCAATCGCCCGGTGCCGCGTTTTCCAATTTTCCGAGCGCCTCCAAACTTTACACAGATTTTTTTTGATACACCTTGATTATGTTTTTGGGGTGGCACCGAACTTATTTCGCCAAAGCCCAAATAACTGTCACCCTAATGTATATGTATATACATTAGGGTGAATCGAAAAAACTAAAAACTGTTGGCTACCCTCAAAAATCAAAGATATCGTTGAAATAAAGGTCTCTGTGCAGCGGTTCGATTTTTTGAATTTTTTTAGAGGGCGCGTCCAAACACGCCATTTTTAGCCTTAAATTTACTAAATCACTGATAAACGGAAACCGATCATTCAAAAAATTCTGAATTTTTTAGATAAGGTGCCCAGACATGTACTCTTTCTAACCCATATTTACTGAACATTAACAAATAGTTCATATATGGGAAATTCTTTATCAACTGGGCTACTTTTTTTTTGAACCTCTCCAATTTTTTTCAAAATCTGCCAGTTTGAAATATTAGTAAAAAGGAACGTCTGTGATTTTTTTTAGATTTTTTTAGGCGTCCGTTCAAGATTTTCAATTTTTCATTACGAACACTGCATCTCAAAAAATATTTACCAAACAAAAAAAACATAAGAATAAAAACTTTTTTATTTTTTCCACTTTATCGAAAAAAATAAAAATCATAATTTTTCAGCATTGAGAAAATGGAAATTTCGCAAAAAAATAAGAATTTTTTTTTTTAAACCTAATAGAAAACTTTTGATTCTAGTACTAATTTTACAGGATGTCTATTATTAGGTGAAGAGTCTGCGAAAAAAATTTCAGAATGACACCTCCAATGGTTACGATAAAAAAAAATAAAAACCCTGCGAAATCTCATGTTTTCATTTTTTTTCATCGTAATCACTGCAGGCGTCACTCTGAAAATTTTTTTGCAGACTCTTCACCCAATAATAGACATCCTGTAAAATTAGTACTAGAATCAAAAGTTTTTTATTAGGTTTAAAAAAAAAAAAATTCATTTTTTCGCCCAATTTCAATTTTCTCAATGCAGAAAAATTATGATTTTTATTTTTTTCGATAAAGTGAAAAAAATAAAAAAAATTTAATTCTTATGTTTTTTTTTGTTTGATGAATATTTTTTGAGATACAGTGTTCGTAATGAAAAATTGAAAATCTTGAACGGACGCCTAAAAAAATCTTAAAAAAAATCACAGTCGTTTCTTTTTACTAATATGTTTAACTGGCAGATTTTGAAAAAAATTGGAGAGGTTTAAAAAAAAAGTGGCCCAGTTGATAAAGAATTCTCCATATATGAACTATTTGTTAATGTTCAGTAAATATGGGTTAGAAAGAGTACATGTCTGGGCACCTTATATAAAAAATTCAGAATTTTTTGAATGATTGGTTTTCGTTTAACAGTGATTTAGTAAATTTTAGGCTAAAAATGGCGTGTTTGGACACCCCGCGCGCCCTCTAAAAAAATTCAAAAAATCGAACCGCTGCACAGAGACCTTTATTTCAACGATATCTTTGATTTTTGAGGGTCGCCAACAGTTTTTAGTTTTTTCGATTCACCCTAATATACATATATATTAATATATATTTATGCAGATATATGTAACGTTACATGCACATGAGTAACGTCAGATTAGGCTCGTTAGAAACTGCGAATCGTCGATGCGTGCCGTACGACTATTAGCGCCGTAAAGTAACATCGAATCAGTCGGCGGTGCGTAGTTTACACGTGTTTCTTCCTCGTCCTCAAACAGGTGTTTCGTTCGTCCGATGATCGATAAATTCACCATTTTATACATATATATTGACCGTCCGCCTATAAATGCATAAATGAGAGAGCAAAAACCACGAGACATCGTGAAAGTTTTTAATTAGCGAATTACCATGTCTATCGATGGTATTAATATTGCCGGTTGTAAAAATAATTTCGTTGCAAAGTCGAATGCTCGATCGTTTGACTGCGAGAGGTGCCTATGCGCCGTATCTCTGAATAGATATTTTCTCCCGATGTAAAAAAAAAATCAACTATCTGCATTCCAAGTAACAATAACTGAAATATACGATTGTAGGCTCATATATATGGGGCATTCCGCGTTAAATCACGCGGTCATCGGCCTGACCCCCTCGGATTTTGATGTCCAATGACGCGTGGGTTTCGTTTGGCCCAAAATATGACCTCAATTTTTTTAGAAATTTTTATTTCATTTTTTATGGGTTGCTCGACCTAAAAAATCATTAAATTGGGGGAAAACATAAAGAGGGGCCTTTTTTATATTAATACAAAATTTATCACAGAAACTAGGGCCCAAAACAGATATTTTCGTCATGGTTCGATAATGGGCCAAAAATAATTACTATTTTTTTTGTATTTTAATTTTTTTTTTAATAATTTTTTATTTTGATCGTTTCTTGTAGTGAGAATAACAACAACAAAAATATTTTTCTAGTGAATGGCCCCTCTTTATGTTTTCCCTCAATTTAATGATGTTTTTAGCTCGGACAACCTCTGAGAAATGAAATAAAAATTTCTAATAATTTGAGGTCACATTTTGGGCCAAATGAAACCACATTTCACTGGACATCAAAATCCGAAAAGGTCAGGCCGATGACCACGTAATTTGACGTGGAATGCCCCATATGTAAATGTGTTTGTGAGTGTGTGTAATGTGCTTGTGAATAGTTGCCGGAGACTGTTGCAATGAAATAAAATTGTCTCTAAAGTGTGCCAGCGATACTTGTCGATTTTATTAGTCGTTTCTCAGCAATTGGATTCATGATTCTTCGTGGTCTTGTATCGTCGCTGTAAATGAAATATCGCTGGGAATGAAATGTCCAAAAAGTTTGAAATGATTCAACTGACATTTATTCATCAGCTGAGATTGATAGTTTCATATTATTTTCAAATTTTCATCGAATTTAAAGGCTTCAAATTAAAAATTAAGAGTATTTGTCCATTTGTGTAGAGAACTTAAGCTCGATGACTCAAAAATCAAAGTTGATGAAAAATAAACAAAAATGTTGTAAAAAAGTTCTTATTTGATTTCGTGTGCTCAAACATTTTCGATTGGAGTTCCTCTTTATCCGATTGTGCTATTATTTTTGAATGATTTAAAGTTTGTTAGTTTTCGGGGTGTCATTGGGTGACTTTTACTGTGTTATAATCTCAAAAAACTTCACCTCGATGACTCAAAACCCAAAGTTGACGAAAAATTAGCGAAAATTAGATAAAAACCTTCCTACTTAATATGAACTGCTCAAAAGTTTTTGACTAACTCTTTACCCCATTATGCTATTATTTTCAAATAATATCCAACTTATCTAGTTGATCCAACTAACTATCTAGTTGATCCAAATAACTATCTGGTTGATCCAACTAACTATCTAGTTGATCCAACTTATCTAGTTCATCTAACTAACTATCTAGTTGATCCAACTCACTATCTAGTTGATCTAACTAACTATCTAGTTGATCAAACTAACTATCTAGTTGATCAAACTAACTATCTAGTTGATCAAACTAACTATCTAGTTGATCCAACTAACTATCTAGTTGATCCAACCAATTTATCTTCTGCCCCTCAGAGCACTAAGTATTTGGTTGGACCAACTAAGTAGTTTTTTCCGTGGATGAAATTCCCTGAGTTAAACTATTCTCAGCGTCCCAGCTGAGAATAGGTTAACCCCATCTTCTCATGGGGTCCATTTTGACTCCCAATACCCTCCGCATATGTGCGCATGGTTTTTCTCATGCTCAGCGTCTCTTAACCCCATGAGTGTATGTCGCGACTCTTCGCTCGCGGATTAACGCGGATATATCCTTTGGCAGAAAGAATATAAAAGCGAATAAAAGAAGATCCATCGGTTTTACGAGCGGCTCTAAAAAGCGCATAGCTTTGCTCACCAAGTGCGCACTCGCTGGAGAAAGAAAGAGAGAGAAAGGACAAGGGAATATGCGTGTGTTTGAGAGAGAGACTTTGACTTGGGGCCAGAGCGATACGAAGAGAGCGCATTTTCTCGCACGCGCTCGCGAGCGCTCTTACCTTTATGGGGTAGTTACCCGCCGACTTTTACGATATCCAAATTTAGCGATTCGGCGTATACCACCCGCGCTATTATATACCCCAACGACGAAATTCACATTCCGCCTTTACTACTTTATCCCCTCCCCTCCCCGCCCCTGGCCTCCTTGGTTGGGCCCCTCGGGCCCTTCCCAACTCGTTTAGCCCTTTGGTAACGAAGTCACACACTCGTGAGAATGTCCCATCTCAGGCAAAAGCTAAAAAGGTTTTTTTGAAATACTCCGTATATCCCGATGTCTCGTTTTTAACCGCGAACGGACCGAAATCCGCCATTAGGCAATATCAATTTTATGCACTGTCGCCATTCTCTCGTAAAATCTTCCCTGAACGACAAAATATGATATTTCAGTAGAATTGATCGCCCACTCTGCGTTATTTATATCACATACCGTTTGTATATATGAGGTATTCCTCACCGATTCGACCTGGGTCTGACCCTTCACCTCTCCGATTTTGTCCGCAAATTTTTATGGTTTTGGAGTACCTCTGAAGAGCACTCAGGATTTTTTTCAAAATTTTTTGGAGCGATTTGACTTGACTAAAATTTTATAAACAAATTATTTTTACCCCGATTAAAAAATCTGGAAAGAATCACGAAAATCCCGTTTTTTATTTGTATAATTTCAATTGTTGAGCCGAAGTGAGCAAGGGTTTCCTTCTGTCTATAACAAGCTTTTTCGATTTTTTCTTTTTTTTTCTGAATATAATTGAGTGTACCGTTATCCAAATATTTTTGTACGAATTGAAGTCTCTTAAAAAAAGTTTTCGAGAAGGGCTCACTTAATTCAGGTTTCTTTTTCTATTTTTTATATTTTTTCTTCCCAAAAGGCTTCTTATACTTGTTATACTTGTTATACACTTCAGCGCAATGCTTGAAACTTATCATTAAAAAAAGAGATTTTTGTGATTTTTTTCAGATTTTTAAATTTGGGCTAAAAATAATTTGTTTATAAAATTATAGTTAAGTCAAATCTCTCCGAAAAAATCTGAAAAAATCCTGAGTGCTTTTCAGAGGTACTATCGAAACCATAAAAAATTGCGGACAAAATCGGAGAGGTGAAGGGTCTGACCCAGGTCAAATCGGTGTGGAATGTCTCATATATTGAATATCTAAATCGGCATTTTTTAAATTTCTTTTTTGCCTCAGGGCTCTTTTTTAAAAATCGCATATTCTTTTTACGTGACTGTATAAAAAGATCGCGTATCATTAATTTATTTTATTGATTTTGAAAAGTTGGGAGAGGTTGAATTATCCTTTTTTAAGTTGTTTTTTTACAGAGCGTAAACTCGGAGTCTTTTATATTTTTTTTCTGGTGAGTATTTCCGTTACAATTCGCGATTTTGCGTGCAATTAATAATTAATTAACTAGTCGATTGATAATGTTGATTAGGCGGGATATTAACTAGAATAAAATAATTAATGGGAAGAAAATGAATAAAACCAAAAATCAAGTCGTTGATTTTTATAAAATTAGATAAATATTACTATAATTGGATGACAAATAAAAAGAAGGCTCTAAAATAAATAATACAATCGGAAAGGTGATTAAGCTGAATATTAATTATAAAATTATTATAAAAATAAATATTGGATTATTTCTACAAGTGTTATAATAATTAATCAATTGATTATGGATATTAATTATGGTGAAATAATTAATGAAAAGGAAATAAATGAGTGAATTGGAATAAAATAATTGATTCTCATAAAATTAGATAAAAATTCGACAAAAACCTACAAACTATAACTACTTTTATATCGTTTATTAAAATTATTACGCTGAGAGAAAAAATTACTGAATTTAGGTACATGAATTTATTTATTAAATGAAAGTATTAATTCGATTATTTATTTGTTGAACCAAGAAAATCACTCTTCATTTAAAAAATTATTTTCACCAATCTATTACTCCATTATATTAAACTCTTATTTAATAGTAACAATTAAATGCATGGTAGATTTCATTAAATTTGTATTCATTGGATTAATTACATTGACCGCATCATAAACATGAGATTATTTGAATAAGAAAAATGACATCAATATTAAATTATTTTTTTCGAACAAAATTATTTCTTTGCAATAAATTCATTATTTTACTTCTAAAAATATTTCTGTAGTATTTTCAATATTTATTAGATATAAAATTGATTGTGATGATTTGAAAAGAAGCTGTAGTAAAATAAACAACACATTATTTTATTCCAATAGAATATTTGTTTGGAATGAAGAAATTGTTATTTCCTTCAAAGAAAGAACTATCATTTCTATAGTATACTTTAATAGTATACATAAGTTGTTAAAAATTTAAAAAACTGGTTTTTCAAATGTTTTCTTATATTCGAATCTTCATAACTCCTAACATTTTTCAAGTGCATAGTAGTAGTCGATAGCGTAATAGGTAGCGTGTTAGGTAGTTAGGTAGGATAGGTATGATGTTAGGTAGGGTCGAGGGTTCGAATCTCGGTCGGACAGAGAAATTAGATCGGAGAATTGGCGCGGATTTGTTTTTTTTTTTTATTTATCTCTTTTTGGGGTCACTAAACTATGCATATTAAATTATTTGGCAAGGGCTATATATTTTTTATAAAATGTTTAGCAACAATTAATAAACGCGCACATGATTGAATCAATCATTTTCCCTGTTGATTGGACTAATTAATTTGTTGTTTTAACAATTTTTTTTTCTCAGTGCTTCCTGTATTAAAAGACATGCATGTTTTGAATGATAAAATGTGTTCTTGATTCAAACAACATATTACATATAATTGGTAACATATTGTTAGATTCAAGTAAATTCGTTTATTGATACAGAAATTTATGGAATTTACTGAAAAAAATGAACCAAGTAAATATATACGGGAACCAATCTAATGTGTTTTGGCAAATAATGAACAAAGTGATTTTTTGCCTTCAAAACTTTATTTCATTGGTTCTAGTAATTTTTTCTCTCAGTGTACTCCTGCGGATGTTATGATATGTTAACATTGCGGTACACAGTTGAGTAATGTTTTTCTCCAATGCATGCCAATTGAATTAACTCATCTCAGTCCGATAGCAGTTTCCTATGTCTCGATGGTCAACTTTTCTTTCTCTCTCTCTCTCTTTTCTTTGCTCTGCTCTCGAAGTGAAACGACTATTGACACAAATCGTCGTAATCCAGTTTACTCGCTTCTGCATTGCTCTGCAGTCGTGATTGCACTTGATCGCCTCCCTCTCAATCTCTCCTTCTTCGATCGCTCCAAAGTGGAATGTCTTTTTTTTCTGCTTCGTCATTCACCTCTCTCTCTCTCTCTCTCTCTCTTTCTCTCTCTCTCATTAATTCTCATAATCGTTTCGAGCATTCTCGAGGCTTTCCCAAAAACCTGCAATTCGCACTCCTTTTAACCCTTCCTCCTTCGTTCTTCGCCTCCAACAGCGGAGACGCAAGAAAAAAGAGAGAGAGAGGAAGAGCATGCTCGTAAAGCTGTATTTTACTGCCCACCCCGCGTTGTTATTTATTCCACAATTTATATTCCCCGTCACGGCTCATTTATAAGGCACATCGAAATATACTTTACAAACCTTCTTTGCCATATACACTCGCAAGGGTTTTTCCCCCTCCCCCATTAAAAAACTCCGCGGAAAAATCGCCATGTTTTCTAGTATTTTCAATTATTCAGTTGCAATCGCGCAGAAAATAAATTTTTGACTAGACTCGTTCTTCTGGATCACTTCATTGTTAATTTTGCTTCCTGGTACATTTTTTTTAACCCACAAACATTATTTCAATATTTTTATGCCGCAGGCAAAATAACTGAAAAAGATTGTGTTTATAGAATTTTGGAAAAGATAGGCCGTTTTTCCAATTTTTTAATTATGATTTTTTTTTTTTACAATTTTTGACAAGCTGAAGTCTCTGGATTTTGTCAAATTTTGAAGTAATCTTTTCCACACGTTAAGTTATTAGTGCTATATTCTATATTTATTATTTTTATTAATATTATTTATATTAATTATACTATATTAATTACAGTTCTATATTAATTAATATAGAATCAGTGCCGAACTGGTTTAGCAATGATTTAAATGGTAATTTATGAAACAATTTTTTTTCACCATTTATTATTTTATTTTCATTTGGTTATTTTTCACTGTAGAAGTTTTTTCTCAAAAACTTTTCAACGCTCAAGTTTTCGCAGTTTTTAAGCAATCAAGCTGAATTTTTCTACATAAATAAGTCATTAAAAAAGTGGCTCTAAAATAAATGATTCAATTGACAGAGTTAATTGAGCTGGATCATTATAAAATTATTAATAAAATAAAATAAATAAGTGAAAAAATGCGAAATAAATGATTATTATAAAATTCGATGAGATTAGATGTTTGCTTACACTCGGAAAAAAATATCTATTTGACTCAAACAAAAATTCCCCATTTATTTAAATATGAGCTTAATGAGTAGCTTAAAAAGCTGATACGTGAATAAAATTTTATTAATTTCGAATAAATGTTTTCCAATTTAATAAATTCTCATTTCTCCGGGCGGGCAAATTTAAATATTGAAGCGCCAATGCCAAATAATAAAAAAATATTGAGGCATTAGGGATGTTCGATTCGTTGGAAGAATCGATTCTCTAATCGATTCTGAATCGAATCAAGAAAATTGATTTTCATGAAAAATCAAATTGTAATAAAATTAATTGCCAATTAAAGCTTACGTCAGAGTTTATTAAGTTGTTGCTATGAAAAATGATTAAATTGGATTAATTTATTTTTAATACATAATGATGAATACAAAATAACATATATAAAGCAGTTTTCATTCCGGCTAAACATAATTTGATTTTTTTAAGCATTTGAACTTTTTAATATATTAAAAATATTATGAATATATTCAACAAATCATCCTTTTTTTTCTATTACATATAAGTTTCTATTGTTTTACGGTATTTTGTATATTTTTACTTTTTTCTAAAATTTTCACATTTTTGCATACTTTTTTTTCTTTTAACCTTGACGTTGATATTTCATAGACTTTTATCAATCTTTATTTAATTGCCAATATTTGATAGATAATGAATTCAATAAAAAAAAAAAATTTAAAGATCGAAAAGGAAAGAATTAATTAAAAAAAACCCATTTTTTTTTAAACGAAAGAATCGATCTTTTAAAGAATCGAATCGAAATCGAACATCCCTTCCTACAAAATAAAAAAAAAAAAAAACATTTACATTAAATTTCGTCATCAGAAAAAAAGTGAAATCGTGTAAATATCAATCTGCACAATAATTCCTTCCCTTTTTTTCCCTACACTTGTCACGTGAGAAAAATCAAGTCGGTCGCAAACGTCAAAGGGAGTGAATCCAACCCAAACCGATCATCGTGTCAAAGTGCATCGAACGGGCGATTGTCGCATGGATTTCTTTTTGTTTGGCTCATTTTTGAGTATGTATGATACAGTGTGTTACAACTACATAAAAAGGTCAGTGTCTTCGAGTATCGAGTTCAATGACTGACACGCGAGAGAAAGAGAGACAGATAGATAGATAGAGAGAGAGAGAGAGAGAGAGAGAGAGGGAGAGAGGGAGAGAGAGAGGGAGAGAGAGAGAGAGAGAGAGAGAGAGAGAGAGGGAGAGAGAGAGAGAGCGAGAGAGAGAGCGAGAGAGAGAGAGAGAGAGAGAGAGAGAGAGAGAGAGAGAGAGAGAGAGAGAGAGAGAGAGAGAGAGAGAGAGAGAGAGAGAGAGAGAGAGAGAGAGTGAGAGAGAGAGAGGGAGAGAGAGAGAGAGAATTTGTTGCAACTCTGATAGACTCGAGCAGCGTTGATCGCGGTTCATTCTCGCTGGCCTCGTCGATCGTGTCGGCGATATCTCGCCTTCTCGCGTACACATATCCGTCGACGTATTATATTAGTCGCGACAAAATCGATCGTTGAATCAGTTTTCGCGACGAGTCTTCTATCCATCGCTCATTCTCTCTCTCTCTCTCTCTCTCTCTCTCTCTCTCTCTCTCTCTCTCTCTCTCTCTCTCTTTATATCTTGCGTTCCGTAACCGGTTGACGCGAGGCGCTTATTCAATGCAACATACTCCATATATATGTATATATGGGGCGTTCCATCCCAAATCGGACAGTTTGAAAAACTTTTTTTTTATTTTCTCAATTTTTTAATATTTTTTAGTACCCGTCAAAAAACCCTTGTTGGTAAATTTAGAGATTTTTTTGATTACCCGTTCAAAAGATATTAAATTTAAAACAAAAACCCGCTCTTTTTTGGTATTTTGGTCATAACATCTTTAAGGCCGTGTTCTAGTGTAGAATTTTGAAAAAATCGATTTTTTTTGCATATTTTCAGTGTTTGATGTCTCAAGAATGTACCCTCCAAAGGAAATTTAGAAATTCCAAATATTAACGGAATTATAGAAGTAATTAGTGAGGTGGAAATAATCGACGTTTTTTCCCACCCCCGATTCATCAGCCGGTATCTGTCAAGATATTGGATTTTTTTTCGCCAATTTTTTTGTAGAATATTGAAGAATGAATAAATATGTGGTGAAAAAATGAATGCAAAAACATGTTTAGTTTTTTTTCATAGCATGTTGAAAAATTCCTTAATTTTGGCTTTCTATACTAGAACGCGGCCTTAATAATGGTCCAAATTGAAAGTTTTTTTTGTCCTGAAATTTTTTGTTTTTTTTATGGCTTTTGCAGAAAAAAATACATCGAAAATATTCGATGTTTTTTTTAATGAGTTTTTTGAGTTTTAAACTTCGTTTTTAAAAGAGAGTGTATATTTTGATTTTTTATTTTTATTTTTTTTTAAACTATTTTTTTCGATTTTTCAAAACTAAAAAAAAATTTTATTTAAAAAGTTTTATAAAAAAGTGTCAAAATAAATTGTAAATAATGAAAAAAAATACTATACTGTAACGAAAATTGATATTCACAATAATTAATGGAAAAAAAAAATTAATTTTCAAAAATCGAAAGAAAAAAATAGTATTTATGGACGGCCCACGATCGGACTAGTCTTAAAAGTTGTTGAATAGATAGATGTTAAAAAAAAATTAAAATTAAACTATACACTCATTTCGAAAAACGCGATTTAAAGATAAAAACTCAAAAATCTCATTTAAAAACACGTTGAATATTCTCGTTGTATTTTTTTCTGAAAAGGCCATAAAAAAACAAAAAATTGAAAAAAAAACTTTTTATTTGGACCATTATTAAAGAAGTTACGACCAAAATATACCGAAAAAAGAGCAGTTTTTTTGGTCTTTTGAACGAGTAATAAAAAAATCTCAAAATTTACCAGCAAGGGTCTTTTGATGGGTATTAAAAAATATAAAAAATTTGAGGGCAAAAAAAAAGTTTTCCAAACTGTCCGTTTTGGGATGGAATGCCCCATATATATGTGCTTGCCATTAATATTTGCAAGTGTGCCTTGTACGTGTGCATACGACAATAATGAATGCCGCCGATAAGGCACCGCGCACGACGAGGGCGAGCTATTATAAGTTGGATCCTCGGTGACTTTTAGTGTCATGAACTTCGTAGAATCGAGACGTATAAAGTACTGAATGAGGACGAGACGAAGACATGATAGAGAGAAAGGGAGAGGGAGGGAGGTTACAAGCTTTAATGAACTACGATGGACATTTTTCATTCAGAGAAAAATTTCCATTGACGAAGAGTTTATGGCATTTTTTTTCGCATCAGCGATTGAGGGTTCAAATTGAAAAACCATTTTATGGAAATTCTCTCTTTTTGCCTCTTGGTGGAAGAATTTTTCGACTTGTGCTTTCTTCAAGATTTCACATGAGTTTCGAATTTTAATTCGATTAATTTGTTCTCACATTTAGGCGGTATTCTGGTAAGGAATATTGAAAAAAATATTTTTTTATTGCATATTCTTAAAGTTTAGATTTTGAAGACTATAACCTTAAAAAGAAATTTTTTAATTTCAATAATTTACGGAGTTATAATTATTTTAGTGACACAGCAACTACATTTTTCTGAAAACTATTTTTCTCAACTAACATGATATTTAAAGTTCTATTCAATCGATTTACTTCAAATTTTTTACCAATCTTCAATATATAACTCTCTATCGCTCCTACCACTTTTGTATCAAAATTATTCTTTTAGCTAGTGTACAAAAATTAAAAACTATTTAAAAAAGTCAAAAACGCCTTTTTTGTTCAGACAACCGCCATTTTGCGATTTTTTTCCGTTGTCTCTTAGGTAGCGGCTACAACGACATTGTTGCTAATTAAGAACCTTTTTTTAAATTTTGCATCGAATGACTAGAAAGACAATCGTGTCAACCAGTACAACTTTTTTTACCCCCAACTTTACGAGCTTATAACTTATCTAACTTTCATTTTTTTTATAGAATTTTTTTCATTTATTGTCATACGTGTTAATAAATATTTTTTTTAAAAAACGATGGTAAAAATATTTTTATTTTTTTTTTATCGAGGTTGACAAAACGCTCAAAATGTATATAAAGATACACATTTTACTAAACTAAAGAGATATACAAAAGAGACCAAAATAATGATTGCCATTGTCTGTTCGCTTAACATAAACAAATATATAGATTAATTAAAAATTCGTTAAATAATAAATAACTTATTCATTTTAGTATTTTTTGCGACCTAAACAATTTTTTTTTTTAATTTTTAAGTTTTTTAAGATTTTTGAAAATTTTTCATTTTTGTTAAAAATAAATTTTTTCAAATTTTTTTAATGGTTCATTTTACCCCGGATGTAGTGCATCGGCCCAAAAATCGATGAATACATAACATTCAAAATTCAAGGATTCCATTCTTGCAATTTTTGTACGCTGCAAGAATACTATTGACTAATTATTATCGTTACATATTTTCAACCGAATATTTTTATACAGAATTTTTCATTCATATTTTGAGCTGATGAAATGACACGTGACAGAAAAAAATGTTTTACAGGCAATTTGGAAAATTTCATTAATTTAAATATTTAATCAAATTTATCATTTATCATTTAATAATTTATTTAGATTTAATAATTAATTTGAAATTTCTTTTCAAGACTTTCCATTTGTTTGTTCGAAATCTTTGGTTAATATTCTGGTCTGAATGATTTACTGCGAGCAATTCAATTTTCGACGTATATGTTTGACTCGCGTCTCCCGAAATATTTATTGCATTATGCATTCGTGTCGGGGGTTAATTGTCGTCGCATTCGAGAACGACGACAACGATCGTTCAATTCGATCAACGAGCGAAACACGGATAAAGGCTCGATTCGTATAATACAGTCGGATTTACGTGTAACTATCAATACGGAAGTGAATTTGGGTCCATGGATATAAGTATACATATATTTATATATATATCAGGGTGATTCGTTTCAGGGCAACTTTTTTTTTTGACCCATCGTGCCCGAAAACCTTTAGTTGGTGCCCAAAAACAAAGTTTCGTGAAAAGGGGGTGTTGTCAAAAAATGTTTAGAGGTCGCGAATCAAAATTGACGGTTTCCCATTTGATTAACATTGAAAAAAAAAATTTCTCATTATTAGTGTTACCATTCCGCGAATTTTGATATCGCGATATTTTCCAAGTAGGTTTTCATAGGAAATATGATACTTTACAATAAAGTTCATTGAGTCATGTCCGTAAATTCAACAGTTTCAGCGGTGTCGTTGTTTCAAGTGAATATTGTATGAAAATATCTATTTAAATGGCTGTAACGCCTAAGCTATTAGATATATCGAAAAAATTCAAATGACAACTTTGTAGAGAAAGTAATTTGTTACAAAAAAGTCTTATAAGCCGAGCCCGCAAATTCAACTCTTCCTCAGCTATAGGTGGATGAAGTAAAATTAATAGATTTTTTGTTTTTGTTTTATTGATTTCTTTGCATAGGGAATTCTTTGTGACATTTGTTTAATGAATTTTTTGAAGATTTTTCACATGCTACCTCATAGAAAATGGAATTCGTTTGATTGAATGAAACAAAAAAATATCTATTTATTTTACTTCATACATTATACCTGAGAAAGAGTTGAATTTACAGGCTCGGCTTATAAGACTTTTTTGTAGCAAATTACTTTTCCTACAAAGTTCTTATTTGAATTTTTTCGATATGTACAATAGCTTAGACGCTACAGCTGTTTGAATAGATATTTCCATCAAGAGACGCGGCAGCGTCTCGAGACAAGTACATTTATGGCAAAATTCACGGATACAATATTCACTTGAAATAATGATACCGCTGAAACGGTTGAATTTACGGACATGGCTCAATGAACTTTATTGTAGAGTATCATATTTCCTATAAGAATCCACTTGGAAAATATCGTGATATCAAAATTCGGGGAATGGTAACACTAATAAAGAGAACATTTTTTAAAAAACGTTAATCAAATGGGAAACCTTCAATTTTGATTCGCGACCTCTAATTATTTTTTGACAACACCTCCCTTTCACGTAACTTCATTTTTGGGTACCAACTAAAGGTTTTTTGGTACGATGGGTAAAAAAAAAAGTTGCCCGGAAATGAATCACCCTAATATATTTACATTGGAGGAAAGAGCATGCATGCAAAATGTTTTCTGCGACTGCTTATTATGCGATTTCTATTGTATGGTAATCTATGCATTTGCGAATGCGACATAAAGAGAGAAGAAACATAAAAACAATAAATAGTTAAATGACGTGGAGGAACGGTGAAATAATATTTTTCGCTCGCGAGATTTTTTCCTCGAGTAACAAACGGTTACATTGGGCCCAATTATTAATATTGAATTCTTGACGATGAAAAAAAAAAGAATTAGAAATCTAACAGATTTTTTGACAATCTCAATAGATTTTTTATAAGCACCGACTGCCACAATTTAAATTTTCCAAATTCTTTCAATTCTACCAAAAATTTGTTGTTTATGTTTTTATTAAATTCACGAATCAATTATCGTCGTGAAATGTACGGGAATAGCTCGATATTTAGAAATTTATTTTATCCATCTTCTATTAAGGTGACGACCGAAATTTCGACGTTTTTTCATTAATTTTTTTAAATAACAAAATAAAGTGCGATCGTTTTGAAATTTTTACATGTTGTCATTTGTATCTTGAAGAGTACACAAAAAATTTTATTTACTTAGTTTTACATGAATTTGTTTATGATTTTGTACGTCAAAGTGGAGTCCTCGAAAAAAGGTGACCTGTTTCGGGGAAGCACTCAGCCTTCCTTAGTCATCTAAAATAAAAAATCCAAAGAGATTATTGTTTTGTAGGCTTAATTCTAGATCTATGACCTATAATACGCATATTTTAAGAAAAAAAAGACGAAATGGCGGACTTGTGAACAAAAAGGTCTTCGAAATAGAATTTGTTAATGATAAATTGTTTTAAAAAATTCATTTATTATTAAAAAATTGAATGTTTCAAAAGTTATAGACTTAGCTATGTGTGTCTAAAATAACGGGTAAAATTTTTAGCCAAATCGGTTGAATAGTTTTTAGTCAATGCTTCCCCGAACTTTCGAAAACGTAGTTTCGAGAAAAACGCGTTTAAAGTTTTGACTACAGATTTCGTATAAAAAAATGACACTTACATTAATCAGCTATGCCTGGTGCATAGAGCAATCCTTCCGTTTCCTCAAAGTTATCTCAAAGCTCTTTTCATTTCTTCGAGAGATTTACAGTTTTTGGTGATTGCCAAACTGTAGTAATTAGTCACTTTTAACAATAACTTATTAATTAATTACTTTCTTCTTTTGGCTATAACTTTAAAAACATTTTAAATTACGGTCTGAAACTTTTACACTATATTCTTAAGATGTTTATCTTGCGAAAAATGTAATTAAAAAAAATCGGTTTTTTGAACCCGTCACAGTGGGAGATTTTCAAAAATTCGATTTTTTTTTGCTAAAAAGGTACCTTATTATCTATAGATTTAAATTCCAAAAGATGAAGTGCGTGAATAATCCCAGAGTACTCGATTTTCGTATTCTAGTGCAACCTCTTTTCATTCGCAGCGAGCTTTCCCCAAACTTTAAGCGCGTTTATCTCAGAACTACATTTTCAAGTTGGCCAAACTTGCAACTCAAACAAATTTCAACCGATTCATTTGAAATTTCAACTGTACATTCAAAATAACGTTCTCTGAAGCACTACGTAGAATTTTTTCATTATATCGCATAGTTTCTTTTTTATAAACAATTTCCTGATGATTTCCTCGTGGCATTTTATACTTTTTGATTCTAAAATGTGCCATTTTTACAAAAACCAACATATCAAAAAAAATCCTACGTTCTGCTATATAGCTATTCTTATATATAATCGAAAAAACTTTGGTGCCTCATCGTAATTAAAAAATTATAAGAGCTGTCCAGAAATAAAGGCGTCAAAGGAAAAGTGCTGCACAGTCGCCATTTTAAAGTATATCGCCATGACCAAAATAATTTTGTATTGCCAATTAAATGCATAAAAAAACATTTTTTTTTTGTGAATCCGATTTATTTTATGGTTTCGCTGCAAAAAAAAAATCACAAAATATGCCTTTCTTCAGTCTGTAGAGTGGCCTAACCCCTTAACGAGCAACATTACGCTGTCTCTCGTGTGCATTCGCCTGTTTGGGTCACTGGGTCAATATTCATTCCCTGTGACATACCGACACAAAACCGACACTTATCCGAACCGCCATCTGAATAATTTTTTTTCCCCATTCGTTGAATACATGAATGCCCGCATTGGGACCCCTATGATCTTTGTATCGCACCCAGCAACACGCATTTTTACCGAGGATTCAACAATGAGGGATAGCAACGAGTTCAACGACCCCGATTATGCCTCTCTCGTCCTTCCTGATCGTTATTTCATATCCTTTTGGATATTCGAGGGTGCGTTTGGGTTTGATCGAAGTTGCCTCAATGGACTTCGACTTATCCTCATTCGTGGGAAAAAATGATTTGGTTCAAATGAATTTATTTAAAATAAACAAAATTTTATTCGAATATCGGTCTAAACACCCAGAAAAAAGATCTAGTCGCAGGTACTATAATCGTTTATTTGATTATTTTTTAGTTACTTTAAAGAAAATTTTCTTTCCATCCAATTTTGGGCGATATTTACTTCCATACTATATTTATTTATTTGAATTCCCTGTCATCGAGAAACAGGCGTTGAAGAAAAATTCTATTCGTTATTACTAAATACCTATTCACCCGTAATTTCATCCGATCATATCTGCAGATTTTTCAGTACCCCAAAAATCCGCCAGGTGGCTACCTCTCGCACAAGCGAACCTGCCTCTCGACGCCTATATCCTTTCCAAGCTCGTCTATGTTTGATATACTTATTTTTCAGTATGGATATTTGATACATTGAACATTGCGGCAAAACGCAAGATGGTCGAATCCCCGAAAGGGATTCCCATAAAAAAGGGTCTTTTTACTTTTCCCTTCTGTTAAAGAAAAGACGAAGCTTTACGAAATTGTAGACTCCGTATGTGTAGCTATACATTCAAAGATTGAAATGTTTAAAAATATATATTGTGTCAATATTTAAAAAAAATGATTTCGTTTAAATACATATTTGTTCAGTTTGAAATAATATTTATTAATATTAAATAAAAATTTATTAGATCGCAATTTATTTTCCTAGTAGGTCATTCAAAAAAAAAAAAAAATTCGTTGACATTATTACCCATAGATATAAATTTGGTCCTATTTACGGAGTTGACGAATATGTGGATTAGGATGATTTTTTTTCGACTTATTTTTTTTCGTTCACTCTCCACCCGATATTTTGTTGTATATGTGTGAAAGAAAATTCCCTGAAAGTTACAGCCCTTAATGTTAATATTAAGTACTTTCCCTTCGCGTGACAAGTTTTTCCATCTAAAATATACGTAAATGAAAAACTTTTTTCGTCAAAATCTTACCACTCCGCGGCTTTTTATGCTATCGCATTGATTTTGGTCGAAAATTACGTAGAATCGATCAATCTTTAAAAGTTTCTTAACCAGTGTAAGTGTAACTTACACTGGTGAGATGGTACGGGTCCCTTAAGTTGATTGTCACCCAAAATTCTGGGTTTCTTGCTGTTATCTCCGAATTGATTAAGTTAACCGAAAAATCGTAAAAAAAAATTTTGTTGGAAATTTAATTTCCTACAAAAAAGGTCCCTTAGACCTAACTGCTAAATTTAATATTTTCTGAGATATTGAACCTTAACTTATTTATGGTATAAAATTTGTATAGTTTTTCGAACCAAAAGTTTTAATTTGTTGATATTCCATATAATATCACCATATCACATATATCACGAGTGGTGATATGATATGGAGTATCAACAATTTGCAACTTTTGGTTCGATAATCCATAAAAATGTTCATATCAAAAATAAGTTAGGATTCTATATCTCAAGAAATATCGATTTTAGCAATTAGGTTTGAAGGACCTTATTTGTAGGAAATTGAATTTCCCGAAAAATTTCCCTTTTAATTTTTTCGGTGAAGGTAATCATTTCGGATATAACGGCGAAAAAACGAGACTTGTAGGTAAAAATCAACTTTAGTGACCTCGTACCATCTCACCAGTGTAAGTTACACTTATGCTGTTGAAGACACTTTCAAAGATCGTTCAATTCTGCGTAAATTGCGACCAAAATGAATGCGATAGCATGAAAAACCGAGGGGTTGTAAAATTTTGAAGGAAAAAGTCTTTGATTTACGTGTATTTTAGATGGAAAAACTTATCACGTGAAGGGAAAGTACTTAACATTAATATTAAGGGCTGTAACTTTCAGGGAATTTTCTTTCAGACATATGCAACAAAATTTCGGGTTGGGAGTGAAAGAAATAAAAAAAGTCAAAAAAAGAAATCGCCCTAATCTGGATAAATGGTCCATTTTACCTCAATTTATCTGAATTTTTCTCTGGCTCAACTAGTGACGACAAATTTGTCATTCTTCTTCAATGTTTCACTTTTATCGGCTTTTCTCGATTGCGCGAAACGAAAGCAAGAAGGAATCTGCTCATCCAACAGTCGATCATGCAGAGATCTCAATTCTGAGGATATTATTTGTTTGCTTACCGACTTCGGGCTCAGAATGAAAAAATGATCTACGAATTTTTTTCACTATTCTTTGCTCTTGAAACATGCAATTTGTTTTTGTAAATGTTTTTTCAATGTTTGAATGAAAATAAAGGATTGGTCCCTTTACAAGAAAAACAAAAGTACTCATTACAGGTCTCTACTTTACCGGGAGAATGAGCGATTGCAACGAAGTTGACAGACTCGGGACTAGATGTCGCTGTAAGCACAAGTTTGAATTTTTCTTCCGGTCAATTGAACGTAATTGAATGGAGAAAGACCATCAGTCAGCTTTTGAGCTTGAGAGAGGTTTGAATACCGACGTATCATCCCAAAATTCTCATCGTATTTTCTTGGACTCCGCTGAGTTGAAATCAATAAAGTTTTGACAATTAATGCGGTATTTGTTAAAACCAATATATTAATTTTCACTAATGACTGCTGCTGAATAATTCTTATTTTTTTAATTTATCTACAACTTTCATTTCAGAATTTACGGAGTAATTTTTATATTATTATTAATTCAATTATGTCACGAAAAAAATTAACTTTTGCCAACATTTTCTTCTCACTGTCAAGCCTGGAATCTTTATTGACAAACTTTGAACTCAAATTGTTATTAAAAATAATTATTCTAAATTACTCACAATAAAGTCCGAAAAATTTTGAATAAAAATTTTGTGATGATCCTTCTTAAACATCGAGAGAGACCTACTTTCGCACAATGAGGAAGAGGATTTCCTAGAATTTATCTTTGAACCCTTTGAACTTGATACCGTTATTAATAACGATATTTATCAAGATAAATATCACTTGGAACACAATCTTCGTAGATTTCAAATTTTTCGTTCAAACTTTTTTTTTTAAAGCGTCAGAAGCTTATGTCTGGTTTTATCGGGCTTTATCTACTTAAGGAGAGAGAAACGTTTCAATCACCGCCTCTACTGATCCGATTATCAACGTTAATATTCGTCGTATATCAGTCGTTCCTTATTTCCTCGCTTCGTTCCCAATTTTCTATTCAATTTGTATGAGCGTTTACGTTTAAAACTCAAACCTTGACTAACTAAAAGAAACTTTTTTTTTTTTTTGTAATTGTGAATCAGCAGGAGGAACCTATTTTCTTCTTATTATTTTTTTTTCACGCTGTAGCGAAAAGTTCCCATTATTGTACTACTTTAGAAGGCCAAAAAAAGCGAATTTTCAAGTTTTTCTTTCTTAGCTCCTTCATCAGATATGGCTATAAAACCGTTGTTACAACATTGTTTCGTCCTTCGAAAGTACAAAACAAAAATTTATTTTTTATTTTCATTCTTTGAATAATTTATAGAAGGCGCCAAAGTCGAGAATGTCATGTCCCATGACCGAAAATTAATCTCAGGATTGGCAAGTATGAAACAAACAAATAAAAAATAATTTTGAAGAGGAAGGTTTCTTACACAATGATTTACCACCGTTAATGAAAAATCGATTTAAAAAAAAAAATTGCGGATGTTTTAAATGAAAATTGAATTTTTCACAATTTATTTCAAACATCCGCCATTTTTTCAAAATGGATTTCTCATTAGCAGTGGCAAATTTTTGTGTAAGAAACCTTCCCCTTTAAAGTGCTTTTTTTTCAGACTTGCCAATCCTGAGATTTACTGTCGACCATGGGAGCAAAAATTTTCGAAGACTCGACTTGGCGCCTTCTATAAATTATTCAAAGAATCGAACTAAAAAATGATTTTTTTTTGTGTTTTCGAAGGATAGAACTATGTTGTAAAAACAGTTTTATAGCTATCATATCTGATAAGAGATCTGATCATTATTTTTGCGTTACCATAAATTTCACAATTAGGTTCATCAGCATTCGTTGAAATTGAGAATATGAAGCTTTTTCTCGAGTGAACTCGGCTCATAAATTAACATCCGCCGCCTTTTTCCCGACATTATATCGCGCGAGAAGAAAGTATCGATAAAAATTCTTCGCGATCGAACACGCGGCAGAAGTCAATTTTATCTCGCAGGATTCGATAATCCCGAATGCTGACTTGGCTGCAATTCGCCAAATCCTCTTTAATAATTCAAATTATCATAATTCAACCGTTTGCTCTGCGGGAAGGTGAAAGCATGGATAATAATTTTTCAGTCGATCGTAAGAGGCGATTTCAACCCTCGCACGCTCTTTTCTCGAGCGACTCGATCATCATCTTCTCGGTCCTTCGCGTCTGAAAATCATTTCAGGAACAAACGATGCCGTTTCACAGGATTATCGTGCACAAAATTTCGTCGAAGAATCTTCATGTCCTCCGACGTCAGGAATAGTGTTTTTACACGGGAAAAAATGATCAGTGACAATTCATGTGTAATATTTAAAAAATTACTGAATTCAATGCAGAATATATACAGTTCAGAACTGCAATTCAGGCGTTTTACTGGGAATCCATTATAAATTAATGGATTTAATGTAGTTTCTACTTTTCAAACAATTATAAATGCTGATTAACACTGTAAAAAATGCAATGTTCACCGCAAAAAAATGACAAGGTAGAAATTACAAGCGGAAACGACGAAATTCACTGTGTTTGAACTGTAAAATTTACAATGGTCTCTGTAGAATGTTCATGGCACGTAATTAGAAATTGCAGTGTTCCCAGTGAAAAATCAAATGCGCGCCGTAAAATATGCAACGTCAATTTCAATTTTTACAGTGTGGCACTGTAACGGGACGACCTGCGGCGGGCCACGATCTCTGCATTTCGCCCGAGATCCGCTAGATAGCGTCGGACGGCGCGCCCTCTCGCGCCAGCGAGAGAGCCATCGAGCACCTATAAGGTCCGATGTATTACCACCATCGGCGTCCTCAATTGACATACAATTGTTGGAACATCACCCGCGTTCTGTGGTCGAGCATTCCTATGGACTAAAGACTACATTTTCTTAACGGATCACCATTGCATTTCGGTACGCTCGTGCTCTTTATGGGTGCGAGGTTAAACTAGATTCCCTTCATTAATTGATCTCACGATTAATTAATCAAGTACAAGCCCTCGTAACTATGAGCCTGAGCGAGGATAAATAACGGTTTATTGCAATATTTGAATACATTGGAATTTATTCAAATATCGAAACGCTTCACTACACTATAATTTATTTTAGAAATTGCAGTATTTTCAGTGAAAAATAAAAAACGTACCGCAAAATATACTACGTTCTTTTCAATTTTTACAATGTACACTGTATTTTTTTCACGGGCCCTTGATAATTTTTACAATGTGAAATGTGTAAAAAGTTCACCGAATACAACAGAAATATAACGTTTTACGTAGTGTCAGGGTTGCAAACAATGCATTACTTTTTTTTAATGCATTTGCATTTTCATTAACCATTAACATTTAATGGTTATTTGAAATAATTTTCATTAACCATTAAAATTTAATGGTTAATGGTTAATGAAAATTATTTCCCTTAACCATTAAATGTTAATGGTTAATGAAAATACAATTGCATTATAAAAAGTAATGCATTATTTGCAACCCTGCCCATTACAATGTAGTGTGTAATAGAAAAAATTTCCATTACCCATTGCAATGTAATGTGTAATGGACAAAACTTTGATTGCAATTTTGGGAATAAAAAAATATAGATGAATAAATTATTGCAGTTTTGCATTACATTTTAGTGACTTAGGACAAAGATTTTTAGAATTATAATATAGATGCTTTTTGGAATTTGAGGTGAAAATCTAATTCCAAAGTCAATCAAATGTAATGCAAAATTGCAATAATTTATTCGTGTATATTTTTCCATTCCCAAAATTGCAATCAAAGTTTTGTCCATTGCACATTACATTGCAATAATAATAGAGTCGCTTTTTATAATGATAATATAGATGCTTTTTCAAATTTAAGGTACCTGAAAATCTAAGTCCTAAGTCAATAAAATGTAATGCAAAATTGCAATAATTTGTTCATCTATATTTTTCCATTCCCAAAATTGCAATCAAAGTTTTGTCCATTACACATTGCATTGCAATGGGTAATGGATTTTTTTTTTCCATTACACACTACATTGAAATGGGCAGGGCTGCAGCATTACTTTTTTTAATGCAATTACATTTTCATTAACCATTAACTTTTAATGATTAATGGTAATAATTTTAATGGTTAATGAAATTAAAAAAGTAACGGTTAATGCATTACTTTTTCATTGAAAATTTCGCAACCCTGCGTAGTGTACATTTTACTGTTCCACACTGTAAAAATTCGTCTGATGGGCATATACCATGTCATATGTGACATTTGTATATTGTATTAAAGAAATATGCAAATTTCACTGTTTGTCCTTCCAGGAGGCGCTGTTGATGGGAAAAACTGTAAAAATTAATGGGAATCTCATCATTTCTCACTGATCATTTTTTTTCGTGTAGAAATGGGGAATTTATAAAAGTTCTTTTTCATAGACTTTTACTTCGATTGACTCGTGACTTTGAAGAAGAGTGCATTTTTTGAAATTTTTAAACCCATCTAACCCCTTAAATGTATTAAAAAATCATGTGCGATACATTCGTAATACTTTTAGTCAGATTTATACCGAAAGAATTGCAGGAGACATTCTAAGAGGGGCCCTCCGTTACTCTCTCGTTCGGTCTCCTCGTGTTGATCGATATCGAGGAATTGGGGGTCAGTAAGTGGGGGAATGAGGCCCCCTCGAGATCCGATCGCAGAGAGACATACGCGAAGCTGCGATCGTCGCGGTCGAGTCTTGGACGAAATTTATGCTGCATGGCGCATTTTAACAGCGCTCCTTCTTTCTCTGGGTCGACGAAAAGTAAAAAAAAAAAAAAACCAAAGCGGAAGATAGAATGAAAGGAGGGTACGTTGAAGCAGAGAGAGGTAAGAAGGGCTTGGTGAGGAAAAGAAAGAAGCAAGCCGAAAGATATGTGCGGAGAAGACGAGAAGAAAGGAACATACGAAATCAGCGAAACTCGACTCCAGAGTATGTCCCTTTTACCTTTTCACGTTGCAAAATTCAACCGACGAAATTTTATAATCACTGAACAGGTTTGCCAGTGAGTCACCACTATTGGTCACTATTTCAAAATCGTGCTACTTTTCTCACTATTTTCGAAATTTGGTCACTATTGTCACTATTTCGGAGCTCAGAAGTCGTTAGAATAGAGGTGCCGGTTAGAATAGGGGACAAATTTCGATGAATCATCAGAATTAGGTGGACAAAGCAGGGTTTCGAACCTTCAACGATTACAAAGAGAATGGGCGCAGAGCAGGGCCAAAATTTTGAGTAGAAAAAAAATTACACCTATTTTAGTGGACCGACTCAATTTTGGCGAAAATGCAAAAAAAAAATCATTTTTTTTCCACTCCTTATATCGATGTATCTTGTCCCCCTGAACACGAATCTACCAATAGTTTTCTCAAAAAATCAAAATTTTCATGAATTTTGATCGAAAACATTTTTGCTTAATTTTAGCCTCATTCTGAGAAACCTCGAAATCGCGAAATTTCAAGCGCTCATAACTTTCGGTTTGAAATTTCTTGTTTGTACATAAACTTTGTCACTAAACTTGGAGAATGCCGTGTGGTTCATTCTGATGTATAAATTTTTGTAGAAATGACAGCAGTTTGAAAATGGCCGAAATAAACAGAAAGGACCTTAAAAAATTAGCAAAAATCGATGGTCAAACTTTAAAAATCTGTCAAAAATAGAACAATCATCAGAATCGGATGAACAAAGCGGCGTTTTGAAGCTTCGACGATTACGAAGAGAATGTCCAGAGCAAAAAATTATAAAACAAGTGATTTACAATTCTGTGAGGACCATCTCCGTCAAATCATAATAATATTTACGAATAATTGCTTTTTCTGCAACTTTAGTAAGTCTAAAGTTGGGATTGTTTAAATTGTAAACAATTATAAAACAATTTATTTACAATTCTTTGAGATCCATCTTCATCGAATGATGATAATATCTACGAATAATTTAACTTTAGGTTTAAAGTTGCAGAAAAAGTAATTATTTTCTGAAACTTTAGACCTAAAGTTGCAGAAAAAGCAGTTATTCGTAAATATTATCATTATTTGATGGAGATGGATCTCAAAGAATTGTAAATAAATTGTTTTATAATTTTTTGAAACAATGACTATCGATTTTATTAACGAAATTCGCAGAAAACCTAAAGTCAAAACCTAAATGTCCCAAAATAGCTGAAACTGATTTCTAAAAGATGAAATTGATCGATAATTCAAAATCTATTGGTCAGAACTGGTTCAAACTCCACAGAACTATAGATTTTTTATCGTAAAAATTTAATATGATTTTTTCAGATTTTTAAAGAATGAGGTTTTTCAGTTATTTTTGATTTTCGAAAAAACGTAGTTTTACGATTTTAGCATCGTAAATACACCAAATAAGGTTAATTTGTGCTCATTTTGAAGAGTTTTGTATACAGTTTCGATTTCTCGAAGTGAAAGTCTCGAATTCCAAAATCCGACGGTTATACACAAAAGCAAACAAATTGTTTTTCGAGTCATTGAAAGTACGCAATTTTCAAAAAATCTTAACTCGTACAAATAATTTTATTTTGGGCCAGCGATTTAACAGCAATGTTTTCTCATAATCAAGAGACGCGGCAGCGTCTCGAGACAAGTACATTTACCGGCAATAGAGAAGACAGGAAAATATCGAGAGTACGATCGGAGACATCGATTTTTTTGACCTGCTGGTTTGACATGGAATCACTCTATAACAATAATTCTTTTTTCAAATTTCCTAAATGATGCCAATGAAGCATTTCTTGTCGGTCACTCAGACAGTACATTTTCGAACGTGGCTGCTTCGTGGGTTTTTAGAGTGGCAAAACGAGATCTCGCGAAAGCAGCGCGATCTCATGTAAATTGGCATAAAAGCACGGCGATATGTCGCAGTGGGCACTCGTAATTGTCAGTATTATCCCGGATCTCACAATCACAGATCCTTATCGTCCACACCGAGAAAGACACTGGGGGCCACTCCGTTTCCTCTGAAATAAATACGAGCCTAAAGAGCTTCGCGTTTTCAATACTACCGTTTAAAACGAGCGCGCTTTTTTCCTGACACGAGTGACTGTTGTATACGCTATTATTTGACTTTCGCATTTAAATTTCCTCTCCCTCACTCTCTCTGCCCCTCAGTCATAGATACAATCGCGACATGCGCCATTTACACATCGATTTCCCAAATAACTTAAAACAAAGAAGTAATACTGAAAATGAAATGTTCGAATCGATGATCGTAACAATGAAATTTTTTTGAACTCTAGACATTGGCAAAAGCATTTCAAAAATGAGTTTCGAAGGTCAAAAAAAGCATATTTTCTCTATTTTTTTGTATATAACGAGTAAGTTATTTTATTCAAAATTCTGAGCATATGAAAGAGCAACAATTATTTGGTGCTTGATCCGGAAAAAAAACCCAATCGCTCTAGTCAAATCGCTGTAATATGGTTCATACACTGAGAGGAAAAATTACTAGAACCAATGAAATAAAGTTTTGAAAGCAAGAAATAATTTTTTTCATTATTTGCCAAAACATATTAGATTGGTTCCCTTATATTTTTACTTGGTTCATTTTTTTCAGTCAATTCCATAAATTTCTGTTTCAATTAACGAATTTACTCGAATCTAACAATATGTTATCAATTATATGTAATGTGTTGTTTCAATCAAGAACACATTTTATCATTCAAAACATGCATGTCTTTTAATACAGGAAGCACTGAGAAAAAAAATTTGTTGGATCAACAAATTAATTAGTCCAATCAACAGGAAAAATGGTTGATTCAATCAAACGCGTATTTATTAATTGTTGCTAAACATTCTATAAAAAATATATAGCCTTTGCCAAATAATTTAATATGCATAGTTTAGTGACCCCAAAAAGAGATAAATAGAAAAAAAAGACAAATCTGCGCCAATTCTCCGATCTAATTTCTTTGCCCGACAGAGATTTGAACCCTCGACCCTACCTACCATCATACCTATCCTACCTAACTACCTGACACGCTACCTATTACGCTATCGACTGCTACTATGCACTTGAAAAAAGTTAGGAGTTATGAAGATTCGAATATAAGAAAACATTTAAAAAACCAGTTTTTATAATTTCAACAACTTATGTATACTATTAAAGTATACTATAGAAATGATTGTTCTTTGCTTGAAGGAAATAAAAATTTCATCATTCCAAACAAATATTCTATTGGAATAAAATAATGTGTTATTTATTTTACTACAGCTTCTTTTCAAATACTCGCAATCAATTTTATATCTAATAAATATTGAAAAGACTATAGAAATATTTTTGGAAGTAAAATAATGATGAATTTATTGCAAAGAAATAAATTTGTTCGTAAAAAATAATTTCGTATTGAAGTCATTTTTTAGATTCAAATAATCTCATGTTTATGTTGCGATCAATGTAATTGATCCAATGAATACAAATTTAATCAAATCTATCATGCATTTAATTGTTACTATTAAATAAGAGTTTAATATAATGGAGTAATAGATCCGTGAAAATATTTTTTTAAATGAAGAGTGATTTTCTTGGTTCAACAAATAAATAATCGAATTAATACTTTCATTTAATAAATAAATTCATTTTCTCAAATTCAGTAATTTTTTCTCTCAGTGTATGGTTGCGCTGTTTTTTTTTTTAAATACATTTTTCATTTCGATATTAAATTCGTAGCATTTTTTGGAAAGTTTTTGTCGTAAACAGAAGCAACAATTTCTGATACGCGAGGCTGTAACTTAAACTTGCAGGGCAAAACTTCACCAGTCCTCTTGTTCCGGGAATGCGATATTAATTCGATCCAGATGCCGACTGATCTTAGCCTGCAATGCCCACGGAAAGGCTGTACGTGAATATCGTTAACACCGCGATAGACGATGAGAAAAATCGTTCCGTTTCTCTAATCTCGTGTTTCTCACTCTCCTCCTCGTGCTCCTTCTCGCAAGGCCTACACCGAGATGTTAATCAAATGGCATTACATTCAATGTAATGCAGACTAATAGCCGTACTAAACCGCGATAAAGTTTATGCTCACCGAAATACAGCAAATCATGTCCATGCATGTGTATACTGAAAAGTTATGTTGCCAATGCCGTGGTAGTCCGTGTCTTGCGAATTAATGGCCTATTAATGGTGACACTTATCGGCTCCGATCTCAAATAAATTTCATCGAATTTGATTTTACTCAGCTCTATTTTCGTAACTCGATATCACGAGTATGGATTCTCTATTTATAGACAATTCAAGTCGGTACACTTTTTCTTCGCGTGTCTTTTGATTCCTCATTCCTAGCGGAGTCATTGTTGTCTATGATGATACGACGAAACCAAGAGTCAAGAAACTGCATGCAAAAATAAAGGGTATTGTCAATTTAACTGGACCGTGATGGAGACAAATACTTTGAGTTTGGTGGTTTTACGAGTTCCCCAGTAAAACATAAGGTTTTGTAAGTTGTTAAGTTTATCAAGACAAACGTCAGCCTCCCGCGAAAGTTGGTTGTAAAATCATTTAGAGAAATACAGATATCCAAGCTTCAATATTGTTGGAAAATTTAGCTCACATCGTAACGGTTAAAACTAAAAATAAACGCTACAATGGTGTGATTTTGAACGACTTTCAACAGCGATTATTCAGCGCTTAGCACCTGAGCCATTTGAAACTGTCACCAATTGATCGTTCTCTTCATCGGGACAATGACCAGATCACGAAATTCTAGAGGTTGGGCATCTTCGAGTTGTCGCTCCAATAAACTAAGCAACCCGCTACAATCGGTGGAAGACGATCTGCAAGACTTGATCAGCATGACGACCGCTGAGCGTCAACAATGGGCGAAAGCTGTTATCGAATCGGTTGAAACCTACGTAGTAAAATTACCGGTGAAAATCAGGGATGCCAAGTCCGGCGTGGAATACGTTTATGCTTAGGCCCCGGAAACAGTCTCGATTCCTCTCGTCGTCTCGATCAATTGACGTTCCATTGATTGGCAATGACTCCGTACGTCTATTGCGTAATTTTCCCGCCACTGTAGCGCTGTCATGCTCTTTGTTCTTGTATTTATGACGCATTTGACAATGAGACTTGTCGTTGGGTGCTCTAGATCTTGTGCGATCTTGAGCGATTGTGTACCATCCAATTAATCGGACTCTCATATACGATGCATGCTTGTTGCTACTTTTTTTTTTTAATTCACTTTGATAAGAAATAAATTTGTAATTCGTTATCCGACTCAGAAATTGTAAAGCAGACGTCATCCGATCGTACCGACAGTTACGACGGTTTTAAGACCTAAGTAACTAAATCTTCATCTCCACCACGACTTTGGCTACAAAGTCTGATTTTGGAAGTATCGACTACCAAAAGATAGCTCTAATAATACGGGATTCGTGTCGCGGCGCAATGTTTATAATTCCATAATGCTGAATTAGACGTTGCTCTGTTGATTTCGGTATTCTATGGCTAACCGAGCTAATGACCTTGCCGACAAATTATTTATCCGCTTAGTTGTTAGAGAGACTTATCGGTGTGAGTTTGCGGCAGTTTCAACGACTTACTGACATCATTTTAGATACTTGAGAGAGTACAGTTGTTTCTTGAGCCAACTCGCTAAAGTGTCAACATCCATTTCCCGCAAAGGATTTTCCGTGAATATCTTTGAATCCCCCCAAGCAAATACAGATCCAAGCGCCGTCGATTGGCGCGCAATGAAACTGCGATATATAAAATTGCGATAGCTCGCTATATCGTTCATCCTTATCGTGTGTCGCGACCAATCTCATCATTTTCCATGGTTATCAACATTACAGCGGAAGATTTGTTACGCGAAGGCTGCAAATGTGTACGGCAACATAAACGACGTCTTGGGCGTGATCAACAAGAAAATGGAGGCTGATAATTTCTTTGAAAACTCGTAGTTCCTCACGGCATTGTTGATAACGAACGTGCCTAGATCGACGTGCGTGCTATTCGCGGTTTTCTCAGAAAAGACCGTACGTGATTTGCGAATCGTTTGATAACGAGCGACATATCGCAGCGTTATCACGATTGGACCACGTCTTGGAAAACGTGATTCTAACAATCCGTGAGAGTTCCAGCGAATGCACGGGGCATCGGTTGATAAGCACGTGGCAGTGATAGTACATTCTGGTATCAGTGACCATTTGTATATTCCTCTTAATGTTATTTTCAATTGACTATTTTTGTGGCGGCCATTTTGTCACATTGTCGCGATCAAGCCCGTTTTGCACACTGTCGATATTCTTCATTATAGCTGCATCCTATTTGTCACCATCAAATTACAGAACAAAAAAAATGGTGCACAGTACACTTGACACAGGTTTCATATTTTACGATTACAAACTGCAGATGTACGATCGGCGTTTGGCATAATGTGGAACTTAAGGCTATTGCAAATATGGAATCCTTATTTCTTCGGAAATTCCGTGACTCCGGCTTGGTTGACTATTATGATTTGCTAGTGTATAATCTGCTTGCAATCAAATTGATTCTTGCATCAGACTCGACAGGCTGACAGACATTTGGTATAATTGTCTCGCACGCTGTTAGTATTCGCCTTCGATGATTACATCAATGTCTGATGTTCTTTCGGAAGTATTTCTGGATATTTAAGTGCAGAATAACGCTCATGTCCCTGATCAATGATATTTTCAAGTGGCAGTCGAATGCATACAATGGTGTTGACGTTTCTGAGTTTATTCAGAACTAATTCGAGGAGAAATCTTAGAACTATGTCCAGGAGCCAATCATGTTTACCGAATGTTGCGTCGAATTTCCTCAAAGATCAATTTTTAACACTCGATGTGCAAACATCGCTCGCAGTGTGGTTTCTCTGGGCCTTTATCTTCTGTAGCGTTCGCTCTCTCCACCATTCGCCGTAAACGTAGCATTTCAACATGGCGCAATGCGGGAAAATATTATTTTCCAACTTTGCGTGTCTCTCGCATGCCCATGCCTCGCGTATTTCATTGTCGTCACTGCGTAGCAATTGTGTAAATTTCGGGCATCCGAGAGTCTCCAAATCCACGACGTTCATAACACCGTTCACGGCGAGCAATGTCTTCTCCGCATCGTTACCATTGTAGGCTATCAATTGTTCGTGCAAAGTCGCTTCAACAGCAAGACGCTTGATGATGCTGCTCAAATGTGCGACATCGTACTCTTGGCGACCGTCGAGTGTCTTCAAGTTTGTCGGTAAACTATGTACAAACTTTCGCGTACACCAGGAACATTGTCTGTGCAATTTCATGTTACGCATAATGCGAAATTGATAACAAACCGCGTAGCGTTGATGTAAAAAGTAAATGCCGAGCTCTTTCGATACAAAACGCTTGGACGCGTTGCGAAAAGTTTCGACGTTGATCACCGCGTACACCTCTTTTTTCATTCTGCCCTTTTTCCGTCGTCAATTGCGACGTTTGAAATACTTCTTTTTAGGTTTAGTAGATCGTCCGCGCCTTCTGTTGGCAACACTCCGTAACAGGAATACCTTGTTCCAGCTATCGTCGATTATGTCATCAACGTTGTTGATTAATCGATATTTTTCGTAACGATCGTGCAGATTCTCCACCACGCTGTCCAATGTGCTTCCTTCGGGGGCATTGAATTCGGGTATTCTGCTATTACTCACTATTGTACCGTTGGACCTCAACAATGACACTTCATTCTTCTTCTTCATGTTCAGAGACGATATACATTCGTTCGTGAACTCCTGCAACTCATGAGGGTCCAATGACTGACCGTAGGAATCGTGACGCTCCAAGCAGTCCATTATTATTGTGCTGAGCCCTTTGGTCTGAGGAACTTCCATGTTTGCCTCATCGTTGACAATATTACTGCCAATGTTTGCATCCAATGCGCTTATCTTATTTTCAGGCTCTAGCCTTTCCTCCGCTTCGCTGTTCTCTTCGACGCTACAATCATCCGCGAATGTTTCGGTCGTAAGGTTATCGATTTCAAGAGAATCCTCGAATGTTTCACCGGATCTCATGTCAAAACAGTACGGCAGAGTAAGATTCTCAGACCTTTTGACGAATACAAATTTTGCATGGAGCCTGATGGAGAATTCGGTTGATTGCCTGATTGCCAATCGTACGTGAGGCATCTTCAGCAACAAGTAACCAATGCGATTCGCAGGTGGATAAAAATGCGTGAAATTCTTAGCGCGACTTATTCCCCTCACTGTTTCGTAACAAGTAAACGATGAACCATCGTTGTTGGGTTCGCAGGTGGAAACCGATATTTTCAAACGTACCAATTCCGAGGAATCATCGAGATTAGATTGTCCCATCGTGTACCTTTCAAAGTTGAGCTCCTTACTCCTGTTGTATGTAGACCTGTCGAATTTCGGAAATTGCTCGGTGATTTGGTTCATCGTTTTTTCGTTCGCCATTAAACAGTCCATCTTTGCGTGAAGATCTCTAACGATAGTCGTCATAAGTTGGGCACTATCAGGGTCTTGAAGACTTGAAAAATTCGATATCAGCGCCATGAGCTTGATCTTTCCGTCTTTCAACGATTGCTCGATATCCTCGGCTCTTGTTTTTTCATTTGAAGAGCATAGTCCGAAAAAGCTTATGGGTCCCAACAAGACATTGTACTGGTTGTTGAATTTGTATGCCACATCCACATAATCGTACTTTGACTTACGAATATTTTGCGATGAGTAATTAATTATACTGAGTGTGTTACTGGCGCCAAATAGACAGTGAAATTTCTCGACATTGCCAATTATGCTCGGATGGATCATCGACAGAGAGCTCAAGACTTCGCTTCGCTCTTGAGAAGTGGAATCGATTCGAAATCTGTCGTTAGTGCGGGCTACAGATGTAATTGTCGTGGGAGCCATGTTTCCAATTGAAGTCTCTGTCTTCCAGCAGGTGTGTTCATATTTTACATTTTTTTATTTCGTCCGTCGAGGTCACACGATTACGTATGATCAACGTGACAGTCTCAACAAACAACGAATAACCAGATTTCTTGGATGATCGCATGTCAAGTATTCTCCAGTATTGCTAAACTATTGGTGGCAACAAGATGTTAACTGACGATGATCGTAAAATGATAATCAAAGCTGTCTATCTGAAGGTCCAGAATGACATTAATGAGGATAAATTCGCATACGAGAAAAACGCCAATAGACAGCATCTCTTCGAGTTAAAGAGTCAGGAACATCACAGCGTGCTCGTGAATAATGTAAAAGAAGAGGACAAAGCGCTTATACCCACGCAGAGAAAGATACTGTCGTTAACGAAAGCGGGATGTGATTATTATTCATGTCCCTCTATTGTGTACGCTAATAACAGGGGCATAGCATTACATTTTACCGACTTGAACCACGATGAATTGACCAAGGAAAACCTCGATACGTCGCCATATTGCATCGAGAAGTATAAAGCTCTGATACACGCGAAACAGGACAAGAACTTTAAGAATCCGTACGACGGTTCGGCTTATTTGTATTGGCGGAAGCTTTCCGATGGTTCCTTGGGTTGCGCTCACGAGGATGAGAGATTTAGAAATTTTCTGTTATATCCGAATCTGCGGGATAAGGGTAGAGTTGACGGCGTAACCACCGTGCCCCCGATGAAACTTTATGATGACTTCCAGTTTGATATGACCGAACGGTATTGCGAAGTAAAAGAAGTCAGTTGGAAACCTGCCAGTAGCTCGAGTGCTCACGATGACGACTGCTATTTGTCCAAGGCTCAAGTTGTGGGAGAAGCAATCTTTGGAAAATTGTATCGAGAATTCTTCGTACCAGAAGATTGGTTACCAAGGGTCCCGCTATACCCAAGACCCGGAATGTAATCCCACACGTATTTTGTTCGCGTAAAAACTCACGACTGCATCGTGTATAAGCACTAATGCACGATATGTTATCCTTGCGCAACGACGATCTGCCGCCGGAATATCGAATGGCGGAACTCAAGTGCCTTCATGGGTCTTTGGCTGTAGCGAACGACAATCTTGAGGCTCATTGCGCGAATGAGAAATCGGACATTCGAGAGAAGACAGCAAAGGAAATTGAATTGACTTCGGCTTTGGCACTGTCGAGCCAAAATCTTTGTCCAGGATCCACAACGATGATGGCAGGATCGACCGGTCGTAGAATAAGAGAGGCCACCAGACGTTATAACATCAAGTTGCGACGGGCTCGACTCACTGAAAGGCACGTGGATGTATCCAATGTTGCGACGCAATCAACGCGAAAACAATGAAAACCGTTTCTTTCTGCGATGTTGAAAACGCTGCCGTCATCGCCAATTATTTCGGCATTCGACTATTCGAGATTCAATAACGAAAGCCAATAAATAAATGGATAATTGATCTTTTGTTCAATGTTTATTTGTATTTATTTCCTCTGATCCAATCGCCAATAATGAGTAAGTCAGAGGCCGAAAGTGACGCGGCAATGTCAGAATTATCGTCCATCCGGAAGACTTTATGCGCGGAACGTGTAAAAATAATTGCGATGTTGGAGCGATCTAAAGGACTTTTAGAAAATGAGATTGTCAAGTGTACGACTGCCATTGCGGAGAAACAGAGAAACGCTGAGACGCTGCAAGATACAACGTACGCCGATGAATCGGATGACAAGGCACTGCAATCTGTCATTGAGGTTTATCATCGTAAGATATCGACTTTGCAGCAACGCGTCGTCAAAATCAAGCTGGATATTGACATCGAAACGAACACATTGAACTTGGATAAACGTTACAATGATGATTTCGATGAAGACACCTCATTCTCATACTGGATTTTCGATAATTACTGCCCAATATGTCGAACCAACAAAACCACTCGTAATGCAATCGCGTTTACTGTACCTTGCGGACATGACATTTGCACACAGTGCTTCAAAGAGTACGTGTTGCACGTGTCTTCCGATCAGGGAACATTAATTTGTCCGGGTTGTCGAGCCATCGTCGAAAGCGTTCTCTTGGTCCAGCTTGATCAGAAGAAGGGGCTTAGAAATAGTCTCTCGGTTATAAATCTTTATGAACGGAGAAGTTTATTCAAGACTCTACTTCCTCAGACGGCGAGAAGTATCGTTGAAATCTGGCGATTCAGTTCTGTCAATCAATAGGACACCATATATATTTTTTACCATTCTTTGGTAAACACAGTACAGTTTTACACATTACACGGTAATTGGCATTATAAAATAAGTTCAAAATAATATAATACGTTTGATAATATAATTATGCAGGCCAACATGTGCGAGTGCACTCGGTACCTTTATTACTTACAAGACCTGCGAAGGCAATATGAAAATATGTGTTTTATTCTTTATTGAGAATACAAACTACAGTGAACAAAAAATTCGTCAAAAATCCAGATCCAAACCCATCGTAGGTACTCGTTTAATCACGAAAAGCAAGATGAATATTGACGATGTTTCTGGCCAATAAAATACAATACGTTGCAGTCATTGGATCTTGCTGAAACCATTTTATCCCTTGCGCATGACGATGGAAAATCGGAAGTCCGTTGCAGCCATTGAATGGTGTGTATCATTAGCTCGAAGTGTAATAGTCACTACATACAGCGATTACAATAAATCCTACGTGCGAGGGTCCTCCTATCCTCTGTGCAAGTTACGTTGTGTAAATCACGCGATCACTGAGCCAAACGATGACAACTCACTGAGTACTGAATTATTACATTGGAGAATTTGCAAGATCTTTGCAACCTTGATCTTGTGGTGATTTACAACGATGAAACACGAGACAGCATTGACGATTACACGTGTACAATTCGTCCATGTACGGACGATTATTCTTGCAATTGCCCAATCGATTTTCAATTGCCGAGAAGAAGGTTTTACGATTAGCACCATCCAGCGATTGCCACTGCGAAAATTCGCAGCAAACTTCAGCGTTCCGACTTCTCATTACAATGCTCATGCGGCATCTTGGACAACTCACCTTCACCGTACGATTGTGCTCAAGCAGACGAACGACATTTTTCGTCGCCAGCCTGTTCATCAGCTCGACACTCTTGCCAGTTGGATGAGCGTGATAGAAGCCAAATTTGCATATGCACATGAAGGTGTCCTTCGGCGTTATTGAACCAATCTCAGTCAGATCGATTGCTGACGGTACATACTGCAAATACTCGACGGACATGCATTGATGCGATATCGAGAATTCGCACTCAACGCACTTGTGCGTCTTCAGAAAACGATCGTTACACTTGTAAGTGCTTTCAATTTTTTTACACACATTTATCAGCGACTGCTGAAGTGCGCACGCTTGCTTAGCGGTGAATTCATTTTCCATCAACAAAGATTTGTAGTCGTCACACTTGAAATCGGTCGCGAGAATCTGAATCCACGAATTTGTCACATCGACATTGACGACACTCGAGATCGGTGCATTCTCAACGACGGCGCTGCACGAAGGCTCGACAATGATATTCTCGCAAGCCGATTTACCTTTTGTCTCGGTGCATGAGGATGTTACAATAACCTTGTTGTGTGATTCTGCTGAAGAACAAGAGCGTTGTTTTTTGGACGGCGAAGGTGTTGCAACGTCGTGTATAACTTCGGCGGCCCGATTTTTAGGCTTCGTGGTTTGTTCTGCATGGATCTTCTTGGGCTGCCGATCGAGGCCAACCGTCTTGGGCTGTTGCTCGAAGCTAACTTTCGTCGAAGATTGCTCAGCGTTATTCACTTTAACTTTAGCTGGGCCTTTGCTTCTGCCAGCTGCTTTTGCTGCTGTCGATGACAAAGTTGTGATAATATCTTCAGATTTTGACGAAGGCAATTTGTACTTGGACGTTGAAGATTGTACTACGTGTGGTGATGGGTTCTTTCTTGTGAGCTTAGCATCTACTTTGACCGGCACATTAACCGATCTCTTGCGTTCAGCTTCTTTCCTTTTACGTTGATACGCCGCGATGACAGCTTCAAGTTCCGTGTCGTTCGCAATCACCTCCACGGAACTATCATCTTCCTTGTCCAGAAGCGCAGTCTGTTCTTCTTTATCTTTCAGATACACTTCAGCATCGACGATCGCGGATTCAGTTGTATCATTGTCATCGTTAATTTGTGGAGAATCATCAGCACTGTCGGATAGTTGAGCCTCTTCGTCGATCAACTCTACACGAGGGCTCGCGACATCCGCGTAATCCATTTCACGGCTGTCGTCGTCGCTCATTCTTTTGCAAGTGGATGTAACGAAGGAGCGGCGTAGATTAAAAAAAGAATAATATTCATGTAACAGGATGAGTCGTAGAATCAGTATTACTCGGATGAGCACCTGTTACGGTCGCAGTTCGACGAGTACTGTGCGTGAGCGCAAACCCGTCGATTTTGTTGCGAACGAGAGCAGTGAGCGCGAGATACGCGAGGCGCATGAGGAACTGCAGACGGGATGGCGCGTGTGTGGGAGCAGCAACAATGATGGTTGGTTTTCGTTGAATCGACATCTTTGCGCTGCCCGGATTGTCGTTGACGCTTGCGAGACTTTCGTATCTCCGCGAGCGTCGGTACGGAATCGATGCTGTAACTGCAATTGGCACGACCGCGATCGGCTCGCTGCAATCTCATTCGTTCCTTGGCGCTTTCGCGCGTATGAACGATACTGTTGGTGCGCCGTCTGTTGTGCTCAATGACTTTTCGCACACTACGTGATTCAAAGCTCTTGCGAGACGAATGCCGATCGCCGTGCTGATGCTCGTGTTCGTCAAACGCACCACGATGATTATTGAGACGTTGTCTGGCGCGTTTTCTCGCCCACAGCATTGACTTGATGCCACATGTGTGCTTGAAACGAGACATTGTATTTCCACATACCAATTTCATGTACCAAAGAGCATCGTTATCCATTGTCACTGGACCATTGTCAATCTCATGGAGATTGTACTCCGAGAAACATGTATGATTGCAAAAAAATCGACACCGATCGCAACGATACTCAACGACCATATTTTTTTTCGATGAAAATTTACGGCATTCCCTGTGCTCGAGAACGAAGCCACACTCGTTGCACTTGAAATCGTCTCTGAACTCGAAGTGTACCTGCTTCATCACGATGTCGGTCGATCTCACGGACGATGTGCTGCAAACGTGGACGCACACGAATTTACAATTACGACAATCGACTTTGCACATTCGAAGTTCGTTTCGAATGTCTACGTGAGTTTCCGAATCGGAATTCATGGTTTTTTCTCTTTTTTCTTCTCCTTTGTTCTTTGCACAGCAATGACACGCTTTACAATCTCGCTCGACAGAGACTGTTTCCAATAATGATCTAAATTATAGACCCTGCATGACTAAGCGGCACTCTGGCATATCGGCACGTTTGCACGATAACATGCTCCTAGTCCACCGTACCAGCTTCTGAGTACAAACTAAAAAAAAAGGTTACCGTGAAGCTTGTCTCGATGGCAGTGGGTGGTTGTCGGTGATTGCAGCTCAAGACGCAGTCGTGTTCCATTCGGAATTATTAGACATTGAGTTAATGCTCGTGGCTCGAAGAAAAGCGACTGCTAATTTGTTGAACTGGTCGCTTCGCTCTTATAGCCATTCGAGCTGGTACTCACATTCAGTCCTGGATAGTTTACTTTAGACCCATGCATTGATTAAGAAGTAATCAACAGCTTATGGAGGTGAAGATGGTTATTCGTTTTCTATGCACCGTCCTGATACATTGATATCGGGCATAGTAGAGGCGTTACCACCTCTGGACTGACAACCCTTTCCTCAATGACACTCAATACTAATTACATTAGTGCCACTCAACATTTTAAAATGGAATAGAATTGCATGATACTCTTATACAATCATTTGGCAGTTAACAAGAAAACATGATGATGGACATTCGGTGCTTGGAGCACTGTGGCAGATTCTCAGACGATGAGCTTGTTGTTCGGACTTGTGCCCACGTCAACTCAAGATATTGACGCCGTCTGTGCATTCTTGATGTTACCATGCTTGCGCGTTTCACAGTTAACCTGGCTTACATATTTCATCTCACCATGAGCAAGAGTCTGTATAAGCAAACTCTGTGTCATACATACAGCTCTAAAGCACAACAGTGACAATTATCGCTCTTTGTCATGTGAACGACTCACCAGATATTGGATTCACCTCTGATCCGACAACAAAATTAACTAATTAATGAAAGGATTGAGTATAGTAAAGCACGATGAACGTGTCGGATTATGATTGCAACAAGCGTCTCTGGTTCCAACTTTATTGGCGATTCGACTTTAACAAAATGTCGGCTGTTGTAAAAGGGCGATATTAATGATCGGTCCCGGGCAGAGCGAAAAATGCAAGTCAGGCACCATCATAATACCATCACCGAACGTCGGACAGCGTCAGTTTTCGATGAAAAACAAATAGAATAGGACTAAATTGTGTGAGTCGCGGATGCCTTCACTTGACATCAGTCACGACTATACTTCGGTATATGTCAGGCATGGGATGACACAATATCATGGATCATAATGGACAGTTCAGGACTCATAGGGCAGAATTACAATTCCCTTGATCACTATTTGTCACTCGGATTTCACTTGATTGGCTATCAAAATCTTGATCTTTGAAGTGGCCATGTGAAGTAGGACATACGAAGATACAACACGCACCACTTCTTTTTTACAACAGGCCAATACTCAAAATAATCATTAAGGGGAATCATGCTGGGTCATTTTGATTGCGCATCGTGAAGCACCAAGAAATATAAGTGTGTGTCGCCCGTGTAGCTGGCAAGCTCGGCCACAGTGTCTAGACTACCTCTCTGATACGTGTCCGCGGTCATTATCATCATGAGCGCGCATTTGAGCTGTGATTCCGGTTTGATATATTGGCGTCTCAAGATGTTCTCGTAACAGCGAATTCGGCTAACGGACGGTAACTTCGGTAATGCCGCATATCTGTCGCTCGACAAGCCCACGAACTCTCGGATCATGAGTCCTTCACTCGTCGACGTGCCTGTTTCACATTCTGCAATTATCATTGGAACGACGGTGTAGTAACGAGAGCGTTGCTGACGCAGTTCGTCGAGACGCTCGTCGCACAGATCAAGTACATTCGCCCCTCGTTCGACATTCTCCAACGCGATATTCAACACACCGATACTCTTCTTGAAACTCATTTGGTCTTTCCAGCGGATATTACTAGTTTATTCTGCGAGAAGTGTGAAATATTGTATGTATCGATGTTGAAACAAAAAAAAATTGTTTTTTCATTTGGTTCGAGGCTTTGTAAGCTAGAATATGGAATCTGTGTTGGCTCTAGCGAGTGGGACACTTGCCTTGGCGGAAATACTACGGTCGACATTCAGCAGCGGTTGTAACAACGACAATTGTCCAACCACGATCTCTCACCGTATCGATAATCTTTCCAATAACAGCGAACATATATTTCAACCACGTTCCTACTTCGATTTGAACAAAAGAAAAAATGGGGAGGAACCGGTCATTGATGCGCACAATCTCGAAAATTTTGAGTGCGCGACATCGAATGACTGTGTATCGCATTTTGGCAAAGGTTTCGTGTGCACATCGGTGACAAGACCGGTGAAGCTGTCCATAGCCGTGGGTGAAATTGATCACCAAGTCAAGATCGATAAAAGTAGTGTCAACAGCAAACGATGCTATCCCTCGAACAGCGGAGGTGGTGTGACTGCATTATCGTGCCACGAACTAACTTCGATTGCGGTTTGTTCGGCCGAATATTCCTCGCAAAATGATCGCTTTGAAGCGCGCTGGGCTTGCGAAAATCTTTATCCTGATTTGTTCGAGGCGGATCCGGTCACTGGTGATATCAATGTCGCTCATGCTTGTGGCGCTGAAGAGCACAAAGGCCAATTGATCAACGCTGACTCGAATCTCAGTTGGGACGAGCATTATGAGAAGTATGGAACTTACGACGTGAGAGAATCCCTCGTTTGCGAATGTTTTCCATTTCCATTTCACGATGTCAAGAATGATCGTGTTAAATATGCTAGCACGATAGTGAGTAGACCGTTGGGCAGTAATTGTGATCGAAGTAATTGCGAGCCTGGAACGCCACATCCAACCGATCCGCGATCGTGCAAATGCCCTTCAGGGCTTGTGTCTTGTCCGATAATATCGTGGCACAATAAAATGCCCGCTTTAGAGAGTAAACTTCACGAATCATTGTGTTGGGGATCTTTCATTCGGGACTTGAGGGAGCAACCGATGCCCTCGTGTGTGAAAGATCCATGCTTCCCACATGCGGTTTTGAATCCCGAATCGGGGAACTGTGAAGCACCATCTTCGACCGGTGAAGTTAAGGTGTTGCACAACGACGAAAAGTACCCTGGTGCGCTCTTCGGAGTGCCGATGAAAAGAAACCATACTCATATTTGTGGTACTGATTTTAACGCACTGACAGTGAAAAAAAAGCGCATCAATTTCGAATTAAAAAATCCGTACCCATAGTAGAATGGATTCGCCAATTGACATTGGAAAGTAAGTGTCTCCATGTTTCTCGAGTTTTTATTCAGTCAATCATAATTCTCTCAATCTACTTGAGTCTTTTGAAGCAATGAAAGCTCATTGCTATTTAAATTGTATCAACAATGTTACCGCACCTGAAAAAGATAATGATACACTCCGAGTCAAAAACGGACACAATTTTGCACGTTATGCTATATTATGAAAACATAAAAATAATCACCTGCGATAGGGATAATAATTTCTTCGTTCAAGTTGCGATGGGGCGTTTGACGCCCATGAGATTCATGCCAATAATTTGAGTTTTTGCTTTTTCTCTGTATCATCTACTTTTAGCCATTTATTCCCGAACAGAGTGTAATGTCGATGTACATCGGTTACCGATTCGCCAGTCGTAGAGGCACATATCCAACGATTATGTTGCCAAATTGGAACATCTTGTGATCCATTGCAAAACATAGGACTGGCATCATCACAACTCGGACCTTGCCACACGTTTGGATAGTTACATTTGCACAGGGGCACCAAAGAATCCGTTTCATCGTCGTATGATATCACAACGACACCACCGTGACTTTTGTTGCACGGAATACGATGATCAGTGCGAGAATTATCCGCCGATTTGTCTTTAGAGGAATAATCATCTCCGTGTTCGCTGGTACCGCCATGCAACCAAATCATAGCGGGCACCCAGTGTTTGAGTTCATGCTCGTACAATGCTGCAGTCGCCATCGACATGCCGTTGACTACTGGACTCGGCTCTGTCATTTTATGGTTGAATACTCGGTCCATGCGCACGGATCACGCAAAAGGTTATTTTTCAGGTACCGAGGGATCGCGAATGACTGACATTCATCGTTTTGGTTATTTTATGGCCAGTAGCATGATTTTTAATAGGTAAAAAAACTATCATTGAAGGATCAACTATATCAATGTCGTAGAGCTAACATCACGGCGATGGACACGTACGACATAGAAGTGTATTCTGTCGACTGGTAGCAAGTCATCGTTTTTCGGAGGAGAATGAGTATCGAGAGCATCGTTTTTCTCCTGAAGAGCAATACCCAAGATTTCCAACGAAATCGGGTAAGAAGAAGGAGAAGAAGAGAATTTGAGAAATAACGGCGACGAAGGAGACGCCATTAATAAAAACATTGGAGACACTTCAGGCCTAATGAGAAACGTAAAAGTTGAACATCTCGCCGATGAACGCATTTAAGATACTGATCACGGACGATTTGCGCCGTATAAAATAATTATATTACCGGATTTGTACAAGTAACGTAGACTATCGTTACATGTCGTTGAAACACCTTTTTTTTTAATTCTTTCATGACGACCTAGTGAAACGCAACATGTCAGAATTTGATGTCAATTGGTCACTAAGACGAATATTGGGTACGTGGATACATACTCACGTGTACTGCTCAATCAATAACGATGATGACTGGCGCGAACACACCGTCAACTTGGCAATCCCCCGACCCGGCGAGGATATGTATAAGTTTTACGCTTTCATCATGAAAATTGAAGATATTCTTGGTGACGAAGAATTCCGCGACTTAAAGAATCCTTTGCAATTGGAGCATCTGAAATTCGAAATACCGAGCTCCGAACAAAACAGACCGGCATCATGGAAGCATCTGCGCATTTTGTGTCGGCTGATATATGTATTCAACAAAATACAAATGCACATAGATGAACTTCATACCGTAATGAGCAAGCACATTCCTCGATTGGTCGGATCAATACACATACTACAGAACGAGAATCCTCGACTAAAATCTCTGCTGATCGCCACCAACGGAACATCACTGGAAGATACAGTACAGATTCACTCATTATTGGTCGCTCTCGTACACAAATTCGATACAAATAACGATGCGCGTATTAAGCAACTGTTCAATCTACGCAAGCATCGTAGTTTCATATATGTTTGTAGCGTAATCGACGACGCTAGAATGCTCTTTGAACCGATATGTGAATTCTTACCAGACAGCCAAAAGTCATCATTGGATATCATGGATCTGATGATGGAGAAAATTCCCGAGCATGTCTTGCGAGAAACATTGTGGAAAAACATGAACGTCCCGCCATGGCGCGAAGTCGCTTCCTCCGATCTTGAGTTTTCAAAACAGTGTCAACAACAAATTGGCGCTATCGCATGGGAATTTATTTGCAGGGTGTTGGCGAATGATCATGAAGCATTGACGATCCCTCTGAATATCTTGGATAAACAACGAATCACAGAGTCTGTCGTTGAAGTTAGTCTTCTACCGGCGAACGTCAAGACAATGATCGGTGCGAGTCGCGACGGTTCGATAAATGTTCATTCTATAATGGGAATTTGTGCTTTGCTGATATTCAGCAGCAATACACTGGCGCATTGTCAGTGCTCGTCGAAGACCGTTGACTTTGTAATGAATATATTCTCCAAGTGCGATGTCACGAAGCGTAAAGCAAAGTCCAGCATCGATGCCAGGGTGATCGCTTTTGCGGCGCATGAGATGTCTAAATTCCCAATCGTACGACCGAATGAACGGTACCATTATAGAAACCTATTCTCATCCTACAGGCAACTTGACATATTCGGCAGAACCGAAAACGTTCCATTTGGATCGGGAAATTTGAACGAAATATCGTTTGTTCATGGTGCGCGCCTTGGTGGTTTGGAAATCAATCACCCGACTATGATGTTTCTGCTTGTGAGTATCAAAAGAAGTGACATTGTGATGTCCGATTCGCTGTATGATGACCTACGATCATCCATTAACTCCATGTATCCGATGAGTGATGCGATTTTGAACGAAAAAGAGGATGAAACGTTTTCACATTTGCGTGAGAATGCAAATACCAGTGTTAAAAATCGCACTGGCGCGTACAAGGAATTCACGATATTCTGTCTATCGTATGTATTGAGGATGGCTTATTTCACCAATATAGAAGCAAAGGCGGATGGTCTTATACCAATTGTCCTTCTGTTGGACACGAATACAGGAGCGGAAAACTTACCCATTACTTCTGCCTGCTTGCGAACGTTTCTCTCCAATTTGTCCATCGAGTCCGCGTCAACTGCTAATTTGACACCATCAGCGTTGGACAACATGAGGGTCGGTATACCTGCTGTTTTCAAGTATCTACTCTTAGTACTGAATGTTCTCGTCATGGAGGATACGAAAGCACAGTTCACTCTGGTGGATTTCATTGAACACACAAATTCAGTTTCGTTGCATCAATAGCTAATAACAAATGGATATAACGGGTACTTTTTTTCAACCGTTTTTTTCGATTCAAACGCTTCGTGCATCTTCAGCCGATAAATGAACCAAGTTGACTCGAACTATCCGCACAGAGCCAATATGTCCTCGTACGTATTGCTATTTCGAGATCAAACATGTCTATCATTATTAGCCGCACTATTAAACACTTGAGGATTATCGTAACATGCAACCGGAACACTGATATAATCGTCATAAATCCTCAAGGTTCTCAAAGTTGGGGAGGAAATTCGTTGAAAGTTGTGTCATTAGGTTATTACAGTCATTATGTAGATCGTCGGTGGCGTTTTCGTTGGACAATGTGACAATTTCGAGTGCGTACGGCTTTGTGCATCTATATTGCCATCGACCTTGATGTTCATAGGAAAACTAAAAATAATCTCAAAGAACATACAAAACACCGATCACAAACTCACTTGAAAGCGCACCTCGAGTTCCAAAATGAATTATCTGGCTGTTAGCACCGGTCTTTTATCAACCGGCTTAGCGACGTATACGAGTTATCAGACTTATCAGATTGAAGGAGATATCTCCGCGATTGGATCTTCGAAAGATAAAAAAGAGATATATTCCAAAGCGGTAAAATACGCAAAGATCGCCAGTGTCGCAACTGTCGTATCAGCAACGGCAAATACCTTCATCAATGGCTGGCAGGCGGTCCAAGGCGCTATGGAAGATGACGAAACGAAATATAATGTTTTGAATCCGAATTTGTAGACATTCGAATTTAGCACAAAAAAAAAACTAATTATCTCTAAACATCGTATCATACAATATGAGCTAACATTCGGCCGACGTTTTGAGGCATTGAAGTCGAGAAATCCCGATTACCGGGGCAGCCTTTAGTCACAGATGCGTAATCTTCGCGGAACGAAAAAAAAGGAGACCGCTGTTGTCGAAAATCCCGACAAGGAAGCAACGTATACATCACGACCAGCACGACGATCCAGATCACGATCAGGATCGCGAAGTACGGAAGACGCATCGATTTGCGAACCACAGAGAAGATCCAGAAGTCGAAGCAGAAGTATATCCGAGGATCACGCGGCGAATCGCATTAAAAAACCCCGTGAACTACCGAAACTATTGGTATTCTCTGACAACAGGCATGGTGCTAATTACATACAGAAGCACATTAGGTTCAACATACCATATGAGGAATGTCGGCTGAAGCTTACCTTGTCGTTTCCACAATGAGATGAACAAAACGTTTGACGATAAACGCGCGTCTTAACTGTCGATCATCAAATCACCACTGATCGAACGAATTAAATGCGATCAACTGTTTGATGCCTGAGGCACAGACCGAAAAAACAATTTTCCGCCTCCATTGATCAGCATGTTGATGTGACTGTGGATATACTCGAGACTGCTATGTTTGCATGGATAGAAGCTCAAATGTAATGATGGGTAAAGTTTTTTTTTCAATTCTGGCTAATCATGGAAATTAAAAAAAAAACAGTTGCTAACAGTATCGTTCTTTTTTCTCTTTCAACATATCCACTAGTCGATCCAAATGATTTTTAGCGGGCCAGTACAGTATATCGCTGGTGGCTTCTTCGGTAATGTTGACGGTTGAATGGTCCTTACCAAGCAACTCTTGGCTCCGAATAACATTAAGTTGCTTCAACATATCAGTTATGTTTTCAACTATTTTTATTTTATCTTCGACAGTAATCATTATATTTTTTAGCTGGCACTCTTCATCAAAGAATGCATATGTGGAGTTATCCATCACTGCGGGCAGTGAGGCACCATTCGAAAGACTTGTGCAAGAGCCGCGAGTGACATTTGGTAAATTTTGGTGATTGTAAACGGCGCAGCTCGTGCAGAGAAGAGCCGCGGTGAGATACGCATATTTGCCATTCTGAATGTGCTTGACAAATATATAAATCGATATACCAAATATGAAGGTATGTTGGGTGAATGTCGGGGCATCTTTATTTACAGCCGCGTAAAACATCCATAGCAGCGAACCAGCCCCAAGTAGACTATGATCGATGATATACGACCACGTGTCGAACATGTTGCTGATTGAGCCAAAGCAGAATAGACAAGCCGCCAGCCACGACAATAATTTGTACTCGTAGATTATTGTACCCGTCAAACCGCCAAATATTTTGCCTTTCTTGAGCATAGCATCTTGCGCTCTCCTATGCTCGGCTATGTCATGGCTGTCGAGAATTATAGGATCGATAGGCTGAATTGTTTTTGGATTTGCACTATCCGATGTTGAGTCATTAGATGACACGGCCATTGTACGAGTTTAGCTCCACGTAGTCTTCGCAAAATCGTTACGAATTGTAAAGATACTTTTTTCTAGTTCTAATATCCACTGGCTTAGATATTTCGAAGCCTCGTTCCGACGGAAACTTCGTTCTCCAATTGTAAACCCTCAATCTCAGATTGTGAAACGTTATTCTCAAAATAAATATGGTTTATTCCAGAAAATCATCACGTGCAAGAATCGTGTGTTCGTCCCGAAGTATGGTTTTCATCGATAGCTTCGTACATAGTTGCAAACAATCCAAGCACAGCTACAGAGGTACACAACGCAGATCCGTAAGTAGCAGTAAGGCATCACTAAGACAAGAGCTTCAACTATCGTACAGAAGACGCGGTAAACAATGTTCAGCAATGGAATCTCAGCCTTTTAGGGGCCTCTGGTCGTTCGTCGGAGACTTTAGGAAAATAATTAAAAATCGTACCGATGGAACGAGTATCAATAGACACATGTCTCCTGCCATTGGTCACTCTACGTGCTGTGTGACTCACCAGCCTGCACAGTCAGTCACGTTCGTCGTACTGCACTGACCGCACGCAATCTCCAAGAAGAAATATGTCCGGTGGAGATGCAGCTGTTGAACAACGACAGAATATCGTGCCTATGTTATACAGAAATAAAAATCCATCGTTACTCTGTTGCGAGACGTTTGACGAGAACATAGTTGAAAATTCCTGTAACCACGACTACAACAAAGAGAATATCGTTCCAATTCCGAAGCCGATTGAAATTCATTATCGTGCTAACGATAACGATGGAAGATACACGAGAAGTGCTCAAAGTGGCGTTACCAGAGATCCAGATCAGATAAGACCACGTCATTGATCATGAGGCGTCTTAAAGAAGGATCGAACGAACGAGTATGTGATGACAAATTATTGGTCGTAAATCTCACTGGCTTCAAATTTCGTAAAGGTGTACAATTATTTTCCTACGTTCTGCATCAATAATGGTAAATGGAAAATCACAATTGCTGTCATTAAGCTTTTGGAATAAATTTTGTAACCATGATGCGGCGTTTCTTCTGCTTCAACACAGAAATGGATCGTTTATTGAACACAGACTAGTCATTAGAAACTGAACCGAAGACTAGTTTTGATTGCCATTTGTTTGGCCTGTCTTGACAAAGGCGTTATTAGTTGGCCCTGCTTCTTTGTTATCAAGCGGCTATCCTTAAAGTTGCATTCGTATAATATTCAAAGAAACATCGAGCCAACTGTAAGCATCGATGCACAGAAAGGGATGCGATTCAAAAATGTGTCCAATTGTGTACCACAAAGTAGTTCGACATTCCGAGCTGCAAATCCAGTGGTATTCCATGTCCTCGAAAACAATTGGAGTATCTCATGAATTCTACACGAAAAATAAGCCATGGTTAAGTAACCAGCTCATTTTATTGTGCCAGCCCAGTAATATTCACTGGTACAACCTAATCATTTATCCGAGGCTCAGTCGAGTCTAGTTGCAATATAAATGATGAATTCGAAATTTGTCAAAATAAAAAAAAAATTATATAAATTTTTAAACAGCATTGAACTACCAATTTTCTCGTGATATATTTTTGAACATTGCAATGGTGCACGACCGAAGAGACAGCATTGATGGACTGAATCGTCATTTTCCACGAAACGAAAAGTCTATTCCTGTACGAGAGTTCCCAGTCTTGACTGATTATTGCGACAGACTCGCGTCCATATAGTTTTCTTCTCTCTCGAAACGCACTTAAGCTCAAGGTGTTTTTGCCTGTATTCATGATCTCTTCAACTTCGCCAGCTATCAAAGATACTTCATCGTTGATGTTATTCAATGGCAGGCGGGAAATCTGTACGTCTGTCGCCGGAGGTCTAACAAAGGCACGATACAAATTCGCGGATTGATGCAATCTCGTGAATGGACTTTGTTGATGGTTTTACAAATTGCATGGCAATGATCAATATCTTCTTCACTTCAGACGCATTTTTCGTGTTGAAGCTACGACACCCGCCGCGGCACCACCAGCAATTAAACATATCCACCACATTGTCGACAGTGATTCGGCTCGTTCGACTTTGGCATCGAGGCACGCGATTGTTCTGTGTATTCTAGTGTGTATCGGTACGACTGATTGCATACAATCGTGCATAAATTTATTCCATTCGGGTGGATGTGCTGCGAGCCTTTTTGCTGCGCCGGATTCCATCTCTTTGAGAACCGTCCAATCTATCACTTCTCCTCTTGAATTTACTCTCAATTTTGGCAACAACTTGTTGGTGTATTCCGTAATGGCAGTCACCATTTCTAGCGTACCCGACTGCCATTTTTCACTGTTGTAAACGTCCGTACCGTGAACCGGTATCGGGAACTTGAAGCTCTCGGTCTCTTCGCCGTGCACCGTCTCAAGTTCATGTTTGTAATTCTCCCACACGGTGGAGCGCATCTGATCGGATAAGTGTTTCTGCATCGTTGACAAAGTTGTGCGAAAATACGTTTCCTTGAAGTGATGAGGATCATACTTATCGTATAACAGACCAATTATTGTGAACAGTATCAATGCTATGTCACCGGCAGCTAATACTGGACCTGCAAGTTCGAGTATGCCAATGATAGCGGTTCTCATTATCGTGTTCGTCGCTACCTCCATCGTGATTTCCGTCGCTAATTTCATTGCCCCGCTCTCGATCAGATTGGTCATGGCAACCTTCGCTGCATTGCTCTCCATTGAGCTCAATACATCAGCCATAATCTTCCTCGTAACTATTGACAATGGGAGATATGCCAAATTAATGTCCTTTACTAAAGTCTGGATGTGGCTTATTTCCTCAGCGTCAGGCACCGATACCGTGTTTTTTGGTGAGACATGATCGTTTTTGTGATCCGGTAATGTTGTTGCGTGATCAGAGCCCCCGGACGACATGATTTCGTGTTTATTTGACTTTGAGGACGTGCAAAAACGTGCTTCAATATCGTAGAACTCGAAATCTCAGACGGGTTTTTTGGTTTTCCTTGGTTTTCTTTGTTTTCTCGGTCATTATTCTTGACAGCATTGACTTGTAATTGCAGTGAATTTTCATTGTCAGTTTTATTTGTGTCTTTTGCGCCATATACCGATTCATAAACGGAAAATAGTCCCTATCGTGTCTGGCTGCGAGTGTAAACTGGTATATGAACAGTCCTACATTCTCGGTGCTAAATTCTGATTTGACTATCAATCGTTGTTTTTGCAGGTCCACATTGTTAGCTGCATTAATGACATGGATGACCTGACAGCGCAACATCAAATCCTCGAAAAAAAAAAATTAATTTATCCCGTCGAATTATCAGCTAAATAATAATTCATTCTTCGAAGTTGAAATTTGTCCTTATTGGTCTTCGAATTTGGATCTGAAAGAAATAGACCCACAGAACAGACGCAATGAGCGATAATGATCAAGTGCAAGCCTTCTTCGTGCAATTGGCAGAGGCAGTGTTAACCGAGTACGAAGGAGACGAGTACACGGGATTCGATGAGAATGCAATATGCATGTTTATGGCCCCTAGCACGTCGCGCTCCATGGATGACGCAGCGCAGCTTCTTACATCGGACATTCCCTGGGAGCGTCAATTGTTCTTTCCGAAAAAAGTAACCGAGATTTGGGATTTTGAGCGAGCACGAGCGGACATGTCCGCCAACCATTCGTTCTACAAATCAGTAGACCACGATGAAGTCGACATCGTGCAGACACTGGCCAATTGTTTTCCTTGGCTGCTCGGCGATATTTGCGCGATATTTTCGGGGCTTCCGAGCGCGTGGGAGCTGCGGGTAGAAATCCTATTCATTCTTGGCCAATTGATGTTCGGCTATCTTCACAAGATCGAGCAGAGCATGAATTCAACGTTTATTCGCGATGATATCACGAGAACGGCGAGCTACAGAACAACGAGAATGTACTTTAGACTTTTGGATTCGATATGTGCGCGAGCGTCCAAAGGTAAGAAGAGCATACCCGATTTATTGAAGGAAAATCACAACGTCCATGGATACTTGAACGTCAAATTGATATTGCGCAGTAAAATGCTGCATCGAAATTTGAGGGAGAAGATAATTTGTCCGCTTCGCGACAAGAAGTATCGCCATCTGTCTTGTCCGGCCATTGATTACTTCACGGATGATTGCAATTTGCGACAAATCTTTAGCGCCGTTCACTCGTGGCAAAATTTCGCAATGTTCTTGCAAACAACTTACAACCTGAGTAGCGACACTTTCGCGTGTTACGCGTCCTGCTCAGACCCATGTGACTATCTGTTGGTGCTATTTTCGACTCATGGAAATCTCGCTGTGCCCCATGTGGGCGATTCAAAATCTCATCCATTCAATCGGGAGACATCTAATTATTTCACCGTGCCTCAAGTTTCTCAAGTGACACTGGATCTACCGGACTGGCAAACTGCTCGGCGGCGCGCCGAAGGCGATGGATCAACGTTTCACTTCATATCGTATGTGCTTGACAAAATGCACATCACCCAATCTTACATGTACGCCCTTCTTCACGACACGACCCATCAGATAATCCCTGCTTCGGTATTACTCAAGAGTCTCACGACACTGAACAGTAGCTTTGTCTTCGTTATTCGAGAATTGTGCGTGAAACAACAGGACGTATTGATCAATCTCATACCGAGCGATGCACTTTCCGCGGCTGCGAGCGTTAACAATATAGCGATTGGCTTTGGTGTTTGCAACAATTCGTTTGCCAAAAGGTTGCTCAGTAACGATGTCATCAGGGAAGGGCTTATGCGATTGATTCAAAATTGGATCGATATCAAGAAGAGCAATAGCTCGCACTATATGCCCGTGGAGACTTACATACATTTGCATCGCTTGATGCACTGTTCCATGTCTCTTTCCATTTTGAACAAGGCAGCAGAGGCGATGGACAAGCAGATGTTTCCCAATGTAGTTCTAACCGAATTGAAATAATGTGTTTTTTTCGTGTGTAAAAAAGAACAGTCCCATTGTAGATCCTTTTCATTGAAGGATGGGTTTCGAAGGTTAACAAGCATATTTTCCTTTTTTTTTTTTTTTTGAAAATGTATAACAGATTATTTTATTCAAAATTTAGAGATGTAGAAGAGTATCAATTAGACAATATTTTCAATCAATCAATCAATCAATTAGACAACTACGCGACGACTTTGCCGTCAATTTGCTCTATCCTAAAGTTGAATGTATTACGGTTGATACAATTCTAATATGTAATTAAATAAATAAAATAACAAAAATTGTTGTAACAGTATATGTTTCGTCTCATTAAAAAAAATCTAGTTTTGATTTGAGCTATTCGTCCAGTTAAAAAGAATAGTAAATGCTTTCAAGTCGATCAAATCGTTTAATTAATTTGACTAAATATTTGACTGTGGCCACAACACCTTTCGTCGATCGATCTTGGAACTTCGCCCGAGATCCGTTAGGTGGCGTCGGTCGGCGCGCGCTCTCGCGCCAGCGAGAGAGCCACCGAGAACTTATAATGTCCGGTGTATTACCAGCATCGAGGTTCTCAATTGACAAAGAATTGTTGGAACATTACCCCCGGCCTTTAGTCGCGCAGTCCTATGGACTAAAGATTACATATCTTAATGAGATCACCATTGAATTTCGGTGGAGCTCGTGCTCTCTATGGGAGCGAGGATAAATAAGTTAAGCTTTCGCTGAACTGATTAATCTCACGATTAATTAGTCAAGTAAAAGCCCTCGTTGCGTAAAAAAATATTGTATCTCATCAAATATTTCGTTAATTCAATTGAAATTTTCTAGCTTGCATATAAAATTCATATAAATCTAATTGCAAATTCATATCTTCTAATTGCATATAAAATTTAAACTGTTCATTCAACTGAAGCATTTGGTTATGCAATCGCATATTGAGTACATTTTACCGAATATAGAATCGAAACAATGTAATGTTCAATTGAACGGATTCTCTACTCTGTTGGGCCAAGGATATATCTATTTATGGGAATGCAATTCTTGTTTCTATTTTGATACAAATTTGAAGTTAATTGAATTACACATTTTGATCGCCACGCGTAACCGCCGGGTCTAGTTAATTCAAGCCAAGTTTTTCACTTTACCGAACCTTTTTCTCGATGCCAAATATGGACGTAGTTAGCTCAACGAAATACCTTTAACTACGCGCGGAGGTTAGCTCAACTACGCCATTGGTTTCGCCGTATCCAACATCACGGCGTAGTTGGGTCAACTAGGCTTCTGTTTTCAACACTATACCTTTTTTTCAGTGTGTTAGTAGAAATGTATAGTTCGTCATAGTGCGAAGAATTTTTAAAAAATTTAAAGTTGTATTTTCGACAGAGTCGTATCCAAAATACTACAATTTTAGAGACAATTTACACTACGCACAGCTTTGTGAAATAAGTTGTAATCGAAAAAAATCTTCGTGCAGTCACTTGTCAATTTTATTTTGAAGTAGTGTGTAAAGTGTCAATAAAATCTCTATTTTTCGAGAAATCGTGTTCACTGACTGTAAATAGTGTTTTGAGAAAAAAGCCATTCAAGTTTTAAGTAGGAATGCGAACAAAGAAATTTTGTTTTCAACTTTAGAATGTAAATGCCGGTACAATCGTTTCCACATTATGATCTTCGGTCTGGGATTCATGAAATTAAATTCTGCAGTAAAAGTAATTTTCATGACTGGAAGCCACTGCATGCCAGTAATCAGGACACCTACAGATTTAGAGCCTCTTTGAGATTGAATAAAATATTTACAATATCCAGAAAGGCATTTTGGCGTCTGCAAGTGAGTCTCGGTCGTGATGTTTATCGCTGCTCAACGGCAAAGCATCAACATTGATGAGGTTTCACGATTTCGCACTCGTGTCGTTCGAGGGCGCGGCGTTACGTTTATTATTTTTTATTATCTGATATTCGATGTTTCATGATCAAGTGAGTAGCCCCCAAGGAAAGCGCGCACATCGAACCGATTGTCAGAAAGGCGTTATTAACCGTCCAAGATTCTTCTTCCTTTGCCAGTTTTTTCGATTGATTGTCCTTCGATTCTTCTGTGAGCTTTCGCTTGCTCGATGCCAACGCGTCTTGATAAGTTTGTTCCAGTGAGCCAGACCTTGCCAACGCCAAAATCGACGGATCTTGCACGGGAGTGTGATCATCTATACCACTTAAGGAGACGTACTTTTCCACAGTCCTTCGCTTGCGAGTAGCAAGGAAATTCTCAATTTTCTCACCCACTGCGCGCTTGGTTCGTTTATGGTCAGACGAAATTTCCAAGCTGTCAACATTCGACTTCTTCGAGGGAACTGTTTTCTCAGCATGGGTCAAAGTGTCGCCAGTGTTCTTGACGATGGATTCCCATTTTATACGATCAAACAGTTGGCTCAAGAACCCATTTTTCTTGTGTTCGGAATAATGTTTGTTTCGACGTACGGTGATTTTGTAAGTTGGCTGCTCATCTTCCGCAATTTGTTTGGGTGGTCCGATAGACGCCAGCACAAAGTCATCGGCATGACGCAATGTTGCTCTGAACGCGTGAATATTGGTCGGCATTGCAGCATTCATTTGTTCGTTCATCGCGTCAAAGTACTTCGGAAATTTGCGCAAAATGTCCCAGCTAATGATGTTGTCTTTGATTTTAATAGTCCGATCGCTTATGACGATGGCAGCGGCTCTGAACGGTTTCCGTTGTTCTTCCTCTATAACTATTTCCGAGATCACCGCAGATGCGGGATCTCCTCGATGGGATGGGTATTCCGTTATCCGAATGAGTTTCACACCATCGCCACAGTTGACATTATAATTATCAACAACAGTCTCACCGTCAGTCGTTCCAGCATCGGGCTTGTCAATGGAATCACCTTGACTGACATGCTGCCCTTTATTCTCAGCGGCCTCAGCTTTCCCCAAAGCTTTCGAGCTTTGAGCTTCGCGCATAATGATGTGCTTTTTGGGACCAAAATTTCGTCCAATGCCTCTACTCCTTTTTATTGCGTTCGACAGCTTCGGCAAAGGAGTTTACGTGATCCACAAACTTTGGTAAACTGAGTTGCTCGTTTTTCCCGCGCGATTATTGAGCGGGAGACTTTTTAAAACGCTGGCAGTTGCATCGTTGCAATGGTATCAGAGTTTTTGTTATTTCTCGTTATCGTTGTCGATACGTGAGCATACGGCCGTTATGACACGAACGAATTAAGTCTAGTTTGAGAAAACGTGCAGAACAAAAAACGTTTTTACTCGCATCTTATTTTATTCGCGAGACTAAAGCCAATTCATACCTGGGGACTGGCACTCATTCTAAAGAAAAGAAACTCGACCGAGCGTATGTACAAAACTGTCTATGTGTTGTCCGAAAAAATATTCACAACTTTCAACGGCCCACGGACTTTCGACGATCTTCAGATTTTTCATAGATCACTTAGTGAAGGTACACGGATAATTTATGCGGGAAACCGCATTTGATCATTTGATAACAATGTTATTTCTTGATAATAATTAGTATTGTTTCGAATCCGTATCATTGGTGCGTCACTATTGACCATCATTAGTACAGTACGATAGGCCTTGTGTCCCGAATGATGTGTACACTTCGGTTTCTTTAACAGTGCGCCTTCAATTCTTATCGTTCGGTTTGTGCGGTACCGAGCTATCATCACTGTTAATATAAGGGAACAATAAATAAATCATCAGTTTGGTGCTGAATATTTGACGCTCGGTGCTTTCGAGAAGCGACAAAAGTCGTTGGCTGCGCTTTTCCGAATAACCAAAGCCATTGCATAGCGTTCTCAAGCGTTCCTTTCGATATTCCAACAACCGGTCATTATCAATGATAAACGGAAATGTTCGCGTTTGCCATATTTTTCTTCCAAATACAAATGCCAGAGACGTTACGCATACGTCCGAGGCAATTTCAGCCACCTTTCCAACGGTCGTACGATTTTTGTTCTTCACTCTCATGATTCGGGTCTTTCCCTTTGTGATGCTCATGGTGATTTGTCAATTCATCGAGTAACAATGTCGCACGGTGATTATAAAATTAAATTTTTATTCATTCTTGTTGTAATAATAAGTTATTGTAAAGATCCAGCGGAAAAAAAATATGTCTGGTGTCATCGGCAACGGTGAAGCGGTACTGAGCGATGCTTATTTGATAAAAATAATGCATCTCTTCTTCGAGTTGAGTGACTGGGAAATGACGTGCAACGATATGTTGACCAAGGTGTTTGATAAACTCAGTTCATCGATCACCAGAGGTTGCTTTGAAGATGTATTCCAAGAATTTTTGTCATTCTTGTCGGACAGAAAGCAACGGGAATATCGTCGCGGTGTCAAAGACATTACGTATCGTGGTTTTCAAGTCATAATTGCCAATCTCATTGTCAGATTTGCCAAGGATGATACGCTGAATAATGTCATAGAAAATAATCGGAACAACGAGGCGTCAAATTGTCCCGGATTGAGTCACAATATGCGCTTGGACGCTACTACGTTGAGCATGATTGACACAACTCCGTACGAGAAAATAAGACTCTTGCCGCGTGGAAAAATTACGGTTCTCGAACCCAAACAAGCCGCGATTCTCGTATTTCTATTCGACTCGTACTATTCGAATAACAGTATCACCGATAATTCAGCGGTGCTGAGTTTCATGGAACATCTGGAGTACATAGACCAGGTAAAATATGGCTCGGTCAAAGCTGCCGGTGTCGGTGCGAAGTACCGGAAAGATGAGAAGTTGACGGGTTCACTTATTGCGAAATACGCTAATGCTAATCGAGCTCTCACGCAGTATATACATGGGCAGTATTCGGACATTTTCTTGATGCTCAACGAATGCTTTTTGCGATACGATTTCTTGAATACTGATCAGACGCAGTTGCAGCCGCGTTACAAAACCAAAGAACTTATGATGCACTATTTCGTCGCGTTCATGGGTCTGCCATGTACGCCATCCGAGCTCATAGTCTGGTCGACATACGTGAATGATGTTGGAGCAGTGACACTGCTTGATAGTCTGCTTAAGGCTGGTGCTTTGAACTCCGACATGATTGCATTCATTGTAAGTACATCGTTGATGAATAGTTTGGACGCGGTGCGCGGGCAAATGGACTACACGGCAGCATATCACCGTCAAAATTCAAGCTTCGGCAACCTTATTGAAAACGGCATGTACGATGTTAAAAACCCTTATGATATCAGAGTCACGAGAAATAGGGATGCTCTTTTGACGATAAACCCCGAGAAGCTCGAACGACTGCGACATCTGCATAATTATTTGGCTGCGATGAACGTAGCCGTGACCGATAGGGGACTGAAGCGGGAAGGAGAGAAAGCGGGCGAAGGCAGTTAAAAAAAACAATTCACACTTTCCTTGTTCAACCAACTTTCAAAGTCGGTAATACCGATAACAAGAGCATGCGGTGATCTTCTGGTACTCAATGTTCGTCAGGCGGTTGATGTCCTTTTTTTCTGGCATTTGATGACACGGTATTATCGGTCAAAACATCGTGTATCCATTTGCAGTCAATTTTGAAGTCCATAGGTAATCTAGGCATCTAATACATCTCTATGCACTGTTTATATATGACTTCCTCGTTAGAGAAAATCGCATTCTGTGCACGTATCAGTAGTTTGTCAGATGATCGGGCGTCGGTCTCGTTAATAGCGTTGCCGCAGTAAACGAGAGGGGCATATTGTCAACCAACAATCAGGTGATTGAAAAAAAACCTATCTACGCATTGTACCGAGTCTATTCTCAGTGAGTATAACGATTCAAACGTGAGAAACATGATCCTGCTGTATTTTAACATGTTCAATCCCACACACGGCGGCACGCGTACAATTCAATAATGTACATTCACATTACCTTTTTTTTTTTTTAAAGACATATATGAAAAGGCCAATTCACCGAGATGAAGGTTATTTTGCCGGTCTTCGTGCTGTTTTTTGTGAAAATTCTGTCGGCTGAGAAGTCTGATATATGTCACGAAGTAATTCATACATCGTGTGACAATTACACCGACGTGTACGGCGTCTGTTGGGACTTTCAAATTGATTTGGCCATAAGTATGATGAATGGTAGCTACGAATCAATGGAAAAACAGAAGAACGATAGCCAGAAACAATATTTGGATGCAGTCGAAAAGTTGGAAACTTGCGGGACCAATTTAACCAACTTACAGAATCAATTCAACATTGCGGAAAGAAACTTTACCGAATGCCAGAGAAATATATCCAACCTTCCAGTTTTATGTCAGCTATTGATAGCGAAAAATGGAAACGGTGCAAGCTTTACATCTCCGAAACGAACCGGATGCACCAAAAAGTATGAATCTATTGCTGCATCTTGGATGATTATAGTATCTTCGTTTTTTAAATATGTGTCGGTCGTCATAGTCGGTGCCAGGGTCGCCGCGAGCAAAATGGATTCAGCAAGAATCAATGAACTACCAAAATTGTGGCATTTGGCGGGTCTTTCAGTCGCCATCGCTGTGCTTGATACCTACCAATTATTCGAAGAAGACTGTACACCTGCAACTGCTAATGCCCGTTAGTTTTTATTCATGCAACTGTCCAAAAGTGGCTAGGATTTTTTCGCACAAAAATTGATCGGCCTTTGATGTCACGGCTCTTCGTTAGCATCGTTTTCACTTTTGAGTTGGCTGCATTTGACTTCCTTGTATTTGTAGTTATAAATCAAGCCGTTCTTTGGAATTGTGATATTTTTAAAGCTTACCTCAATCATGCACAGGATATGCGACGGCATTTCATGACTGTTCGAGCACTTGTAAAAAATTATGTCACCATGAATATATTTATGAAAGTTCCTTTAACACCGACAATTGGTTTTCGATTCATGTTGTCGTTTGTAATATCGCCATGCAGAGCCGCGTATTGTCATAAAACGATGATATTTCATGTGATGTTCGGTGAATAACCAAAAATAAGTACTTTCGAGCGTGCAGGTGCACATTGAATATCGTCCATTGACAAGACCATTAACTTGTCTTTTCGCAAGATGAAATCTTTCCGGTTGGCTGCTCGTATGCGTGAAATCACATCTCACAGAAGTGATCAATATCAAAATCAGGTACGATTTCCATCTATCAAAGTACAATCATTCCTTGGGTTCGGACAAGCTATAAAATAGAATTAGGCTTCAGCTGCGCGGGATACGAAAGTTTTTGAAGATTCGGTTCCAAAGAATATTGATAGAATATCATACCTCCAACTGCTGAGGGAAGCAAGCTCCAATTTCCAGAGTGCAGTAAGAGCTACAAGAATGAACCACTTGAATTTGGTTTGAAAATAGAACCTACAGAGCAGAGCCTGCCAGGAAAGAAGGTAACGTATTCACACAACCGTGGGAGCTTCGTGGAACAACCAAGTGTTCCTAATTCCGGTGGGTCTGTCAATCAATTCCCTCAAGATTTCAAGGGAAGTGTGAGAAATCTGGAGGAAAGAAGCCTGCAACGAAAAATTTAGTAATGGCTGAACAAAAATATCGAGAGTAGTCGTTGCCTCCAGTATCGCAATTCACAAAGTCTATACCCGGGACCAAGTAGGAAAATTAATCAATTGTGCAAATAAATATGTGTAATATCAAATACAATGATATCATTGTATGGTCGGCTGCGTTGTCCTTTGTTGAACAATACTCTCGATGAGAAAGATCAATTTACGACACGATGCAAAAGATCGAATATCGTAGACGGCCATACATTGACATCCGTTTCATCGTCTTCATTGTGAGAGCAACCACACGATACTGTGCGACTTTTTTCCAGCAACAATGACAAATCAGTTCCGCTACCGCTTGCTGCGGAGTTGAATCTTGATGTGGCGATCTTCAGTGATAAATCCGCGATCGGCGGCAGATTCGTTTTTACGACAATCGTAGAAATAGCACCGTTTCTAATGCCAAACAGACGATGTTCGGACGACGATTTTTTAATGTGATACAGCAAGTGCGTCCACAGTTGGATCTGTGGATCGTTGCGTTTGCAAAGAATCTTCGAAACATCGTCGAAGTTAACGGTGAACGTTGATTCGCCATTTTCATCGACACCACGATCACAACAACCGTATCTTTCATAAAGTGCGTGAACAATTTGAAACTTTATCAAATCACGCCACTCAAGATGCTCTTTTTGAGGTTCGTCAGTGACCGAAGAGCTGTTCACGTTCACTGATATTTTGTTCATATTACCATGGCCGCACTCGCCAATGCTACCGATCACGTATTCAACGGTATATCTCTTGTCACTGTTCACCTTTGCTAAGGATTTACGTGAATCATCGTTGTTGAACGTTAGACCGAGTTCATGGAGTTGAAATTTGTCCAACATGCGCAGTGGCTCGATCATACATTCCGGATGACAGTCAATGTCGAGCGAAGTCAACTTGGGTGAGAATATCGTAACGGCGTCGTTGACAAAATCGTAACTCAGATTGCATGCGTTCCGCAAACTCAGCTTGGTTAGTCCTAAACAGTACATTAATATCTTACTGATGATGTCGTCATTCGCCGCGCTCTCTCTGCAGTCTATTTGCACATATTTGAGATTGTGAAATCGTAGTAACGAAGAAGTTAATACGGAAATTGGGGCTTTCAAGCTCTCGAGTGATTTACAAACGCGTGCGGGCACAGAAGCGTCAAGATTAGAAATATCCGCGTTGGTGTCGGGCAGTAGTTCCAAATCAACGAGTGACTCACATGCTTCGATCGCGGATAAGTTTTGCATGCTTGAGACGACACCGAGACTCTTCACGCGCAGTAACGCCTCATTGAAGTCACTCGTGATAGTCGCGACGATCGGTGCTTTATTAACGTGATCCGGCAACGCTATCAGATTGACGTCAATGTGAAAGCTGGTGATCGATTTGAAAGATATCCCCATGTTGAATAACACCAGACTCAATTCAGTCTTCGGCACGATCGTGTCAGCGCGACAGTGTATTTCCAATCGTTTAGTGTTGATCACGGTATCCATTTCCATTGTGTTGTCCATTATCGCGTGAACCATATTATTGGACATCATTCCGTACCATTGATCGAAATCGAACTTTTCCAATTCCACGTCGACGCGATCGAGCATTATTGGTGTATCGCATCTGTTTGAAAATACGAAGTGACAGTCGCGCAAACACAGATCGGCGAACGTCAATCGCGCAACCGATGACAATTCGACCTGTTTGCAACGTACCAATGTCAATCTCTCGCATTGATATCCAGTCTGATGCATACAGCTGTAGATCGCCTGCCACAAGAGTGACACAACGCAATCCGTGATAATGAGATGTACCGCGTGTATCGGATAGTAACCGGTGTTGTAATGTTCCTTGTTGTAATTATTCATTATTGCGTGGAGAAACGTATTGAACAGATCATTGATCGCCACTGTTTTGTCATGGCTGACTACCTGCTGTGTCATTTTCGAGCAATCAATGGTAATCGTGTTTACTTGCGGTATCATGTATCGCACCTCGATGTCAAGAGCGCTTAGAAACGAAACATGATGATCCTTGCGAGAATTATCGTTCTTCAATCTGTACAGAGCACCGACGTAACTACCAACGTCGATCACCAGATGCTGCGAATAATGGCTATGGAACCATTCGTCTTCGGCGGGCGAGACTTTACCGTTTCTCATTGTGTGCTTCACCAGACTCGTCACGGTTGGATTCATCGTGATTCGTATGTAAATATTGAACTGTACCAAAAAAAAACATATTATGCCTGTAACTGCAGCTTTCGTACAGACTTTCATATAGACTTCTCTGAGAAAATCATTTACTCTTTATAATAATTGAAGTTTCATAGAAATTTCTTAATTTAATAGCCAAGAATCATCATGATTGTCACAGTCGTATTTCTTTTATTGAACTATCGCTGCTCAGTTTACAACGATTTTTCCAGATTGCTCAGCACAGAGCCAAATCAACACATTAATGGTGATACTCGGTTTATCTTGCTCAAAAGTTCATCTTATCTCAAAGGCTTCCTACCTATCACTCTTGAAAACTTTCTACCTATAACGGTCTTAATCATAATTAAAGAAAATTCATGTCAAGTACGTTTTACAAGGGAGCAAATTATTTTTTGTTCATTATAGTTAATCCAATTCTTCTTATTCCTCGAGAAACTGCGAGATGCCTGTACCGGCAGTTATAATTCACTGAGTTCGGATTGTGTTACCACCTCCGAAACTAAAAAACACTGCCCCGCCATTCACCAAAGTAACGCAGTAACCGCACGTCTGCTGTTCTCAGTTTTTATTCGATAAACTAATTTTTTATTCCATCCATCGTCAGTAACACGGCCAGCGTGGAAAACATGGCGATTGCGGTCGAAGAATTCTGTGAATTTTTGTCCGCTGCGGGCAGGGTCGGAGAGGAAGGATCGGAGGCACTCGAAAACGTACTGGCAGATTCGTCCCTCGGCAAAGCAATGATATTCGCGGGTGAAACAGAAGAAATACCAACGTTGACTGTAGGCTCTTTTAAGGCGCCAGTCACTGAGTTTGTTGAGAAACTATTGGCCGAAGATGCCACCCTGATGGGAGAACTGGAGGGAAAGCTGCCCAAAAACGTTTTCGAGGACCTTCAGAACAGCGTTCGAGGCTCGTACGGTTTATCAGAGAAGAGCGTCGAAGCTGTGGAGATGATGAAAGATATGCGCGAGCCTATGCAGGAATTGGCTGGTAAAACTATGAGAGAATTGGAGGAAATTGCGCTGAATGAAAACAGTATGGTACAGGAGATGGAAGCAGCTACGGCAGCCGGTAAAGGATCGACACTTGCGAATGCTTGGGAAAATTTAAAGGCTGCTCTGGAAAAAATCGGTAGAGAAGGCAAAGCTGTTATAACGAGTGAATTCTTCGCAAAGCTGGCCGTTCCGGGACTCGCAGCCTTCGGCGCTTATGAATTCTTGAGCTATTGGGCTGAGGCGCACTCCGGATGTTATATGTTTAAGAAGGGAACAAAGAAAAAGTGGCGAGTTACTCAATTAAGTGGAAGTGTTGGGAACTCGGATGAGAGTTGTCCTTGCGAATTGACTAATTCGACACTAAGATCGGTGGAATACAATGATTTTAAAACCACGCGACCGGTTTGTACAGATTCTCTCTGCGTTAATAAGCATTTCGAGGCTCCTTATAATGATCCATCACTATACACGTTTAGCTGTATACGACTGAACAGATGGGATGCTCTGATTGATGTGTCAGTGGACACTGAATCGCATCTAGTCGACACAATAGAAAGTATCGGATCCGTAGCGTTCAATAAAATATTACCGGTGGCTCTGGTATGCGGAGTAATATATATGGGCGCCACCTCGTACCTTAACAGATCTGAAATTTCATTCTTTGAGAAAGGCGTGAAGAAGATAAGACAAACTTATATTACATCCGATAACAAAAAGAATGAAGGTAAGATGAGAAGAGTGAGACGAAACGGATACATCAGAGGCAAGGTTCCCGAGGAAAATACATCAACGCCAATGACTGACATCATGAAATATGAAAACGAATGAGAAAATGACAATAACCGATGTTATCATGCGCAACTTCCATGTGTATGATGTTTTCGATTGATTGGTCATCAAAAGAATCCATCAACTTTTATCGTTCACGTTTTTTTCATTTTTGTCTTAACTGCAACGATTTATCCAGTAAAATTTAATGAAAATTCTCAATTACAATTACGTGCGTTAATTCAGGACACATTTTTTATGGGATCAGGAAAGGCGTACGAGCGAACAGTATTTCTCGATGATTTTGTCTTATTTCTAGTTTCTTTTTCGTACTTCCAAGCGAAACCATTTCGATATATTTTGTCGACGTTTTCTTGATGATCCAACACAAGTGGCAGTGAAATAATGCCATGCGCTCTGTCGATTGATATTTCTTTGCACGTATAGTGAGGCTTGATGATCTTCTCAATGTATTTCATAATATCCATTAATTCGTAATTGCCATTGGACGAACGTTTTTCGTACGGTTGCCCATCCGGACGATCGCAAACGCCGGATTTAACCCACGCCGTCAAAGTCGAATAGTCTCGTGCCGTTATCAACTCCCTGAACATGCGCGTCAAACTCTTACGAACCAATAATCCGAATATATTTTCATCGTGGTCAAATATGCGCAACATCGTTGCCGCAGACGGGTCTATATCCTTGTTCTTCTTTGACATCTTGTACAAGATAAATTGAACAAAAGCCTCGGTCTTGAATTCGACCATGTTCAGTTCACCGTTGTCACTCGTCGACCGGAGAATATCATTGACCGCCGTATACAGATTGAAGTGCAGAGCCATTTTCAACGATCGTCTGGTCAGTGTCAGTAGAGCCAATCGTCCGGTAAGGCGCGGATCCTTTTCCGTGTATTCACGATCGCAGATGGTGCCACGACAACAGTGAACGAGCAGAAAACGTCCGCTCAATAGATGCTTGAGTTCGGTACATCGAAATTTCCGCGTGGAATTCCATTCGCGATCCGTGAATTCGTACTCGTAGTGCGAATCCAGGCAGATCGCGCCCTCGACCGTTGCCCAGTTGACCATATTCATGGTTTCTTCGGTGCATGATAGAAAGCACTTGTTCATGTCGTAGTCGAGGAACAGAGTGGCCAAATTGTAGAACGGCGTGCGTGGATCCTCGTAGTAAGCGCTCACGGCCGCGCAGTACTTGGCGAGATAATAAATCATCGGATTGTCGCTGTAAACGAGGGCGAATTCAAGATTCTTGTCAAAATTCACGAGTCTGGTCCATGTGTCGGCGATGCAGCTCGTGAACACGTAAGTGAAGGATTTCTTCGAGTCCTCCGCTGGACTTCCATTCACGATCAGAGTTCCGTCGTTGTCCATAATGAGAAAGGGACATCGGGCTATTTCTATTTTGTAAAATAACAGACCCAAGCCCCAAAAACGACTGTTCAACGAGCAAACGTAATAGTACAATGAGAATATGCCACGCCGCGACGAATGCTTCTCGAAGTACCGACATCTGTCTACGGCCAAGCTTTTTATTCCGTATCTGTCCAGAAATGAAAGCTGGAGCGGAGGAACGGAACGTAACGTGGAAGCGGCTGTCGCTGCGTCGACCGACGTTATTCTCGGGCGTGAAACTGCCTGAGTTCTGTTGACGTGATTATTCGATATCGACAGTAACATCGCTACGTCCCGGTTCATGCTGAAAATTGTCGTTTCAGCCTCTAGAAAACGAACGCGCTCGCGTTTTCCCGTATCGCGACTCGGCTGCTCGAGCTCGGCCTGCTTCGTCAGGCTGTTACGATCGAGTGTGTCGCCGCATATACTGACAAATTGTTTGTTCCTTATGGCATTTATCTTCTTCTGAATGATCGACAGTTCCTCGCTGCTTTCTAAAAATATGACTCTGAACGACGAATACTCGCGCAACATATCGTCGGCGGTCGAATCGCGCGAAGTGTCCTCGATCGCTAAGCCCCAAGCTGGATTTGCACGGCCAGTCGAGACCAAGTCAAACTGAGTACTTTCCGTGTTCCAGCGCATTATCACGTATGCCGTGTCACGCGTGCGACACGCGTACAACAGATCAACGAGATCGTAGTCGATGAATTCTTCCACTTGACCGGTAAGGTCTTGCTCCCTAAGACCCAGGTAACGTCTCACCGTTTCCGTTTGCTCCGCCAGATTGTACATCGTGTTCCTCAAGTGCAACGATTTCTTCGTAAACTTGTAACCGCAGGGCTGTCCCAAGCTGCCGATATCGCTTGGATTGTTCGCCACCTGTCCGCATGTCCCTCTGTCCGGCATCGAGATCTTCGTTGTCGTTGCGCACGATAGAACTCGTCTTCCCGCAACTATATCGATTCCCACGAGATTCGGTTGCGTCGAATAAGCGCAAATCGCTCGGTAACGAAGATTTATCCGCTTTTGAAATTCTCTCATGTTCGCCAATGATTCGTGTAGTTTACGAAAGAACGGCAAATCCCTGTTGCATATCAGTGTCGGTATGTACGAGTGTCTCAGAACATTCAACAGACCGGTGTCGTGAATTCCGTGCATCATCGAGTACAGGGTCAGTTTTATATCTCTGTCCTTGACGTTTCGCGTCGAGCGTTGACGCCGATTTTGCTTCTGCCTCGCGCCAACGAGCGATGCATTCACCTCGTGATCATTCGATCGCGACACGATCGGTGAATCGAGGGACGCGGTTGTCGTCTCCTCGTACGAACGTATAACGGCATCGCGCAATTGTACGGCGTTCGACTCGTTCATGTCGATCTCGTAGACGACGAACAAACGATCTCTCGCGATTTCCACGATAAACTTTGATCTATCCTCGAACAACACCGACATGGAATGACAAGTGTCTTGAGCACGATTGTACAATTGTCCGTTTGACGATAGCGTCGCGAGACGACGAGCAAACGCTGACTTGAAAGCAACGATGTTCACCGGTTGTTCAGTTTGCAACGGATAAGTGTGTATCGTGGCCATTTCACGCGTTATTCCCGACGTGTTGTCACGATCGTAATTGTAAGCGCTGTAAAATGTCTTGCCGTTGCCGAATTGTACGGCGAAATTATTCGTCTCCGGATCCAATGCAAATGCGACGATGTTACCGTTTTCGTGTCTGATCCTTGTATCCGCGAATCTGTCCGTGAAAACGTTGAGGGCTCGGCACAGCGTCGTCACTTCCACAAGACTGCGCACGTTGAATGTGAAGTTACTCTGAGGCGGATAAACGTGATAAGCCGCACAGAGATTGGCCGTTGTCGGATTGAACAGCGAATGGGGCGCATGTCGATAGAGACATCTCCTGAATTCCGGAGCTCTCGACCACTTTGCCGAATCTTCGCATGGTTTTTCCGTACATTTGTCATCGTCATCGCCGTTCTCGACGTCGAAGCATTCATATTTCTGCGTGTACTCGTATTCGCGCACCCGATTCCTGCAATAATTCTCGACTGTGTACGTGCCGAGACGCGTTTTGTCCAACGTATGACTGATGGACTTTGAAGAAACACGATCGGACGATGTCAGAGATAAAAAATCGTCGTAAGTCAAGTAATTGTAACGCCCGCTGCCTCTCGCGTTTATGTTAACGTGATGATTCAATGTCATGGCGGTATGATTGCGCTCGAAACGACACCACAGAATGTTTTTTCGCGCGCTATGAAAATACAACGACGACAATCCTTTAACGTTGAGCTGCGTGTTCGTGCAGTTCATCACGCTTCTCAGCGCATCGGGTTGTCGCTGAACGATCCTCCGGATATCCTTCGTACTCGTCCCGATTTCGCAACCATCCTCGTACAGGACGAACGTCGTGCGTATGTCCACGATACCGCGTCTCTTTCCTCTCGACAGCTTGTCGATTTCCTTTCCAATGTCCGTTGCTCCCTCGATCAATTCGCAATACGCCTCGCGAAGTCGATTGAAATAATGATGACCCACGACTCTGTAGAAATAATTGTCCTGCTTCGACGAACTCAGCACGTTTGCGTGATCCTCGATGAAGTTCCGCGATACCTTCGGATAAAGCTCCGCGAGTTGTTTGACCGTGTAAGTTTGTGCCGCGACATCGTCCAATATGTAAGCCAGACCCTCGGTTTCCGAGGTGCGGAAGTAATCCTTGGATATCAGATGGCTAAAATCGTCCATGGTCACCGATCGGTGGAGCTGCAACCAAAGAGAGTGGGAAGAAAAAAGAAATTTAGTTACGCACGAAACCGAAACTTTTGTAGATGTATTTGTCGATCGAATCGTGTATCTCCTGGCTCGGTGATTGTGAACGTAACCATTCGATGAACGAATAGAGGACACAGTAAAGCGTGTGAAACATGTAGAGAACGATGCGTTTACGTCGCGATGCATCGGTGTCTCTGGTACCGGAGAAATCTTTCAGGATAAAGGTGACCAATTGATTGACGTCGATGTTTGGCTGGAATTGCAGTGCAGCTTCGAGCTTCTCCTCCGATATCGCTTTCATGCTGTCAACGCTCATCGTTATCACGTATGCTCTGTCGTGAGAATATATATTCATTATCGAGCTGTCACTGACGTCCTTCAGGAATCTCGAGAACATGTCGTTTCTGACGATCGTATGATCGTTGAACAACAACAGCTGTATCTTGAATTTAACCATCTTCAGATCTCGGCTGAGATTCAGAATGTTGCATTGATTGACGATGCAACGCATCAGCTTCATTATTACGATCTCGTCGGCGTCTTCGATGCAAATTCCAGCTGCCGAGAGTACCCGAAGGTATTGCGAATTTATGCGGGGATCCACGTCGTGTCCTCTCAATGACTCCTCATTAAAGTCACTCGAAATATTTTGTGGCGTATCCGTGGAATCGTTGCGTGATCGACATTCCGGATAATTGCACTTTGGCACCCGCTTGCTGGCCAATTTTCTCTTAAATTGTCTGTACAATCTGCGTTGGTCCTCCGGCTCAAGATTATGCTGGCTTATGTTTAGCTCATTGAGAAACCAATCCCACAAATTGGACACCGAGCTCTTCGTTGCACGAACATTGTTACCAGTTCGTGAACTCTTGAAGACGTTCCACGATTCGCACAATTCATCGAGAATACATTGATCTCGCGGTGTCATTTCAATGTTGGGATCAGCGGCAAAACTTCGTTCGCTCTCTCTGTCCATGATTGCTTGTAAATCCAATCAGTTCACTGATTGGACGAGGTCTTATTTTTCGTTTTCCATTCTCACGGAAAAACAATTAAAAATTACTTCACTGTTGCACCATAACTGTACATTAGCGTACAAGAATCAGGCCCAGCACAAGATTTCATCGACGTTTGAGCCATGATTAATTTTGTGTTTACCAAGAACCTCGATTTAGAGATCCTCAATGAGAAAACAAATGCATGATCGGAGTAACATGAATGTTCAATGTTTTACCTTCAATGGGTCTGTGGAATTGACGCAAATGTCTGCAAAGTTTCGGACTGCAGCATCGATTAATGTGAAATCGTCGCAGGATGAAAGTCGCAGCTCATCTATGAATTGAACGCTCGTGGCGATGAATCGAAGTGCATCCTGCGAATTGAGAAAAAGCGACAAACCTTAGCAGCGTCTGCAATAGCACGAGAGATGCGAGAAACTTTGAACGCTTCGTACAGATGTAAAAATGTGTCGTTACAACGTTTTTCCTCGTGAAGAACGTGGAATGTGCTTGATGCCGAAGAGTTTCTGATGAATTTGATTTAAAAGTTGGTGCTAGAGCGCCGTTACGATCGTCACAATCTCGACCCAACAGTGGTGATTTTGGTGGAAAAAAGCACAACTGGCCGTCACGTTGGTTGTCACAGTAATGGAACCTACGAGCGGAGAGACTTTAACGCGCGGAAAGCGGTGTAAATTTACAAATCACACGGCGCGGAGCACGTACATATCGGCAATGGCCGATAATAACACGTTGTCACGGCTTGAATACGGTTAGAAAAAACGTTTTTTTTTTATCGATCACGAATACATGAAACGAAAATGAATTGGATAATAATGAATGTCACCACCGATGCTCTTCGCAGAGTCGGCGTCAGAAGCGTCGAGGGTAAGAGCGGTAATATCGACGGAAATCGATTTACCGTCGAAATAATCGACAAGGAGCAACGTAAATTGTTCCTACAATATTGCAAAGAATCTATTCCTGCTCTCGACATTGATTATGACGCATTTCCTGTGGATCTGGACACAAATAAAATATTCACGTTTCGCCTTGTGCAAAGATCCGATCGAATGGAATTGCTGAAGAGTTACGTTGACAAGCTGCCCTGCGAACTGTACGAGTTATTAGTCACGAGACCCGTGTACATGTTTGTAACCACCGAGGGAAATCCTATTATGAAAGCATTCGCAGCCGCAGCCAAAAAGTCCGGTGTTTACACATTGGAGGATTTGCTCCGCATCGTTAGTATTGGAACCGATAATGAAAATGTCATCGATGATACCTTGCCGGCTCTTGACAAGTCGACATTGTTGTTGGCTACCGCGACAATGTTTACGAATCTCGCGAAAAAATCGTTGTCTTCGTGAGTAGGAGGCACGATAGTCCGAATCGGATGCGGGATCGATCGACTGATTTTTTTAGTTTAATTAAAATTTATTTAGAATGGATAAGACTTTGTTCAAATTTCGGTCTGATGGACCATTTATCAGAGTGACATTCAAAGGATCGGAGAAATTTATTTGAAGGCATTATTTATTATATTGTTTATTTGTAATGGACCTTTTTTCTGGATATGTTTCTCCGTACAATTGACGACGTTCTATTTACTTATAATCTTGCTATGTTTACCTATTATTATCGCGACATTCGTGTCACTAAAGCGCAAAACGTATTCGGCAAAATAGATAAGCCGTGCAAAAACGTGCTCGGAGTTGAAACATTGGCTGATAACATTTGTGTGCTTTAGAAAAAAAAAATAATAACGCCTCAATCCTCCGACATGGCCGTTTTGAACGTGTCCGTGATCTACAAACGTTTATCTAACCCGATTAGGTTATCGTGGGTCGCTGGAGACCCGAGGCATGTTAGAACACGTAATTTGCAATGAAAAAATCCAATAAAATTCCTGAACCCTCTTGAATACTTCTACTTTAAGGGCATTGCATGAAGATTGCAAAAAAAATGAAACAAATATTTTATTTTTCGTCATAAACACATGTACCCCTCAAAAATTCAGGCATTGACTAAAAATCGCTCGGGTCTGCAACGACCCACGATAACCGAATCGGATTTTGCGAAATGTTTTGCGATGCCCCCTAAAAAGCTTCCGTTTGATGAAAAAACTCGAGGTAATTTTTTTTTTTTTTTTTCGTTGAAAATAACACGTGCCGCAAGACGATCTAAGTTAATTTTCATCGAAGAACAATTTTCTTTTACAAACGGCTGGACCGATTTGAATGAAATTTGGACACGTTGCAAAGGTATACAAAGGCTATTTTTAGAAAAAATAACAGCTCATAATCTTCATAATAACTAAAAAAAAAACAGTTAATTTTTTCGTTAATTATTTGTTTTTCTCCAGGATAATGATCTGGCACAATTATGAAAATAATTTTTTTGTGTGTTTTACTATCCCATATAATGTCTCCAAATTTCAAATTGATCAAAGAGGTACTTCATTAAAAAAAAAAAAAAACCTATTTTTAATGTAAATTTTTTTTATTTTTTTGAATATGAAGTACCTCTCCGATCAATTTGAAATTTGAAGGCATTATATGGCATAGTAAAACACACAAAAAAAATTATTTTCATAATTGTGCCGGAACGTTATGCTGGAGAAAAAAAATAATTACCGAAAAAATTAAGTGTTTTTATTAGTTATTATGAAGATTATGAGCTGTTATTTTTTCTAAAAATAGCCTCTATATACCTTTGTAACGTGTGAAGATTTCATTCAGATCGGTCTAGCCGTTTGTCAAAAAAAATTGTTCTTCGATAAAAACGAACTGAGATCGTCGTGCGGCACGTGTTATTTTTAATTAAAAAAAAAAAAAATGTATCGCGTTTTTTCAACAAACGGAAGCTTTTTAGGGAGCGTCGCAAAAAATTTAATTTTCAACGACCAGTTTAGTGTACATTGTAAAAATTGAAAAGAACATAGTATATTTTGCGGTACGTTTTTTATTTTTCACTGAAAATACTGCAATTTCTAAAATAAATTATAGTGCAGTGAGACGTTTCGATATTTGAATAAATTCCAATTTATTCAAATATCGCAATGAACCGTTATTTATCCTCGCTCAGGCTCATAGCTACGAGGGCTTGTACTTGACTAATTTATCGTGAGATCAATTAATGAAGCGAATCTAGTTTAACCTCGCACCCATAAAGAGCACGAGCGTCACCGAAATGCAATGGTGATCCGTTAAGAAAATGTAGTCTTCAGTCCATAGGACTGCTCGACCACAGAACGCGGGTGATGTTCCAATAATTGTATGTCAATTGAGGACGCCGATGTTGGTAATACATCGGACCTTATAGGTGCTCGGTGGCTCTCTCGCTGGCGCGAGAGAGCGCGCCGTCCGACGCCATCTAGCGGATCTCGGGCGAAGTGCAGAGATCGTGGCACGCCGCAGGTCGTCCCGTTACAGTTCCACACTGTAAAAATTGAAATTGACGTTGCATATTTTGCGGCGCGCATTTGATTTTTCACCGGGAACACTGCAATTTCTAATTACGTGCTTTGAACATTCTACAGAGACCATTGTAAATTTTACAGTTCAATCACAGTGGATTTCGTCGTTCCTGCTTGTTATTTCTACTTTGTCATTTTTTTTTTGCGGTCAACATTGCATTTTCTACAGTGTAAATCAGCATTTATAATGGTTTGAAAAGTAAAAACTACATTAAATCCATTAATTTATAATGGATTCCCAGTAAAACGCCTGAATTACAGTTCTGAACCGTATATTCTGCATTTCAGTAATTTTTTAAATATTACACATGAATTGTCATTGATCATTTTTTTTCGTCTTGGATCTGATTCCAAAATCAGATGTACTCACGATTGAAGACAAGCCCTGAGTTTTCATTCGTTTTGATTTCTCGCCAATTTGACCAGCATAAAAAAACCTCCGTGAAATCGGGTTTTTTCATAATTTCCACGTGTTTCTATGGGAATTTAATTTTTCTCATTGTATATTCGTCATCATCGGGCAATTCTACATCGACCTGTGTACTTCGAATTTCGATAAAGTCGGAAAAAAAAACTGTCTCATCGTCGTCGATTGCCATCGAGTCAAAGCAGCAGTTTCTCTTGTCTTTTTCCTTTCAGCCTCAGGCTCAGACACCTTCTTTCACAGTATCTCTTTACCATCGTAATAACCGAAGTGTCGATATTGAGTCTCGTGGAAGTTTTACATCGAACCGAGTCTAGGTGGGCAGACCAGTTTCCTTCTTCACCGTTTTCAGCTCCCACGCGCGCGTTTCCCCCGGCGCACTGCTCTCGCTTTTCCTTTTTTTTTTTTTCCATTGCGAAACGGAAAAATTTCTCGCTTCTGTCGGAGACAATCACACAATACGCAACAGCGTTGTTGGTTTGGCCGGATATTGTTGAAAGCACTATTGACATCATTCTGTAAATCGATGTGCAAATTTCATTGTCCAATTTTTTTTGCCCGTGAAATTGTATTTAAAAAGTTGATTTCCAAAATCCTTCGCTTTTCCATCAATCCTACCTAAAACTTGATACTGCATTTTTCCGTCTTGGTTGTTCTCGATTTATGAACCGATAAATCGGACGCGAAACGATGATTCGCCTTCCAGATGCTCTCCATCGGATCTCGAGCTTGGCGATTGCACGTTGCCGATTTTTTTCTGCTCTCATTTCTCCTCGTCAAATGCGAATAAACGCAAAGTGATGAACGGGTCACTGTTTCCCCATCCCTCGTGCGTTATTTTTCCATCGCATCTGGCTTTTGCGCGCAAAAGAGCGCTTCTCATCGGGTTAACTCATTCACGCTGGAATTGACCAATACAATCGCGAGAGTGTGCAAGATTCTCCCTTCTCTCCGCCGACAAACTTTTCCCTCGCATTTTCCGTGCTCTGGGACAAAAAAAAATTCCCACGAAATTCGCCGCTGAGAATGAAAGAATTTCATTTCCGTCGCAATAAAACCGCGTCTGAAGTGATGAATGTTCTAATTTCTTTTTTTTTAGGTATCAGAGCTGGGCAGTTCTTGAAAGTACTCGGTACTTACAGGTACTTGAAGTACAGTACTTGCAAGTACAAAGTACTTAAAAAGTACTTCGAGTATTGTACTTAAATTTTTCAAGAACTTCATGTACTTGAAGGACTGTAATTGAAAATTTCAAGTACTTTTCTGTACTTGAATTACTTTTTTCGAGTACAAGTATCAAGTACTTCAAAATGTGTCTCGCTGATGGTTGCATGTTCAAAGCCTTTGAATATGGGTCATTCCATGTAAAATCGACCAATATTTGAAATCGACCTCTTTCAATTTCGATGAAATTTAGTCGGAATTTTTCTTTTATCATAAAACAAAGTTCTAACGAAGGAAAAAAATTAATTTTTTTTTTTCAAAAATTCAAAATTTCACCATTTTTTCAAGTTTATTTTTTAAATATTTCGAAAACTATTTTAGTTACGAAAAAATCATTCTGGGTTCGTCTCAAAGAGTATACTTGGGGCTACGAAAGAAAAAATTTTCCGAAACAAATTTTTGAAAAATGTTGATTTTGGAGAATTTTGAATTTTTCAAAATCGTGAAAATCCACGATCAACATTAAATTATCGGTTTTTTTTTTAATATAACACCGTGTATTTATATTACAAGATCCTGAAATTTTCAGAAATGTGTTTTTTTTCTCGTTTCAAAAATATGAATTTTTGAATTTTGGTAAAACTTTTTTTTTTACCTCCAAGTTAAGTGAAGTTGATCAATTGTGTAATTTTGACTGCTCAAAATTACATAATTACATGATTGCTCAACTTGAAAAAATTCATATTTTTGAAACAAAAAAAAACACCTTTCTGAAAATTTCAGGATCTCTTCAAATCAGTACAAGGTATTATATTTAAAAAATTGAACAAAAAATTCGATGTTAATTGTGGATTTTCACGATTTTAAAAAATTCAAAATTCTCCAAATTCATCATTTTTGAAATTCTTTTGTCGGAATATTTTTTTTTCGTAGCACCAAGTATACTTTTCAAGACGAAACAAACGATTTTTCATAACTATCATAGTTTTCAAGATATTTAGAAAAAAAAAAATTAAAAAATTGTTAAATTTTAAATTTCGCATGACTTTTGAAAAAAAGAAATAATTTTTTTTCCTTGGTAGAACTTGGTTTTATGAAAAAACAGAATTTCTGACCAAATTTCATCGAAATTGAAATAGGTCGATTCCAACTCTTGGTCGATTTGACATGGAATGACCCAAGTACCAGAATTTACGAGACGTACCCGAAAACTTGAAAAGTACTTGACACTGGTACTTGATTTTTTCAAGTACTTGTACTTCAAGTACTCGTCTTGACGAGTACTTGCAAGTAACAAGTACTTTGTACTTCAAGTACCCACGGTACTTTGTACTTGATACTTGAAGTACTTTCAAGTACTGTGCCCAACTCTGTTAGGTATTTGAAAAAAAAAAATGTTATTCAGAATTCTACGCGCGTAGAAATGATTTCCTAGTGTCCACTGAAAAATACACACTTTTTATTCGATTCACGATTCGATTACGAGGCTTTTATCTCCTACCTTCTTTTTGAATCGTCGAATCGACGAGGAAAATGTTAAGGAGGAGGATAGAGCGGTTTGAGGGGCCTCGGAGAGTGGGCAAAATCCGTGGTGGAGGAAAGATACGCACATGGTTACGATTTTCCTGACAGTTGAAGCGCGTCTCTTTTCTCTCGCGGTTCGCGAAGTCTGCATCGCGAGTCACCGCGTGCAAGAATTTTTTACCACGCTGCATTTGGCGCGAATGCTCGCTCGTGCCTTTGTATTTGTGTTTTTGTGTGTGTGTGTCTGTGTGTAGGTGTAAATATGTGAGATTCGCCGCGAGCTGAGAGCCCATTACTCTTCGAGAATCACCGTTATATCACTTATCGTTATCGCACCGCGAATGCCGAGCAATAATTAAAGCGAAATCGCGACTCCCCGACCATTTTTTATTCACCAAACTTCGAGGTACATAACTCTCGATTCTTTTTTTTTCCCTTCTGTCTTTTCTCCGCGAACGATTTATCGAAAGCTTGTTTCACGTTTGCACAAGATCAGCAGAATTAAAAAAAAAAATTGTACTAAAAAAAAAAAATGGTACCTACGTTATTGGGAGTGACGCTTTTTAAAGCTCTGCAGATGATAGAGAAGACAATTTACGCAGTCAGGATTTTTGAAAAATCGATTTTTTTTAATTTCATGATTGCTCAACCTTACTTAAATTAGAGGGGAAAATTTTTTTTTTCCGAAATTCAGAAATTCCTATTTTTGAAAAAAAAACCCTTTTCTGAAAATTTCAGGATCTTTAAAGATCGGTACAAGGTATTATATAAAAAAAATTGAACCAAAAATTTAATGTTGATCTTGGATTTTCACAATTTTTAAACATTCAAAATTCTCAAAATTAATCATTTTTCGAAAAAAAAATTTCTGAATATTTGTTTTTTTCGTAGCCCGAAGGATGATAAGAATGTTGAGTCCCAAATCGCGAATGATGAGAAAGTTCTGAAAATTTGGTATGTTTTTGGATTAATTATTTAAGAGGTCGTGTAAAAATTTCACGACGATTAGGAAGCTCGTTATCGAACAATTAACATTAACAAATTGAATTAAATCAAATTTAGTTTTATGGAAACTGATATAACTTTGCGATAAGTTTTTATTTTGACCTCTCAATTTTTTAATATTTACACTATATTGAAAGCAACGGAAAAAAAAAATTATTGATAAATATTTTTTTTATTTGCTTAAAAAAATATTCTTAATAAAATGTTAATATTTTAATAACGAGCTTCGTGAAATTTTTACATAACCTCTTAAATAATTCATACAAAAACATACGAAATTTTCAAAATTTTCTCATCATTTTTCATTTTAACCCTTAAGGAGGTTGAAGTAATGATGATAGAATTATGAAAATTTAATATGTTTTTACATGAAGTATTCGGGAGGTCGTGTAAAAGTTTCACGACGATTGAGAAGCTATTTATTGAACAATTAACATTAAAACATTTTATAGGGACTCAACATCGTTAAGACGAACCCAGAACGATTTTTTCGTAACTATTATAGTTTTCGAGATATGCAAAAAATAAACTCGAAAAATTGAAAAATCGATGAAATTTTGTATTTTCGAAAAAAAAAATTTTAATTTTTTTCCTCCCGTAGAACTTCGTTTTATGATAAAAGAAAACTTCTTCCCGAAATTGAAAGGGTTCGATTTTAACTATTGGTCGATTTGACATGGAGTGACGCAGTTATTTTTGTAAACCCGTCAAGAGTCATTATTTTATGAAGTAAAAAAAATTCTAAATAAATTTCAAAGTTAAAAAAATGTGTATATAAATGTTCAAGTTAATAAATTAAAAAATCTTTCCATAAAAAATTCTTGAAAGGTCGCTTTTTTCGATCTTCTGACTGCGTATAACTGTTTACACTGCAACCTCGATAATCGGAATTGTGCGGGACCGGCTCTTGCAAGAAGTGGGGTTGCGCACATTGCACGGAACCGTCTCTGCGTCGCTGGTGACTGACGGCGGCCTGACGCGATTGGCTCGGCGCTTCTCCCACTACGCTGCAATTGCAAAGATCGAGGTTCCGAGAATCGAGATCGCGGTGTAATAGTAAAACGGTTGGTGTGGAACCTATATTGTTTTTTCCACTTTTGTATCGAGACCATTCAATTTTTTAATTAGTTTTTATTGAATACGAAATATTGAACGACAGTTTGGACCAAAGCCATTAAAATTGATCAACTTCTTAATTTAGTAAACTCTCGATACAACTCTCTCTCTCTCTCTCTCTCTCTCTCTCTCTCTCTCTCTCTCTCTCTCCCTCTCTTTTTCTCTATCTATCTTTCTCTTTTTCTGTATTTGAACGGTGAACACGTGTGGGAGTTTAGTATGGATAGCCTCGCATGGTCTGGTGTTACTGGTTAATACCTCGCGGGAACGGTGAGAACAAGTGCTCCACGTGGGTGTGATAACAGTTTTTCTGCCCGTTGAATAAGTGGACCGAGAAAAAAAGTCGTGGGTACATTTATACGTGAACGTCGTAAAGGTATATGTGCACTTTGAATCGATTTTTGAAAAAAACATCCGGTCTTGCTTGTTGTGGGAAAAAAGTTGTACAATTTGAAAAACACTTTTTTCAGTTTGGACGCTCGAAATAGAATTTTTTTCGGAATTTTTGTTGACGTTGCCGATATTATTCTTCTAGGGCTTGATAAATAAATAAATTTATTTTACACACTTTGTATACAAAAAAAAAAAAAAATATCGGCGAAACGTAACTTCTCGAAAAGTAAGGTGATTTTCGTTATCGATTTTTTTTTTGAAGAATCAAACTGAAAAATCTAAGTGTTCTAGATTCCGTACAGCGGTTACTTGAGTTGGAACTAGAATTTTTAATAATTATGCATGAACAAGAAAATAACCGACTTTTTATGAAGAAAGTGGTTTTTTTCATTTTTTTTTTGCAGTACAAAAAAATAGTGAAAATTAAATTTAGTTTTGGTTGAAGTTTTCACAGGAATTAAAGTGGAAGGTACTCAAAAATATGAAATGAATGAAATTTCAACAAAATATTATTGCATGCATGTAATTTTGAAAAATGTGAAAAAAAAATTTTGCAATGGTCAAACTTCTATTATCTCTTGAAAAAGACACATCTTCCTGCCTCATTATTTCCTTGATGATTCCCGAAATTTCAAAGATGGTTGGATCAAAATTCCCAGAATTATCGGTCTGTATAACCCCTTAAAAAATTATTGAATAGATAACCAAAGAAAAATATTAAAATAAATAGAGAATAGAATATAGAATGAGCCCGAGACTATCAATGGGTTAATCCTCCTACATGAAAATTTGACATTGCAAAATGAATTTTGAGCTCCCACGTGTCAAAAAGAAACTGTCCTCTGTCTTCGGCGTGGGAATAATTTTCTGGATAAACTCGTCCAACATTTCGTTGTCTCTTTTACGACGAAAAAATAGTTGATATTTTCTACATGATTCCACGGTCTTTTTTAGTCACCGTCAAAGACGCAACTTTTTTTAAAAATATTTTTGACGAGGCTCACTTGCGCAACAGTGGGAACGCGTCATTCGAAAGTGACCGTTTATTCAGATTGAAACGGCGTATTTCTCTCATTCGGACATTGATGAAACTCGATCGGCCCTTCAGATGTCACATCGGGCATGATAGAGCCTCTCCTCTCATTCTGGGCGCAGAACAGTACTTGTGTACCTTTTCGTATATTTATACAGTGATTGTCTACGAACGAGATTCGCCTGCCGATGAATAGAGCAGCGCTTGCGCCAAAGAGCCGATATCGATTACTTCGCGAGTTTTTTAAAATCGACGTGTCTGTCCGACCACTTTGCAACCACAGAGACGAGCTTGATCTCGATATAAACCTTCCGTGATTGGAAAACTTTATGCAGAATTACGGACCTTCGACTCACCGATGACTAAAGTTACTATTTTAAGTCATTTAAAAGAAAAATTAAGCGCTATTTTACAGAATGCAGCCCTTTTATTAGTTTTGCATGATGAAAGCTCAAATTTATGAAATTTATTTTACTAAAATTTGGTTCTTGGGTTAATCATTCATCGAGGAATGGTTTTATTCAAAGAAAAAGGTATTACCGCGAAATTGCACATTTTTATTGACACGAAAAAGTTGAAATGACGTACACGACTATTGGGTGAAAAAAAACAACAAATTACAATTTCTGTAATGTACTAAATTAATGAAAGTTACTATTTTAAGTGATTTAAAAAAAAATCACCGATCTTTTACTGAACGCAGCCCTTTTATTAGTCTTTCATGATGAAAGCTCAAATTGATTGAGTTTATTTTATCAAAATTTGGTTCTAGCGCTGATTATTAATCGAGGAATGGTTTTATTCAAAGAAAAAGATATTTCCGCGAAATTGCACATTTTTCTTGACACGAAAAAGTTAAAATGACGTCAAAGACTATTGGGTGAAAAAATTAATCTACCTATTCTTGAGGAAATTTGCAAAAATAAGGTCGAACAACAAATAACAATTCACGTAACGTAACTTAAACTTTAATAAATAACGTAACGCAAATTAATGAAAGTTACTATTTTAAGTGATTGCAAAAAAAAAAAAATTAGCGACCTTTTACAGAATACAGCACTTTTATTAGTCTTGAATGATGAAAGCTCAAAATTATTTTGTTTATTTTATCAAAACTTATTAGAAGATTATTATTAAAAAATATTTCCGCACAATTGTACATTTTTCTTGACACGAAAAAGTTAAAATAACGTACAAGACTATTGAATGAAAAAATTCATCTACCGACGCTTAAAAAAAATTGCAAAAATAAGGCCAAACAACAAATTACAATTCACGTGATGTACTAAATAAATGAAAGTTACTATTTTAACCGATTAAAAAAAAAAATCAGCGATCTTTTACAGAATGCAGAAATTTTATTAGTCTTGAATGATGATAACTCAAATTTATTGAGTTTATTTTATCAAAATTTGGTCCTTGCGTTAATCATTCATCGAGTAATGCTTTTATTCAAAGAAAAATATATTTCCGCAAAGTTGCACATTTTTCTTGACACGAAAAAGTTAAAATAACGTAAAAGACTATTCACGTAATGTAGTAAATGAATTAAAGTTACTAATTTAGGTGATTTAAAAAAAAAAATCAGCCATCTTTTACAGAATGCAGCACTTTTATTAGTCTTGAATGATGAAAGCTCAAATTTATTGAGTTTATTTTATCAAAATTTCGTTCTTGCGCTAATTATTAATCGAGTAATGGTTTTATTCAATGAAAAAGATATTTCCGCACAATTGTATATTTTACTTGACACGAAAAAATTAAAATGCGACGTACAAGACTATTGGGTGAAAAAATTAATCTCCCTATTCTTAAGGAAATTTACAAAAATAATACAAAAAACAAATTACAATTCACGTAATATAGTTAATAAATTAAAATTACTATTTTAAGTGATTTGAAAAAAAATCAGCGATCTTGTACAGAATGCACCACTTTTATTAGTCTTGAATGATGAAAGCTCAAAATTATTTTGTTTATTTTATCAAAACTTATTAGAAGATTATTATTAAAAAATATTTCCGCACAATTGTACATTTTTCTTGACACGAAAAAGTTAAAATAACGTACAAGACTATTGAATGAAAAAATTCATCTACCGACGCTTAAAAAAATTTGCAAAAATAAGGCCAAACAACAAATTACAATTCACGTGATGTACTAAATAAATGAAAGTTACTATTTTAACCGATTAAAAAAAAAATCAGCGATCTTTTACAGAATGCAGCAATTTTATTAGTCTTGAATGATGATAACTCAAATTTATTGAGTTTATTTTATCAAAATTTGGTCCTTGCGTTAATCATTCATCGAGTAATGCTTTTATTCAAAGAAAAAGATATTTCCGCAAAGTTGCACATTTTTCTTGACACGAAAAAGTTAAAATGACGTAAAAGACTATTCACGTAATGTAGTAAATGAATTAAAGTTACTAATTTAGGTGATTAAAAAAAAAAATCAGCCATCTTTTACAGAATGCAGCACTTTTATTAGTCTTGAATGATGAAAGCTCAAATTTATTGAGTTTATTTTATCAAAATTTAGTTCTTGCGCTAATTATTAATCGAGTAATGGTTTTATTCAATGAAAAAGATATTTCCGCACAATTGTATATTTTACTTGACACGAAAAAATTAAAATGCGACGTACAAGACTATTGGGTGAAAAAATTAATCTCCCTATTCTTAAGGAAATTTACAAAAATAATACAAAAAACAAATTACAATTTATGTAATGTACTAAATAACTTAACGTTACTATTTTAAGTGGTTAAAAAAAAATCAGCTATATTTTACAGAATGCAGCCCTTTTATCAGTCTTGAATAATGAAAGCTCGGATCCACTGAGTTTATTTCATCAAAATTTAATTTTCGCGCTAATTGTTCATCGAGGAGAGGTTTTATTTTTGAAAAAAAGGATATCACCGGGAAATTGCTCATTTTTCTCGACACAAAATTGTTGAAATGAAATACAAGATTATGGAATGAAAAAATCAATCGTCCGATGCTTAAGGAAATTTGCAAAAATAGAACGGAAAAACAAATTAAAATGTATGTAATGTACATGTTGTTTTTTTGTAGTACTCATTTATTTTATATTTTTCTCGCAAGAAATTATGGCTCGGGGAAAAATTGTGACTTAACGCGCACATATAAGTGCAGTGACATAAACAAGGAATTCCATGTGCCGATGTGTAAATAGCCGTTGAAATTGAACCAATTGAAGTGACACGAGTTTTTGCCCGTTGACGTCATGTTTTGAGAGCTCAGCGACGCGGAGACGCACAAGTGAAAAAGGGTAAAAAGACACGTGTATATATATGAGGCATTCCACACCGATTCGACCTTACTCCAAACCTGTCCGATTTTGTCCGCGATTTTTTATGGTTTTGTAGTACTTCTGAAAAGCACTCGTGATTTTTTTCAGATTTTTTAAAGAGCGATTTGACTTGACTATGGTTAAATATTTTTTTTCGAAAAAGCTTTTTATAGACGGATGGAAACCCCCGACCACTTTTGCTCAACGCGTGAAATTTTCCATATAAAAAAATCAGAAAAATGCCGTTTTATATATAGAAAATTTCAAGCGTTGAGCAAAAGTGAGCAAGCGTCTATAACAAGGTTTTTCGATTTTTTTTTTTTCTTAAATAGAAGGAGAAACCTGAATTGAGTGGGCCCTTATCCAAATATTTTTTTAAATAACTTTAATGCATACAACAAATTTTGGATAACGGTCAACTCAATTCAGGTTCCTTCTTCTATTTTTGTTTAAATTTTATTTTTAGAAAAAGCTTGTTATAAACAGAAAGAAACCCTTGCCCACTTTGGCTCAGTGCTTGAAATTTTCTACATAAAAAACGGGGTTTTTGTGATTTTTTTCAGATTTTTAAATTTGGGCTAAAAGTACTTTGTCTATAAAATTCTAATTTTATAAACAAATAACCTTTAGCGCAAAATTAAAAATCTGAAAAAAATCACAAAAATCCCGTTTTTATATAGAAAATTTCAAGCGTCGAGCAAAAGTGGGCAGGGGTTTCCTTCTGTCTATAAAAAGCTTTTTTTGAAAAAAAAGCTAAACCATAAGTCAAATCGCTCAAACAAAATATGAAAAAAATCCTGAGTGCTTTTCAGAGTTACTACAAACCTTATAAAAAATTGCGGACAAAATCGAAGAGGTGAAGGGTCAAACCCAGGTCGAACCGGTGTGGAATGCCTCATATATATGTGCGTGCATACCTCATTGATTTTTCCGTAAAAAGCGCGTTGCTAGAATATTTTATCCTCTCTGGACAAAATTACACTTGTATGGATACTCGAAAATTGTTTATTAAAATGAATAAAAAATTTTCAATCTCTTTTTATCCAAAAGTACACTCAAATGTTTTTTGCATTTAAAACATGATCCTCGTTCAAATACATTGATCCAAACACGATTAATTTGGTTGGTTTTCAATTTTTTTAATCCTTCTTTTTTTCATCATAAAGAAAAATTGGTTGGAATTAAATTGATTCCATCGAATAGAATCAAAAAAAAAAAAAATTGAAAATTGATCTGAATAGCGATCAATCGAATCAATTTGATAAAAAAAAAGTTTACAAACTGCGTTTGTAATTTGTGAACAAACTTTATAAATTACAAAGTACGGATGTACTCGATGATAGGGATTAGAATTGAATTTTTAAAAAATTTCTCCTTTGGATTCGTTTTAAAAAAAATTTCAATTTTCGTTAGGTGACGATAAAAAATTCTGCAAAACCAAAATTCATACCTCAGTGATTTCGCTCCTTCGTCCCTAGAGCTTCCCTCATAAATTAGCCATAATCGCAGCATTTTTAACGGAAAAGGGCAAGAAAAATTGAAAAATCATTGAAAATTCGTGACTCATACGATCGAGTGACTCATCGCGCTGATTCTGGGCAAATTTGATGGTCCCAGAGTCGTCTGGATTGAGGATAATCCTTGTCTGAACGCGCCCCAACGTTTGACCCATTGAATCACGTATAAATCGGTCCTGGCGTGCTCTTCGCGCGCACCCACGTGATTCAAAGTGCACGATTCACGAGTCCGAGTCACGCGGTATGAATGCGGAACAGCGTGACGCTTCGCGAATTATGCTTTACTGTAGGTCGAGGAGAAAAAATGGGGAAAAAAACGATTACGACGAAAGAGTGCACCGAGAGAGGTAAATCAAGGTATATATGGGGCATTCCATCCCAAATCGGACAGTTTGGAAAACTTTTTTCTTAATTTCCTCAATTTTTTAATATTTTTGAGTACCCATCAAAAGACCCTTCCTGTTAAATTTTGAGATTTTTTTGATTACCCGTTCCAAAGATATTAAATAAACAAAAAAAACCGCTCTTTTTTTGGTATTTTCGTCATAACTTCTTTAATAATGGTCCAAATTAAAAGTTTTTTTTTCAAAATTTTTGTTTTTTATGGCCTTTTCAGAAAAAAATACAACAAAAATATTCGACGTGTTTTTGAATGAGTTTTTCGAGTTTGAAACTTTAAATCGCGTTTTTAAAAGTGTCATTTTTTTTATTTTTTTTTTCTTTCAAACATCTATCTATTTAATAATTTTTAAGACTAGTCCGATCGTGGGATCTCAATAACTAATGTTTTTTTTCGATTTTTGAAAATTAAATTTTTTTTTTCTATAAATTATTATGAATACCAATTTTTGTTACTGTATAGTATTTTTTAAATCATTTTAAATTAATTTGGACACTTTTTCATTGTTAACGGATATTAAAAATTAATAATTAATCAATGAGCAAATAACAACATTTCAAGAATTGAACATTATTCAGATGCAAAAGAAAGATTTTATTTGCGATAAAATACTGCGAAGTCAATCCCAGGAGGACACAAAAATTTCATTCAATTATTCCAATAAGCAACGGAAACGTATTGGCAAAAGAATATTCTAATTCAGGAAATAATCGTATATGTAAGGTTTTCAAAAAAATACGTGAATAAATAAAAAATGTTGTTATTATTGTTCATAAACAGACTTGACGATTAATTACTAATTTTAAGAACCTGTTAACAATAAAAAAGTGTCAAAATATATTCCAAGTATTGAAAAAAATACTATGCAGTAACAAAAATTGGTATTCATAATAATTTATTTAAAAATAAAAAATTTTATTTTCAAAAATCGAAAAAAAATAGTAGTTACTGAGATCCCACGATCGGACTAGTCTTAAAAATTGTTGAATGGATAGATGTTTGAAAGAAAAAATTATAAAAAAAAGTCAAAAATGACATTCACTTTTGAAAACGCGATTTAACGTTTAGAACTCAAAAAACTCATTCAAAAACACGTCGAATATTTTTGTTGTATTTTTTTCTGAAAAGGTCATGAAAAAACAAAAATTTTGAAAAAAAAAACTTTCAATTTGGACCATTATTAAAGAAGTTATGATCAAAATACTAAAAACAGAGCGGTTTTTCTGTTAATTCAATATCTTTTGATAGGGTAATCAAAAAAATCTCAAAATTTAACAGGAAGGGTCTTTTGATGGGTACTCAAAAATATAAAAAAATTGAGGAAATAAAAAAAAAAGTTTTTCAAACCGGCCAATTTGGGATGGAATGCCCCATATATAACATCGATGCTATAATCTGGCGGAGGTCCTCTCTCTTTCATGGTTTTCAGTGAGCTTGAATCTCGTTGAAATCGTGACTCTCGAAATCGCTCCGGCAGCATCATTGAAACACTTTCTCGTCGCGTTCACGGAATCGAAAATAATAATCGACCATTTTGCGGGGTTCTCGATGAGGATTCCGTGACGATCATCCGCGAGCCCTCTCATTATATCGCCATAGTGTGCCATAATATACCTTTCGCAGTGACCGAATGGCAAAAAGAACGAAGGAGAGGGATTCCTGAAAAGAGAATCTCGCGAGACGATTAAATGGCATTAAAGCTTTCGCTCTGAAAATTGCACAAATTCTACTCCCGATCTCAACCGGTAATTGTCACGTGCAATTTTACAAGGAAATGAGAAGCAACGATTCGAGGAAATCATTTGTTTAATGGAAGAAAAGTCTTAATAACGAACGGTGAAAAGCATTTTTTCGATATTCAAACTTTGAACCCCGAGTAAAAGTCTGTAAAGTATTTGGAGAAATTTATCAAAGGGTTGTAACGATTCAAAGAAGAAAGAATAATTAATTATTGTAAATCCTGAGATTCTGAATTTGCACAATCGAATATTCAATCGTCAAACAACAATTTATTTCGTCAGTGTGGAAATGATTGAGAGGAAAATTGAACTGTTGGCACGAAAAATCGTTACCGACTGTTGGTAATGAAATCGGCGCGATTTGACGTCCTCCTTGAATTTATATCGGCGCCTCAAATACTTTTCAAGGACATTGATTACCTGTAGTTTCATAGCCACTTGTAGCCACGACGTTTTACAGTTTACATTTATATGGGGCGTTCCACACCAAATCGACCACTTTAGAACCTGACCCTTTTCGATTTGACAGAAACTTTTTTTTATCTTTTTTCACCCTATCAAAAACATTTTTCAGAATTTTTTCAAATTTTTTCACCCAACCGATAAAGAGATGAATTTAAAAAAAAATGGCTTTTTATTTTTCAAATAGCTATAACTTTTTTAAAATTTGACTTATCGGAACGTTTTTTTTTTCGAAATTTTTGTTTTTTAATGTACTTTTTGAAAAAAAAATACAACAAAATTATAAAAACCCATCTTCATCGTTTTTTACTAGATTTTTGGAAAAAATCGAATATTCCCCGATGATTACTATTTTTGATTTTTTTTTTCTCTTCATTATAGCAAACTTTGACATTTTCTGCAAATCCTCAAATTTTTTAAGCGGTGATTTTTGTATTTCTATTTTTTTTTCAATTGGAAAAAAAAATTGAAATCGAAAGAAAACCACTCTGAAAAAATTTGAGGATTTGCAGGAAATGTCAAAGTTTGATATAATAAAAAGAAAAAAAATCAAAAATGGTAATCATCGAGAAATTTTTGTTTTTTTCTGAAAATCTAAAAAAAAAAAAAATTTTGAAAAATTCATAACTTTTTATCAGCTGGGTGTAAAAATTTGAAAAAATTCTGAAAAATGTTTTTGATAGGGTAAAAAAAGATGAAAAAGTTTCAGCCAAATCGAAAAGGGTCGGGTTCTAAAGTGGTCGATTTGGCGTGGAATGCCCCATATATAGATGTAAAAGTGGAAGAAAAAATTACCGATTTTCCATCGATCTTTTACGCGTTGATCGTTTGTGCCTGATGGCGATTCTTCTACGTGCCAAGGATCACCGGTGTTTCTATATATACACGCGTTACTTTGCTTTACACGGTCGCACGATGATTTCTCGAAACGATCGCACTCATTTTGTCGTCGACTCCTTTCGATCATGAATAGCATATTCGCGTTGCCCGGAAAATTTCCGATCCAAAACACACGCTATGAACCTCTGAATGACGAAAAAAAAATTTGACCTTCTGCCGGGGTCAGCCAAAATCGATTTGCAAATGGAGAGGGCTCGTGGGGGTGAAAAATCATGATTTTTTTTTCTTTGTTTTTATCAACATTTTAAGGACCATATCGATGGGAAATCGACTGCTAATTACGAATATGCTATGAAAAATGAAATTCCCACGAGAAATAGGCGAAAAGACTGTTTTTATGCATTTCTAGGCTTAGGCTGAGGAAATGAGAGAACTTTTTTTTATGCCATTTCGCCGGAAGTCAACGTAGACTAATTTTACAAGCGGCATTTTAAAGAGGAAGAATTCGGCAGAAACAGAAAAACTTTGGAAAACGAAAAATCGCTCAAAGTTAAAAAAAAAAAAGGACATGAAAGCTCAAACTTCCCCCTGTATGAACCCAATCGTAGAAATGTCTTAAAAAAAATTCCTCTAGAAGATGGGTGCACTTGAAGAGGGGAAAAAGGCGAAACACAGCTGTTTTCAAAATAGAGTCCAAATCTAAAAGCAATTTGTAAAAATGATTAAAAAATCAGGAAATAAAGCCGAATTCTTCCGCTTTAAAATGCCGCTTGTTAAATTAGTCTACGTTGACTTCCGGCGAAATGGCATAAAAAAACGTTCCAGACCTTTTTTGAATTTTTTTTTTTTCTTCCCATTTCTTGCCCCTTTAGCCTAGTCGTATTAGGATTTGACACGGGAAACACTCCGCGATGCAATTTTCCTTCGGAATTCGTTGAGGGGGGGGGGTCGCTGGCAGTCTACCTACATTGCGGTTTCCGGGATCCGCACCCTCTTGCGTCATCCGCCATCTTGAGTTTGAGGGTGAAATTTTGTTTATTGAATAACTCGTTTATCTTGAATTTTACACGAAAAATGGTTATCACCAAAGTTGGTTGGAATTAAATTTCCTACAATTTTGGTCTTTATCAATTTTTCTCTAGGATCAATATTTTTCGATTTAGACCCAAAAAGATGTGCGGGGTGAACCTAAATATTATATTATCTCGTTTATTATTGATTATTTATTTATTATTAATCAATTATTATTGTTAATTAATTATTATTATTATTAGCCAATAATAATTGATTTCTTCGTATAAACGATGATAAACTAACTTGTTGAAAAATTAATTTGCTACAATTTTGATGCCGACGTTTTTTTTTTTTTATAAGGTTCATATTTTTGGGACGCACGCTTATGGTAAAGGGAAAGAGGGGTGTTAATAAACCGTTTTTCGAACTGTACTACTTATACAATGAAAAAAATGTAAATTTATTTTGTTTTCAGTACATTTTTGAAAATTTTCACCGTCACAAAGCTTCCTCTATGAGGAAGCAAAATCAATGATGATTAATAATAATTAATTAAAAACAATAAATATTATTGATTAATAATCATTTATAATTAATAATTGATTAATAATAAATAAATCATTAATAATAAACGAGATAATAGAATATTTAGGTTGACCCGCCACCTCTTTTCGGGTCTAAATCAAAAAATATCGATCTTACGAACAAATTGATAATAACCGAAGTTGTAGGAAATTCAATTCCAAACAACTTCGGTCATAATCATTTTTCGTGTAAAATTGAAAATCAACGAGTTATTCAATAAACAAAATTTCACCCTCAAATTCAAGATGGCGGATGACGCAAGAGAGTGCGGATCCCAAAAACCGAAATTTAGACTGCCAGTAATCCCCCTTAACGAATTCCGAAGGAAAATTGCATCGCGGAGTTTTTTCCGTGTCAGCCCCTTTTTTGATCTAGTTCGACTGAGCTACTTTTGCTTCGAACCAGATAAATATATTTTCAAAGGGCGATTTCGAGCTTATAATAACGATTTTTGTCATTTTTCGTTTGTTGCAGGAGGAAATCGATGATATAATCGTGACGGCTCCGTCAACGAGGCTCGATCGTTCCGTCGAAACCGATTCATTCCGCGAGCAAAGCCAAATAGATTCCAACAACGATTTCGCGAATGCTTTCTGTCTCGACGATCGATCGTCGTTCAAGTTTAACGAGAAAGATTCTTCGAATTTTCCTCTCGCGGAAAATGTATCTCGTCAAAAGCAAGAATCGCCGAACGATCGGTTAGAAAAATCGGTGGAAAATATCGAAAATGACGAATCTTACGAAGCAACGAATACAAATTTCTTTTCCACCGTCAAGACGCTCTCTCGACGTCGAAAATCGATCGAGGATCGACCGATAAATTACAAAGAATTATTGAGCGAATTCGGTATATCGGACAGCGAAAGTGCGGAGAGTAACGATCGGGAAATTGACGAAAAATCGGTGGAAAATCGTGATGAAGATGAATCGTATACCGAAGTCTCACAAAAAAGTACGGAAATGGGGACAACCGCTTCTTACGTGCTAAATTCCAGGGAAGAGGATCCAAAAATCGATGCAAAATTGGAGTTTCCGAAAATCGAAAAATTTCCCATAGAACCGGAAGACATTTGTCGACCGGTGAAAAGTCACGAAAAAGACAATTCGGAAAAACGATTCGTCGACGACGTCGACAATTCTAGTCCGCTGATGAATCCGGAAGTTCCGCTAGAAATGATGGTTTCAACCGGTTGCGAAATCGTCAGCGTATTGCCAAAGAATAAAAAAGCCGTAGATTTAACGACGGAAAAGCGTCGGACGATGAAAAGCGTCGAAGGTCTCGCGAAAGAGACGAGAGAACGGGATAAGAAAACGGAATGGGGTTTTTCGTCGTTGACGAATGGCTCGAATGAGAAATCGTCGAGCAACGATTTTAGGGACGGAACGGAGAAAAATAAAAAAAAATTGCCACCGAGACACGAGCAAAACGATCATCAACGAAGATTCAATTCTCCGACGAGTCCGACGACCCAAAAACGTCGAAGGTTTCTTCTGCAGGGAAAATTCGCGAAAAGTGGACTCGTCCAGACGAATTCGTCAGGTTCGAACGATTACGACGATGTTTTCATCGCGAACGATCACGAATCCGTGACGCGATCGAAGTCCCTCGAATGCCCTTCAAAACCGAGATCAGCTCCTTCGACTCCGACCGACGAAAAGAAACTTCCGTTCTCCAAGATTTTGCGGAAACGCCGAACGCCGGTTTTTCGCGAAAGCATCGGCGATGCGATTCTCGTCAGCGTTTCGTCCCTTCCCGAGCAGGATCTTCTCGATCTAGGATCGAACGTTGCCGAAAGTATCGTCACAAATGGCCGGACAATTGCCAAAGATTCCCCAGGAATCAGGAATATTCGGGCCGTATCGCCTTTGACCTTGAGATCCGACCTCACCGCCAAGAGACTCTCCGAGTCGGACAAGGATGTGAGCCAGATAAGTCCCGTTGAATTAAAGAAATTCAGCTCGTCGTTGCTCGCGAACGTCAACGACGCAGCGGTCAGCTGCGATCTTGACGACCGCGCGATGAGATACGCGAGCAATGACAACGATATCGCGAGGTCAGCGGAAAAGTTGAAGCCCGACGACGCGGTCAAGGCGATCTACGAGAATAATTCGAGATCAGGATCGGTGAGTTATTTATGACGTGGAATAAGTTTTGCTTTCACCATTCCATTTTGCCCATCGCCGATTATCCAATTAATCGGATTTTGAGAACATGAATTTATATATTAAATGAAAGTATTAATTCGATTATTGATTTGTTGAACCGAGAAAATCACTCTTCATTTAAAAAAATATTTTCACGAATCTATTACTTCATTATACTAAACTCTTATTTAATAGTAATTAAATGCATGATAGATTTGATTGAGGATGTTGAGTCCCTATGAAAATTGTTAATGTTGATTACTCAATAAATAGCTTCTTAATCGTCGTGAAATTTTTACAAGACTTCCTGAATACTTCACGTAAAGACATACCAAATTTTCAGAATTTTCTCATCATTACTTCAACCTCCTTAAGGGTTAAAATGAAAAATGATACGAAAATTCTGAAAATTTGGTATGTTTTTGTATGAAGTATTTAAGAGGTCGTGTAAAAATTTCACGACGATTAAGAAGCTCGTTATTAAAATATTAATATTTTGTTAAAAACAATTTTTTAAACAAATAAAAAAAATATTTATCAACAAACTTCGTTTTCTTTCCGTTGCTTTCAGTATATTGTGGATATTAAAAAATTGAGAGGTCGAAAAAAAAACTTATCGCAAAGTTACATCAGTTTCCATAAAACTACATTTAATTTAATTTAATTTGTTAATGTTAATTGTTCGATAACGAGCTTCCTAATCGTCGTGAAATTTTTACACGACCTCTTGAATACTTCATCCAAAAACATACCAAATTTTCAGAATTTTCTCATCATTTGCGATTTGGGACTCGACATCCTTAAATTTGTATTCATTGGATTAATTACATTGATCGCATCATAAACATTAGATTATTTGAATCTAAAACACGAATTCGATACAAAATTATTTTTTTCGAAAAAATTATTTTCTTGCAATAAAATTATTTTACTTCAAAAAATATTTTTATTTAAATAGATTTGATTGAATTTGTATTCATTAGACTAATTACATTTATCGCATCATAAACATTAGATTATTTGAATCTAAAATAATGATTATTTGAATATAAAAAACGACTTCAATACGAAATTATTATTATTTTTTTTATTATTTATGGCATCATAAACATGAGATTATTTGGATCTAAAAATGACTTCAATACGAAATTATTTTTTTCGAACAAAATTATTTCTTTGCAATAAATTCATCATTATTTTACTTTTAAAAATATCTATATTTAAATAGATTTTAATAAATTTGCATTCATTGGATTAATTAGATTTATTGCATCATAAACATGAGATTATTTGAATCTGAAAAACGACATCAATATTAAATTATTTTTTTTGAACAAAATTATTTCTTTGCAATAAATGCATCATTATTTTACTTTTAAAAATATTTCTGTAGTATTTTCAATATTTATTAGATATAAAATTGATTGTGATTATTTGAAAAGAAGCTGTAGTAAAATAAATAACACATTATTTTATTCCAATAGAATATTTGTTTGGAATGATGAAATTTTTATTTCTTTCAAGCAAAGAACTATCATTTCTATAGTATACTTTAATAGTATACATAAGTTGTTAAAAATTAAAAAACTGGTTTTTTGAATGTTTTCTTATATTCGAATCTTCATAACTCGTAACTTTTTTCAAGTGCATAGTAGTAGCCGGTAGCGTAATAGGTAGCGTGTTAGGTAGTTAGGTAGGATAGGTATGATGGTAGGTAGGGTCGAGGGTTCGAATCTCGGTTGGACAGTGAAATTAGATCGGAGAATTGGCGCAGATTTGTCTTTTTTTCTATTTATCTCTTTTTGGGGACACTAAACTATGCATAGTAAATTATTTGACAAGGGCTATATATTTTTTATAAAATGTTTAGCAACAATTAATAAATACGCATTTGATTGAATCAATCATTTTTTCTGTTGATTGGACTAATTAATTTGTTGATTCGACAAATTTTTTTCTCAGTGCTTCCTGTATTAAAAGACATGCATGTTTTGAATGATGAAATGTGTTCTTGATTCAAACAACATATTACATATAATTGATAACTTATTGTTCGATTCAAGTAAATTCGTTTATTGAAACAGAAATTTATGGAATTCACTGAAAAAAATAAACCAAGTAAATATATAAGGGAACCAATCTAATATGTTTTGGCAAATAATGAAAAAAATGATTTTTTGCCTTCAAAACTTTAATTTATTGGTTCTAGTAATTTTTTCTCTCAGTGTACCGATTTTATTGCAAAAAGCAAAATGATCGCTTCCACGTCAAACCAGCAGGTAAAAAAATCGATGTCTCCGATCACACTCTTGATATTTTCCTGTGTTCTCCATGATGAGAAAACATTGCTGTTAAATTGCTAGCTCAAAATAAGAAACCCTGCAAATTGGAATTTGAACATTGCTTCCTCATCTTTATCCATAGTTCTAATAGCTTCCTTTAACACACAGTAATGATCAAATTTGGCTTCCTCATAAAGGAAGCTTTGTTAACTATTGAAAAATATTAGTAATCAATGTGCAAATTCGATCGATTTTCCCCAAATTTGATAGCAAATAACATTGATAGCTATACTGGCTCTTCACAAAATTTCATTGCAATATCTAAAAAATTTCAAAAGCTATAGCGTTTACGCTTCTTTTATGAAAATTAAAAATTTGATAAAAATTTAATCATTCGATCGATTTTCGCCCAATTTTTTGAAACAAAGGCTATCGATTCGATTGACGAAATTCTCAGAAAACCTAAAGTAAAAACCTGAATATCCCAAAATAACTTGAACTGATTTCTAAAAGATGAAATTAATCAATAATTCAAAAGCCATTGGTCAGAAATAGTTCAAACTCCATAGAAATATAGATTTTTTGTCGTGAAAATTTACTATGATTTTTTCAGATTCTTAAAAAATGATGTTTTCCAGTTATTCTTGATTTTCGAAAAAACGTAGTTTTCCTATTTTGGCGTCATTAATGCACTAAATGAGGTTAATTTCAGTTCATTTTAAAGGGTTTTGAATACAGTTTCGATTTCTAGAAGTGAAATTCTCGATTTCCAAAATCCGACGGAGTTATATACAAAAGCAAAAAAGTTGTTTTTCGAGTCGTTAAAAGTACGCAATTTCCAAAAAATCATAACTCGTACAAATAATTTTATTTTGGACTGGCGATTTAACAGCAATGTTTTCTCATGATAGAGAACAGGAAAATTTCGAGAGTATGATCGGAGACATCGATTTTTTTGACCTGCTGGTTTGACGTGGAAGCACTCAATTTTATAGATTTTTTTTTTCAGCTCCTTTATCAGATATGACTGTAAAACTATTATTACAACATTGTTTCATTCTTCGAAAGTACAAAACAAAAATTTATTTTTAATTTCGATTCTTTGAATAATTTATAGAAGGCGCCAAAGTCGAAAATGTCTTGTCCGATGGCCGACAGTTAATCTCAGGATTGGCAAGTCTGAAAAAAAAAAATAAAAAAGTATTTTAAAGAGAAAGGTTTCTTACAGAGCAATTAACCACCGTTGATGAAAAATCGATTTAAAAAATGGCGGATGTTTGAAATGAAAATAAAAATTTAATTTTTCACAATTTATATTAAACATCCGCCATTTTTTTTATCGATTTTTCATTAACGGTGGTAAATTGTTGTGTAAGAAACCTTCCTCTTTAAAATGATTTTTTATTTTTTTGTTTCAGACTTGCCAATCCTGATATTAACTGTCGGCCATGGGAAAAGACATTTTCGACTTTGGCGACCTCTATAGATTATTCAAAGAATCGAAATAAAAAATAAATTTTTGTTTTGTACTTTCGAAGGTTAAAACAATGTTGTAATAAGAGTTTTATAGTCATATCTGATAAAGGAGCTGAGAAAAAAAATCTTGAAATTTTTTTTTTTTTACCTTCCAAAGTAGACTGGTACCTTAATTCTCTATTTCTCATCTTAATGGCCACCATTTTTTTTTATCAGCTGCCGATATCTCTCCAATCGCTGTTTTCTCGACTCCGCAATGGCTCCGGCTCCTGCTGTCCGAGTAACATTCCGACCGAATCATTCGTCTACAATGATATTGCGACTCAAACATCGCCGGCCATTTCCCGAAGCTCGAGCTTCACCTGGGTCAGCGATTGCGAATCACCCCGAGGTAAATATCGATGATAAATGATATCTTACGCTTATATGCGTTGAATCTGAGAAAAATCAGATTTTCAGAGTTAAGGGGTCTATCCTAATTAGACACGCAAAAAATGCCTATTTTCACGATTTTTTTTCATTGTTTTAAATTAGAAATATTAATATGATCAGTATGAGGCTTGATAAATATAATCTTGAAATGCATGAAAAAATTTTTTTTAAATTTATTTTTCGGTTTTTTATTATATGAAAATGCAGGCCAAAAAAATATCCAAAAAAAAGATGAGTGGGCCCTGTTGACGGAATCTCCGGAGTGGATTATCTGAAAAAAAAAAAAAGGTTTTAGATTCAGTAAGGTCATGACTATGTCGCATATCATACGATTTTTGATTTTTTTAAAATTGGCAAAATGGCGGCCATATATCGAAAAGTAACGAAAAATAACCTTTTTTTTATCAGTTTTTTTTTATTTAAACCAAGTTAAACTCAAAATTTCAAAAATCGTATGATATGCGACATAGCTGTCGACATAAACAATATGTGGTAAAAATTTGGTAAGGATTGATGCAGTAGTTTCCGAGATTTTTTCAACAAGCCGTACAAAAATGTCATTTCGAGAAAAACACGATCAAACTCCGAACGGTTACTATTAGCGCGCTCAGGTAACTAAGTAAAAGTCCCTCAAAAGTACACTTAGACTGCTCGGATCTTTACGAAAATTTAATATGATACTTTCAAATACCTATACTTTCGAAAAATGGAATAAAAAAAAAATCGATTTTTTGAAAATTGCAATTAGGGTAGACCCCTTAAATCTGAGAGAAAGAGACAAAAAAGGAAAGAAGGAGACGAAATTTAACAATTTAAACTTGGGTCGTTCCATGCCAAATCGACCAATAGTTGGAATCGAGCCCTTTCAATTTCGATGAAATTTGGTCAGAAGTTTTTCTTTTATGATAAAACGAAGTTCTACCGAAGGAAAAAAATTAAAAAAATTTTTTTCGAAACTCACGTAACATTCAAAATTTCACCATGTTTTCAATTTTTCAAGTTTATTTTTTATCTCGAAAACTACACCGAGAAAAAGGTTTGGTAAAGTGAAAAAAATGTAGCTTGAATTAAGGGCTTACATACAGTTAGAAGGCTTTAAAAAGACGGATTTTCAAGAATTTTTTTCGCGCAGACTATTCAATTTATTAATTTGAAAATTGGTGTACATATTATAATAACCTTATAATATATTAACATATTTTTTATTTGTAAAAATAATCATCGCGAATGTTGCTATCGCCGATCTCCTAGAGCTCCGCAAAAAAAACCAATTTTGCGGTGATCACGATATCTCTGGACCGGATTATCTGAAATGAAAAAACCAAATAAATTTCGTTAATATAATACATTATCTAGTATTTAATCGAAGGAATTAGCGAAAAAATAATTTTTGACAAAATGGCGACTTCTCAAAATAAAAGACTCGATTTTGAACGAAAATTTAAGCCTTAAATTGTTTATAAAATGGAAAATATTTATCGGAGAAAAAAAATCTTCGATTAATTACTAGAAAATCTAGTTAAAAAGGTTGTGTTAAAATTTGAGACTGATCGGTTCAGCCGTTTTCGAGAAATCTTGATCACCGATTTTGAAAACATAGTTTTGAGAAAAACGCGTTTAAAGGCCCCGACTGTGAGACGCGCCTCCCTAACGCGCCTTCATAAATGTGTCTATAACTTCGAAAATATTCGTCTGATTGACATAAAATTTTAAGTGTGTATGCTCCAATATATGTATATTCAGAGAATACAAAAAAAAACGATTTTTTGAAAATTACAAGTGTATGTAAGCCCTTAACTAAACCCGGTGGTTACGGTTGACGAATCAAATGTTAACTCAAAATGTGTATCAAAATAGAAACAAAAATTGCATTCTCGTAAATACATATATCCTTGACCCAACGGAGTAGAGAATCCGTTCAATTGAAAATTACATTGTTTTGATTCTATATTTGGTAAAATGCACTCGATATGCGATTGCATAACCAAATAGTTTGGTTGAATGAAAAATTTATATTTTCTATGCAATTCAGATGTTGTTCATCGGGAAAAAAATGCATTCAATATAAAGCTAGAAAATTTCAATCGAATTAACAAAACAAGGTCTTTTACTTGACTAATTAATCGTCAGATTAAACAGTTAAGTGAAAACTTAACTTATTCATCCTTGCTGCCTAAAGAGCACGAGCACCACCAAAGTCCAATGATGATCTCATTCAAATATGTAGTCTTTGGTCCATAGAACTGCGCGACCACAGAGCGCGGGTAATGTTCCATCAATTTAAAGTTAATCGAGGACTCCGATGCTGGTAACACACTGGTACTTATCGATGCTCAGTGACTGTCTCGCTCGCGCGAGAGCGCGCGCCGATCGTCGCCACCTTACGGATCTCGGGCGAAGTGCCGAGAACGTGGTAGTTACTATACGTACTATCGACTAAATGTGTTGTGGCCGCATTGAAATACACTAGTGGAAAAAATTAAAGGATCAAAAAAATTTCCCAAATTTTTAGTGGTTTTTAACATTGCTGTATCTCAGTGAAAAATGGTCGTATCGAGGTCTTAAAAAAAGCATTTTGAAGCTTGAAGTTTCTAGTTTTCAGATCTTTTGGCAAAAAAAATTCGAAGCTACAGATTTCACGCAATTATGAGAAAAACCAAGAAAAAAAAATTTGGCAAATTTGCATTGCTTTTGTTTTGGCTGTAATTTTTGGGAAAAAATTCTTCCAGCTAAAACATTACAAGGACCCGAAAGCTTGTTAATTTAGCTTCAATTTGCTTTTTTTGAGACCTCGCTGCGATCATTTTTTGCTAAGATATCGAGCTTTTACGAAAATAGACACTTTTCTGTTTGACCAGTGATATCTCAGCAACCAATGATCGCACAGAAATCAGAAGGGGCGTTTCACAAACTTGAATCAATACTCTACAAGAATTGTCAATGGTTTTTTGAAAAAAAAAAAATGTTTTCCATCCTCGCCATGAATTTGAAAAAACAGGAGAAAAAGGGCTATTTATGGTTTTTTAGAAAATCAACGGCCAAATTAAAAATATTGACAAAACGACTAATGTTGAGCGTGACTTTTACAGCTCAATATACCCACAAAATCCCTGTAAAGTTTCAATTTGATCAATCGAACGGTTTTTTTGTTTCAAGCAATCAAATTTGTGAAAAAAATTAATGGTTTGAACATTTTTTTGCCAAAAGATCTGAAAACTAAAAACTTCAAGCTTCAAAATGCTTTTTTTTAGACCTCGATACGACCATTTTTAACTGAGATACAGCATTGTTAAAAACCACTAAAAATTTGGGAAAATTTGTTGATCCTTTAATTTTTTCCACTAGTGTATTTAGTCAAATTTATCAAACAATTTGATCGACTTGAAAGCATTTACTATTCTTTTTGACTGGATGAATAGCTCAAATTAAAACTAAATTTTGTTGGTGAGACGATACATATAGTTGAAACTATTTTATTTACTTCCAGTAAATGACTTGATATTCGATTGAATGAGAAAACAAGTTGTTGAATCAATCTCGTTTGAAATCATTTTGATCCAATGTTGTAATTGCGGTGAAATGCAGTACACGTTCGAAACAACGACACCAGAAACGAAAGAAAGAAATTTCAGCATCGGAAATACACCGTATTTGTGATTACGATTCCAGTCCCTATTTTTTTTTTTTTCCTCTTTCAGCCGATTCGCAACTCGACGCTCACTCGCTTCAGGATGAGAGTGCGCTTGATCAGGGCTCGCCGCAGGACACGGTCGACGATGACAACAGATCGTCATCGTCCTCGCAGGATCTTCTGCAGAGTATGGACGAAATCTCGTCTGGGAGCATCTCGCCAGACGCCACGGACAGAGCCTCGCCTCTTGAGAGTGGAATTGGGACTGCAAGTCCACCAAGGAGTACAGATCGACGTTCGATCAAACGTGAGTACTTTTTATTTAGTTTCCAACAAAAATATCATCCAGAATTCATCAACACTTGAATGAGGAGGATGTCCATCCTCCTCATTTAAGGAGGTTCATCTGGTACACGAATTACAATACAGATGTTGATAAAAAAAAATCAGAATATAGTTATTAATATCTAAAAAGTCATCTGTCAAAATTTCGAGACCTGAGGGTGCGTTGTTCGTGAAAAATAAATAAAAATGTAAATTCTAAATAATATGGGCTCTTATGGGATACCGTCTATAAATATTAAATGCACAATCATTGCAATACAGATTTTGACGAAAATTTAAGAATTAATGAAAAAGTATCTAAGGAACATTTTCAGAACTTCATAAAATCGATTAGGTACTTGTGAGATTCATAATAAATTAATTAGTCTCGAAAACGCTGATTATTTTGAGGTTAAGTATTGTCAATGACTACGCCAGTCACTGCTTATTTTGAGGTTAAGCATTGACATTTTTCTTTTGACTCACTCGGTACCAGATGAACCTCCTTAAGACGTACCCAGAATTTGACTATTAATTAATTTAGATTAATTACACAGCCACACAAAAAAAAATTCGGCCTGGGGGTCTGACTATGTACACTGTATGTTTTTGGGCTCGCTGAATCCGAATACAAGGTTGGTTTAACCCCAGCGTGTCATGGTTCAGCTATAACCTCAAAAAACACTCCAAAATTAAGTTGTTTTTTAAATATCTCGAAAACTATTATAGTTACGAAAAAATCGTTCTGGGTACGTCTTGATGAGTATACTTGTGGCTACTAAAAAAAAAAATATTCCGAAAAAAAATGTTGAAAAATGACAAATGTGGAGAATTTTGAATTTTTATAATTTTTTTTTCTTATATATACCCTGTACTGATCTTAGGAGATCCTGAAGTTTTCAGAAAGGTGTTTTTTGTTTTTTAAAAACCATTAATTTTTTAATTTGAAAAAATTGTGTAAATCCGCGATCAACATTAAATTGTTGCTTCAATTTTTATTATATAATACCTTGGACTGATCTTGAAAGATCCTGAAATATTCAGGATGGTGTTTTTTTGTTTCATAAATTAAAAGATCCTAAAGATTCCAGGATCTTTAAAGATCATTCCAATGTATTATATAGAAAAAATTGAACAAAAAATTTAATGTTGATCGTGGATTTACAGGATTTTTACTAATTCAAAAATTCATATTTTTGAAAAAACAAAAACACCTTTCTGAAAATTTCAGGATTTTTTAAGATCAGTACAAGGTGCTATATAAAAAAAATTGAACCAAAAATTTAATGTCGATCGTAGATTTGCACGATTTTTAAAAATTCAAAATTCTCCAAATTCATGATTTCTCGAAAAAAAAAATCGAAATATATTTTTTTCGTAGCCACAAGTATACTCTTCAAGACGAACCCAGAACGATTTTTTCGTAGCTATAATAGTTTTCGAAATATGAAAAAAATAATCTTGATTTTGGAGTGTTATTTTGTGTGGTTATAGCCAAACCCTGACGTGCTGGGGTTAAACCAACCTCACTGAGAAAAAAAATTGTTGAATGAACTAAATCTTTAGTTGCATACGCACGACTAAATATTTACTGGGTCTAACTAAATAATTAGTTTTTTTAATAATTCTGCGTTTCAGTTGACCAAAATATGACTCAGGCAACAAAATTTGGGTTTGTACAACTAAATATTTAGTCGTGCGTATGCGACTAAAGATTTAGTTCATTCAACAATTTTTTTTTTCTCAGTGCTCGGATTCGGATTCAGCGACCCCAAAAACATAGAGTATACATAGTCAGACCCCCAGGCCGAAATTTTTTCAAAATTTTGTGTGGCTGTGTTATTAATTAATTTAGACTATTAATTATGTTAATTTATATTATTATTATTATTATTATTATTATTATTATTAATTATAAATTATTATATTAATTTATATTATATCAATTTAGAATATTAATTTAGATGAACTATTAATTAATTTAGACCATTTGTTGAATTCTAAATTAGGAGGATGTCCATGTTCCTCATTTAGATTTCCACAAATAGTCTTGCGGTGAGGGCTATTTTGTTTTTATATACACCCCCGCTCGAAAATTTGGAAACAGCAGTCGAATATTTCTTGACTGCACTAGAATTTGCATAACTCCGTCAAAAAAAAGATAATCGAATTTTTAAAAAAGCGTTTTGACGAAAAGGAATTCAGATTTATTTTTCTTTTTTTAAATATATTTTTTATGATTTTTTTTCGATCCGGTACGCATTTTTGAACGAGACTGTTTTTTGGCATTTTGACATTTGAAAGGGTGAGCAGATGCTTTATTTTTATCTTCAAAAAATTTTCGTACGATTTTTTCTCGAAAAGTTATTTCACTTTTTGCGAAAAAATACAAATTTTGAAAGATGCAACGTAACTCAAAAACTATGGAGCTTATGAGAAAATGCCAAGTATGAAAAAAGCAGCGCACGTATACACGGAAGCGCCTGGAATTATTTCAGAATTTTTCTGTGAAATTTTTTAAAAAATTATTTCCACTCGAAATTCTGATGATGACGTCCCAGTGAAAAATCTCATTGAAATTTCTGTACTTCGTGATACAATAAAAATCTGAAAAAATTCAGCAACATTTGGCATGCTATAAACAACAATGATCAATAATAATTATTGGTCATTGTTCATCATTGCTTAATAAATTGTTTAAACAATTGTTTGAACAATTTGTTAATGACTTTTGGGCAATATTATTATGAGTTTTGAGAATAATTTCTAATTTTTCCTTTTTATGTATCCTGAATGATGATCTTTTATGTTTTATTGATTGTATAAATGAATTTATTTTGTTGAGAAGGAATCAATAAAAAGAATTTTATTGATTCGATGTAGCAATTTTATCGTGGTATTATTATTATTATTGATACATTGTAATATTTGATTGATTATTGTAATATTATTATTGATAATTGTTGTTCATAGTATGCCAAATGTTGCTGAATTTTTTTTATATTTTTATTATATGACGAAGGACGGAAATTTCAATCGAAAAAATTTTTCGCTGGTTACGTCATCATCCGAGTTTCGAGTGAAAATAGTAAAAAAAAAAAAAAATGCATAGGACAATTCTGAAATAATTCCAGGCAATTCGGTATACACGTGCGCTACTTTTTTTGTACTTAACATTTTCTCTTAAACTCTATAGTTTTTGAGTTACGTTGCATATCTCAAAATTTGTCTTTTTTAGCCAAAAGTGAAATAACTTTGGGAGAAAAAATCGTACGAAAAATTTTAAAAAACGAAAATGGAGCGTCTGCTAACTCTTTGAAATGTACCTCAGATAAAAAATACAAAAAAAAAATGTCCTCAAGTTACGCGCCCAATTCGCGATGGTCGAAAAAAAGTCAAAAAACGGTCACGTACAAAAATGCCTACCGCATCGAAAAAAAATCATAAAAAATATTTTTTAAAAAAGCAAAATAAAGCTGAAGTCCATCCGGTCAAGATGCTTTTCTTGAAATTCGAATATCTTTTTGTTTTAATGGAGTTAAGCAACTTCTAGTGCGGCGAGAAATATTGACTGTTGTTTCCAAACTTTTGAGCGGGACTGTATTCTTGGCTCAGTGAAAATTAGTTCGAACTCAGTCCGTGGCTTATTTTGCAGCTTCCACCGGAGGCAAGTGTCATCGCAAAGAGACGTGGGAGCGCATAAGGCGAAGACCCTCAAAATTGAGCTCTCGCAATGACAGAGGCTCCACCGATGTTTGGGTACGAAGGGAGAGCGTTCACACTCAAACACGTGAAAATGACGATCAATGCTCGCAGGACGCTGTCGATAGTAGCAGCGGACTCGACGATACTTTGCCCCGATTGAAAGCCTCCAGACCCACGAATCTTCCATTAGGTATTTACCAATGATTTGCAAAAAAAAAAATAATTAAAAAAAAAATTCAACTCTGTTACCAGAGTTGTGAAAATAATAATGTAAAAGTAATGCATTACCCATTACTTCGAACAATGTGTATTGGACAAGTTTTTCATTACAAATAAAAAAAGTAATGTGTAATGGATGGGTGTTCCATTACAAATAAAAAAATCAATGTGTAATTTATGCATGTTCCATTACAAATGAAAATAGTAATGTGTAATGGATGCATGTGCCATTACAAATAGAAAAGTAATGTGTAATGGATGCGTGTTCCATTACAATTGAAAAAAAATAATGTATAATGGATACGTGTCCCATTACGAATAAAAAAAGTAATGTGTAATGGATGCATGTGCCATTACAAATAAAAAAGTAATGTGTAATGGATGCGTGTTCCATTACAATTAAAAAAAAAAAATGTGTAATGGATGCGTGTCCCATTGCAAACAAAAAAAGTAATGTGTAATAGATGCTTGTCCCATTGCAAATAAAAAAAGTAATGTGTAATGGATGGGTGTTCCATTACAAATAAAAAAATCAATGTGTAATTTATGCATGTTCCATTACAAATGAAAATAGTAATGTGTAATGGATGCGTGTCCCATTGCAAATAAAAAAAGTAATGTGTAATGGATGCGTGTCCCATTGCAAATAAAAAAAGTAATGTGTAATGGATGCGTGTTCCATTACAAATAAAAAAGTAATGTGTAATGGATGGGTGTACCATCGCAAATAAAAAAATCAATGTGTAATGTATGCATGTTTCATTACAAATGAAAATAGTAATGTGTAATGGATGCGTGTTCCATTACAATTTAAAAAAATAATGTATAGTGGATGCGTGTCCTATTACAAATAAAAAAAGTAATGTGCAATGGATGCATGTGCCATTACAAATAAAAAAGTAACGTATAATGGATGCGTGTTCTATTACAAATAAAAAAAGTAATGTGTAATGTATGCATGTTCCATTACAAATAAAAAAAGTAATGTGTAATGTCTGCACGTTCCATTACAAATTACAATTTAAAAAAAAGTAATTTGCAGTAGACAATATTCCATTACAAATAGAAAAATTGCTATTTTTCTATTTGTAATGGAATATACTCCACTGCGAATTACTTTTAAAAATATTGCAATTTATAATGGAACGTGCATCCATTACACATTACTTTTTTTATTTGTAATGGAACACGCATCCATTACACGTTACTTTTTTATTTGTAATGGGACATGCATCCATTACACATGACTTTTTTATTTGTAATGGAACATGCATCCATTACACGTTACTTTTTTTATTTGCAATGGAACATGCATACATTGCGCATTATTTTTTTTTTTTTTGTAATGGAACACGTATCCATTACACATTACTTTTTTTATTTGTAATGGGACATGCATCCATTACACATGACTTTTTTATTTGTAATGGGACATGCATCCATTACACGTTACTTTTTTTATTTGCAATGGAACATGCATCCATTACACATTACTTTTTTATTTGTAATTGGACATGCATTCATTACACATTACTTTTTTTTATTTGTAACGGGGCATTCATCCATTACACATTACTTTTTTTTATTTGTAATGGAACATGCATACGTTATACATTACTTTTTTATGTTTCCAATGGTACACTTATCCATTTCACATTATGCAGTGTAATGGGTAATAAATACATTAATGCATTTTTTACAACTCTGTCTGCTACAAAGTTGTACAATAAATGTTAAGACGTCCAGACAAACGTTTTTTTTTTCAAATAGAATTAAACGTTCAATTAAAAATATTCAATGGACATTCATATTTTTTTCTTCTTAATCTTCGGAAGAATTTTTCAAGGTCACGTACTTTTTGCTACGCACAAGGGTGTGCAAACCCTTAAGGGGATCATAAAAGTTTTAAAAAATTGGGGAGAGAAAGAAAAGTTCTTGAAAGTTGCGGGGGATAATAATGATTATTCACTTTCCATCAGCGATTTGTGTCACGGGCAGCAGCTCGTTAAGCTCGGCCGAATTACTCGAGCCTCTGCCCCGTGCACCCTCCTCACCCTCATCCGCGAGTCTTCAGCTGAGACACGAACCCCTCAGCATCGAATTGGGAAGCAAGAGCAGCAGTGCGCCGTTGCTCGAGAATAAAGAGGCCATTATGGACAACAGGACGAAGCCGGTAAGAGACGATTATTTATTTTCGCCATATCCATCGAAAGTGTCGATGAAATTATTGAAATTCATTCAAAAATTATTGGAATTTATCAAATAAGTTGATATCTCAAAATATTATCCCTGATTGATGCTTGAATTATTGAACTTCAGAATTGAAAAAAATGCTGCTTTTGTTTCCGCATAAAGGAAGCTTTGTTTTCGTGACATGTTTTTTTTTCCAGATTTTTATGCCAATGTGTTCAAAATGTCCCAAAACATCGAAAAATCATATTTAGAAAAAATGTTCTAAAATAATTAATAACTCAAGAACGCTCCGAGATATCGAGCTGAAATTTGGCACACTTGTCCAGCACAAATTGCTTCACATTATGAAAAAATTTTGTTTCAATTCTAACGGGTGTTTAGATTTTATCAACTTTTTTCGTTTTTGCAAAAATGGCGTAAACGCTGTAACTTCTGCAATTTTCAGGATATTGCACTCAAACTTTGTACAGAATTAGCATAGCTTTTAAGGTGGTTTGGCATTGAATTTGGCAAAAATCGATCGAAAGATTAAATTTTTATGAAATTTTGAATTTTTTGAAAAATAACGTAAACGCTTCAAATTGCATAATTTTCAAGATGTTACACTGAAATTTTGTACAGAACTAATATAGCTATCAAAGTTATTCGCTATTGAATTTGGCGAAAATCCATCGAATGATTAAAATTTTATCAAATTTTGGTTTTTTCGAAAAATATAACTTCGAATATTTGCGAGATGTTGTACTGAAATTTTGTACGCATTCAAAATAGTGATCAAGATTGTTCATTATTGAATTGAGCAAAAATCAAATTTGGCAAGAACTAAATTTGAAAGAATTTGGCAAATTTGGACATTGATTACTCATGTTTTTCGATAATTAACAAAGCTTCCTTTATGAGAAAGCTAAATTTGTTCGCTATATTTAAATTTTATTTTGGTCTATTTTTTATCGCGAATAATAAATTATTTGATGACAATTTATTTTGGGAGCATGGGAAATGTAATAGGATTAATTTTTAGAGGGTTTATTCAGCATATATTGAAGAATGAAACAAAAAAATTTCATCATGATTCCGATACAAAATGGCGGTGACAGAGTCAATTTTGGAAGTGACCTTCGGAACTCCTTGAAGGAATTTCTAGTAAAATCTAAAACCCGGAACAAAAACCAAGAATCTTTACAATCTAAATACCATTAGCTAAGCAACTATGTAGAGATTTATCAAATTATGTAGAAATGGTGTACTTTTCGAAAAAATTAATCGTTTTTTGGCCAAAAAATAAGCAGTAAGGTAAATGTCCCAATTATTGAACAGCTAAGGATCTGGGGATTGAATTCGATGAGAAAAAAATACAAAATAAAAAAAACCATCGCTTTCATGTTCAAATATTACTTTGATATTTTTACTTTCGAAAAATCACCCTTTAAATTATTTTTAAATGATTTCAAATGGAAAAAAAGAATAACAATGTGAATCATGCAAATGTCCCAATTATTGAACACTGGAAGTGCCTATGTCCCTAATATTGAACAGGCATGTCCCAGTTATCGAACACTCTCGAGAATTCTTTTTCCGTTCCGAAAATATTATTTTGGGTACAATATTAAGAAATAAAAGCAAAATCAAACACTCGAATAAGCTTTTATTAATCATGTAAAAATACAAAAATATATATTTAGTCTCTTTTGACAGGTTTTTGATTTATTCGCATTTGGTTCATTTTTGCTTTTCAACTCGAACTTTATTCAATTTTTATTTTCAGCTTCCTCTTTTTTATGTTCTGTTTTTGTTTAATTTTGTCGCAGCTTTCTTGTTTTTCGACCGAAATATCGGAGAGCAAAAAATATTGAACATTACATTCGTATTTTTAGGTTAGATTTAGATTACATTCTCTTTTTACTTTTCTTTTTGTGTTTATTGCACGAAAATACAAATAAAAAATATATTTGACGATCTTAGATGTATTATTAATAGAATAAAGGTAAGTTTATTCAGGAACTTACAGTTTTTGTTTGAATAAATCCGATTCACACGATCTGTCACGCGTTAACTGTCTCGATGTTTTGATGGGTTTAATGACGCCATCTTGGAGAATTCGAGTGTTCGATAATTGGGACACACTGCATTTTCTATGTCCCAATGATCGAACACCGTATTTTTTAACAAATAATTAATTTTAACAAATAATTAATTGAGAAAATTTTTCAAAAATTGTTATTTGTAAGAAATTTTCTGAGGAACCTGAAACGCCTTTGCTCTTTGAGATGCGACAGTTTTTGAATTTTTTATGCCCTCACGCGTGAAGCGGCGTGTCTTAGCAAAAACGATAAGCAGTTACCACGAGACGTCAAATCGGGTCACCGTTGCTGATTGAATAATTTTTTTCTCTATTAATTAAAACTTTTTTTACACAAGTAAGGTAACATTTCGATAGCTAAAAGTTCCATATGTGTAATGAAATTTTTATAAATAAGTAAATGCATGCGGGTGAATGAGAAATAATAAAAATAGAAAATAGTGTTCAATAATTGGGACCTGTTCAATAATTGGGACTAGATACTTTGGGAAACATTTTTCAGAATTTTTTTCGCGAAAAAACCGGAAGTACAGGTTTCGAATTTGCCAATTCGCATCACTGCTTCATAATTCCCTCATGATGACTTTTACATCGGGTGACTTTGAAGTAAACTGATTATTGATGGTCTTGATGATAGCAGGGAATTGAGAATTCAAGATTTAGCGAGACTAAACGCTTAAACCCTTGCAACTAATCGTTTAAAACTCCCATATATACATTTATATATATATATATATATATATATATATTATATGTGTATAAGTACACGTGCATTAATCACCGGACACTCAGTTGACCGAAACGAGTAAGACTTGTATATGGGCCTCACGGGAGTATATTGAGATCAGCTCGTGCTGATACTCATATACAGTCTGTACACTCGTTCCTCTCTCTCTCTCTCTCTCTCTCTCTCTCTCTGTCTCTCTCCCCCCCCCCCTCTCTCTCTCCCCCCCTCTCTCTCTCTCTCCCTCTCTCTCTCTCTCTCTCTCTCTCTCTCTCTCTCTCGCTTTCTCTCTCTCTCTCTCTCTCTCTCTCTCTCTCTCTTTCTCCCTCTTTCTTTGACTCGATTGTATGACTATATGAGAAAAGCTTTGCGCGCGCGCGCCCAAGACTAACCATTCGTCCTTCCTTGATCCGCAAAGATCCGCGTGCTTATGGGACCCCATTAGTCACTGCCCACGCGAGGCGTGTATCCCCGGTTAGCTCGTTGCAAATGCGGGTATTTGTATTTCACTCCGCGTTTCATTCTTGCACATACCCATTTGTGGGGTAAAATGGGTCAGCCAAAAAAAGGCGATTTAGTCAATTTTAACTTCCTCATAATGGAAACTGATGAGACAATCATCAGTCTATACTTGAAGTTCCAAACGTTTGGAGAAATTAAAAAATTGAAAATATTCCAAAAATCCTAACGATGCTTTGTAAACAATTTTTTTAAACAATGAAAGAAAGTTTCAGAATTATTTGCCAATAATTTGCGAGATTTTCCAATTATTTTTTTAAAGAATACATTTTTTATTTTTCCTTCAACTGAACGTTCGAATCTTCGAGTATATAATTGAAGCGGAATCACTCATAATATCGGAATCGATTGATATTTTGATAAGGTCTTTGACAGCTGTCAAAATCAGCTGTTAACGTGGACGCTTTTCCAGTTTCCCTCCAACGAAATTCCTGCAATACTGCAAAGTTTTCTTATATAGAGAAAACTTTATCATGAAGGAAATAATTTTTTTTCTAGATTTTCCAAATTTTCAGAGTTCTAAAAACCGAAGTTCAGGGTCTAAAAAATTCAAAAATGCATTTTATACAAAATTTCTACGCCTAAAATAAAAGCGCCATAATTTGAACATTTTCCACCATGGAAAAATTAGTAAGATAAAGAAAGATGTTGGAAATTGTTTGGAAAATAATTTTCGTCTTGAAACTCGAGATTCTGGAAAATTGTTGGGACCAGATTCACGAGAATCTTGTTTTTTAGTTAAAGATACCAAAAACGTGACAAAAACAATGAACAGGTTCGAGTGGCGCGATTTTGTTTGACAATGGACCGTGGATATCGGATTTTTGAATGATTGGCGGAAAAATTGGCTCTGGGTGGTCCATTGAGCCCCATTTCTACCCGATATGTGTGCTCAGACGTGAGAGGGAGTCCGAGTGAAGATACGCGCGCGAACCGCACGTGTGCAATATACTCTCCGGAGAAAAGTGATGCTTTTTTTGCCGCTTGTTACCCGCCGTAGGATCAAGATTTCACGCGACCAAAAGCACTCCACGTTCAGGAAGACTCATCAACTCTGTACGCGCACGTGCTAACCCTTCATATATGGGGCATTCCGTACTAACGATAAGTCGACCTGAGTGTGACCCTCTACCTCGTTGATTTCGTTTACGATTTTTTATATGATTCTTCCAACTTAAAATAGCATTCAGAATTTTTTTCAGATTTTTAAAACCAAATTTGAGTACGTTATGATTTTTTGAACATTTTTTTCGAAAACCTCGAGGACCGTAATTTAAAAATCTGAAAAAATTCTCAAAAATCCGTCGTGAAAAATCAAAATTTTTGACCCAAAATTCATGATGTCCAGGATTTCCCTTCCACCTCGACTTTAGGTTTTTATGAAGAAAACGTAAAAAAAAAATATATGCAGAAATTGATCTACCGTGAAAAGTGGCTTGAATATTTTTATCGTTAACCAACAATTTCCAAAAATATTTGGTTAATTTCTGCATCTATTTTTTTTAAGTTTTCTTCATAAAAACCTAAAATCGAGGTGGAAGCGAAAGCCCGGACATCATGAATTTTGGGTTTTCGAAAAGAATGTTCAAAAAATCATAACGTACTCAAATTTGGTTTCAAAAATCTAAAAAAAAATTCTGAATGCTATTTTGAGTTGGAAGAATCATATAAAAAATCGTAAACAAAATCAGCGAGGTCGAGGGTCACACTCAGGTCGACTTGGTATGGAATGCCCCATATGTACACTGCCGTCCAAAAGTTTGGAAACACTGGCTCTGATTCCGCACCGCACAAAAAGTTTTACTGCTCTTTTAAAAATAAAGATATTTGAATTCAACAAGTGGTATTTCGAAGAGGACATATTCAGCTTCATTTCGCTTTTCCAAAAAAATGTTTCGATTTTTTTTTGAACCTGCTACGGGTTTGAAACATGTTTGTTTTTTGGTTTTTTTTGCCGTTGAAATTTTGGTGCAGGATCCATGGAAATTTTTGTTGACTGTTTTTGGTATACAAAACTTGTGGGGTGGAGCTTCAATTTTGTTTTTTAAAAAGTTTCGTACGATTTTTTTTGCCAAAATATTCAATTTTTCGTAAAAAAAACGACCATATTTATAAATTGTAGAGTAATTTGAAAACTACTGGGTTTTCGTGAAATCACTAGGACGGTAAAAAGTTGCACACAATCATTTTGGATTCAATGAAATTTTTTCAGAATTTTTTTCAAAAATTTTTTTTTTCGACAGGAAAAAATGTTGCAAAAAAATTCTGAAAAAATTTCATTAAATCTAGAATAATTATATGCAACTTTTTGCCCTCTTAGTGATTTCATGAAAACCCAGTAGTTTCAGAGTTTTGCTACATTTTATAAATATGGTCGCATTTTTTGCGAAAAATTGAATATTGTTGCGAAAAAAAATCGTACGAAACTTAAAAAAAACTAAACTGAAGCTTATACTCTCTCCTACAAGTTTTTCACGCGAAAAATAGTCAAAAAAAATTAGCATGCAAAAAAAAGTCGAAAAACGACCATGTTTCAAAGGGCGTACTGGGTTTAAGAAAAATCAATTTTTTTTTTGAAAAAAGCCAAATAAAGCTGAATATGTCCCCTTTGAAACGCAGTTTGTTGAATTGAAATGTCTTCTTTTTTGAAATGCACACAAAGTTTCACACAGTGAAACTTTGTGTGCAGCGCGAAATTGGGGCGAGTATTTCCAAACTTTTTTATTTCTGCATATTTTTACCTCCTGGAGCTTCTAATTGGCGTCATCATTAATATTATCATTACTTATCATCATAAGTATCAAAAAAGTATCTCAAAATATTGTTTACCGATTGAGGCATCACTTAGTTTTTAATTTTCACAATATCACGTTTTTCTCTCCCATTTAAAAAAATTAAAAAAATTGAATTAAATTCCAAATCGAAATTTTCCAAATTCAGGCGAGGGATGTTAACAATTACATTGGACGAAAATAACATCGCCATGAATCATCGAAAATTACAAAAATGACCTCTTGTTTGGAAATTAATCGTTCAATCAATCAATCGCGTTTACATTTTGCGCCAGAGGCGAAGCTATGCAAACGTGAAATTTTCCATGAAATATGCCAAGCGAGTTTTCCCAGTGTTTGATGAAAAACATGCAGCGTTTATATTCGTCGAGCATATAACTCTGCATGGATTATTCTGATGAATATAATCCAACCAACCGACGCCTCATCAAATTTATTTCATGATTTTTTCTACGATTTTACCGAGGTCAATAATGTCTCGGTTAAGAATTTTTGACAAAATTTCCAGATTCCTAAATTCCGCCATTTTGTCGAAAATATTTATTTCCTAATGCGTTCAAAAAAAATCTGAAAAAAATTGGAAGCCATCAGTCAGGATCAGAGTTGCAAATAACGCATTACCTAGATAATGCATCACTGTATTTCTACCCATTACACTGCATAATGTGAAATGGATAAGTAGACCGTTACAAAATACAACAGTAATGTGTAATGGATGCATGTCCCATTACAAAAAAAAAAGTAATGTGTAATGGATGCATGTGCCATTACAAATAAAAAAGTAATGGGTAATGGATGCATCTCCCATTACAAATAAAAAAGTAATGTGTAATGGATGCATGTGCCATTACAACTACAAAAATTAATGTGTAATAGATGCATGTGACATTACAGATAAAAAAAGTAATGTGTAATGGATGCATGTTCCATTACAAATACAAAAAGTAATGTGTAATGGATGCATGCGTCGTTACAAATAAAGAAAGTAATGTGTAATGGATGCATGTGCCATTACAAATACAAAAAGTAATGTGTAATGGATGCATGTGCCATTACAAATAAAAAAGTAATGTGTAATGGATGCATGTGCCATTACAAATAAAAAAGTAATGTGTAATGGATGCATGTGCCATTACAAATAAAAAAGTAATGGGTAATGGATGCATGTTCCATTACAAATACAAAAAGTAATGTGTAATGGGTGCATGCGCCATTACAAATAAAAAAAGTAATGTGTAATGGATGTATGTGCCATTACAAATACAAAAAGTAATGTGTAATGGATGCATGTGCCATTACAAATAAAAAAGTAATGGGTAATGGATGCATGTCCCATTACAAATAAAAAAGTAATGTGTAATGGATGTATGCGTCATTACAAATAAAAAAGTAATGTGTAATAGATGCATGTGACATTACAAATAAAAAAAGTAATGTGTAATGGATGCATGTTCCATTACAAATACAAAAAGTAATGTGTAATGGATGCATGTCCCATTACAAATAAAAAAGTAATGTGTAATGGATGCATGTGCCATTACAAATACAAAAAGTAATGTGTAATGGATGCATGTGACATTACAAATAAAAAAGTAATGTGTAATGGATGCATGTCCCATTACAAATAAAAAAGTAATGTGTAATGGATGTATGTGCCATTACAAATAAAAAAGTAATGGGTAAAGGATGCATGTCCCATTACAAATAAAAAAGTAATGTGTAATGGATGCATGTGCCATTACAAATACAAAAATTTATGTGTAATAGATGCATGTGACATTACAAATAAAAAAAAGTAATATGTAATGGATGCATGTTCCATTACAAATACAAAAATTAATGTGTAATGGATGCATGCGCCATTACAAATAAAAAAAGTAATGTGTAATGGATCCATTACACATTACTTTTTTACTTGTAATGGAACACGCATCTATTACACATTACTTATTTTATTTGTAATGGTACATGTATCCATTACACATTACTTTTTTAAATTGTAATGGAGCACGCCTCCATTACACATTACTTTTTTTAATTGTAATGGAGTACGCAACCATTACACATTACTATTTTCCTTTGTAATGGAACATGCATACATTACACATTACTTTTTTTTGTGTAATCGAACACGCATCCATTACACATTACTTTCGTAATGGAAAACTTGTCCAATACACATTATTTAACGTAATAGGTAATGCATTACTTTTACATTACTATTTTCACAACTCTGGTCAGGATTATGGTGAGAAAAATTGTGAAACAGACTCTCAAGGTGATTCAAGGTCAAAAGTTGGTCAAATTGAGGCGAAATAGCTCATGTGTATTTACAACGACTGCTGAAAGTCAAAATGACGTCTCCGAAGATATTTTATGGTTCGTGGGGATGTCACATACGACTTTCTGTTATCAAGAGCTCGTTTTTTAAAGGCACGTTATTCAGCGCACTTCGAAACATGCCCGCGTACGTAAGCGTGTTACTGTGTACAAAAATTTACCGTCCGTGCAACGGCAAAAGCCGATTATTTGAGGGTCGTGTGACGCGAACCGATAAATACGTGACACAGCTCACTGGTCCATTAAGCTTTGATCATTCACGGACACCATCTGGGCGAGCGTAACCTCTCTTTGTCATCGATGCGCATGCGCGCCCCAACCGTCTGTCGCCCTCTAGCGTCACCGATGAACGTCAGTGGCGTCCTCTGACGTCCGGTCATGCGAAAGCGCCGTAAGACGCGGGACCAAGAGCGAGAGAGACGGAGAGTATCAGCCAGGGTTACATTTTATCGATAAACTATAATTCATTGATAGTTTTTCCGAGAAATTTTTCGCCGCGGTCTCAAACGTTTTCCGGCCAATTTTATTCTCATGTTCCAATATTTTTAGGAGGTTACAACAGGTTGTAAAAGTCAAACAAGTTCTTCTCTTTAAACTATATTTTGTGATGCTTCATCGTCTGATGAATGTCCCCAAAAAGTTTCAAGGTGACCCGATCAAAATTCACAGAATTGGAAGCTGTGTTTACATTCTGAGAGACGCAATTATTACATGTAACATAATTGATAATTTGATAATATTTATTTTTTAACCTTGAACGGGTTCAAGGGCGCGTTCCGAATGGAAATTGGTGCATTTTACTTTGCATAAAATCTCAAAATTTTTATTGTTAATCAAATTAATTGTTAATAATTTTTTATTTGATTTTTTTTAGCCACCCCGACAACCGAGATCGCAATCCGAGCGTCAACTGTCCGGTGAGTTGAAATTATTGTTTAAAAAAAAATCCCGTTCCTTTCCGTTAATTTGCGCTTTTGAGTGCGAGAGAAAAATTTGAGGATCGAGCAAGAGCGAGAAGAAGCCCGCTCTCAAATCGGAAATCGTTTTGGGCGCGCGACCTTCTCAAAATTATGTTTTTCAAATCGGCTCCCATCAAAATATCTAAATATCTAAATCTAAATATCTTAATATCTAAAAAGCCACTCAACGAAATCAACATTTTTTATTAGCATTTTTTTTTTGCTCACGGATTCTTTAACGTCCTATGGAATTACATGTGAGTGCGAAATTTTTGAAAATAAGATTTTTCGGTAACGAGCTTTTGAATCTTTTTGAAATTTTTGAATAAAAATTTTTGACTACGAGTACTATGTACGAGAATTAGAAAATAGAGAAAATTTATAACATAATCTTCCGTAAAATCGTATCTCGCTTGGAAAATTAGAGAAAACAATAACAACAAATTTGGAGTGGAATGTGAGAAATGTTGAAAAGTAGTTGTGAAAATTGCACGAAAAATGCGAATGGGTAATAGAATATGCGCTTGACACTCACCTTTTCGACGCGATGTTCTCTCAGTCGAAGTGCAAACACTCAGAGATCTCTCCTCGAAGGCAGACTGAGGATATTACAGCGATGGTTGATCGATGATTCGTCTTCATTGGGCCGAATGTCATCCTCGTGAAATTTCGACCGGAAGTGCAGCTCCTCGAATCACGCGCACATTTTTCTTCGCACGCTTCACTCCGCGTTTATTAATTTTACGGATTCAATTAGAAACCGAATGCAACGAAAATTTAACACGGGTGTATTATTTTGTGCCAGAGTCACTATTTTTTTTCCGACGATATTTTTCAATCGAAAAACCGACGAGACAAGTGAAAAAGGGACTCGAAAAATCGTATCTCGTGACTTTTCAATTCGACGTCGCATCTCCGTACACCAGACTCGATTTTGAAAGCAAGATATTTTTAATTTTTAATTAATTCAAGAGATTTCAAATTTTTATTAAATTTAAGAAATTTTGAATTTTTATCTAATCTAAGAGATTTCTAATTTTCATCCAAGTAAAAAGATTTTGAAATTTTATTCACGTTGAAAAATGTTGAATACTCGTTTAATTAAAAAAATTGCGACATTTTATTTAATTTAATATGTTTTGAATTTTCATTGAGTCGAAAACATCTTGAATTTTTATTCATATTGAAAGATTTTGAATTCTCATTCACTAAAAAAAATGTTGATATTTTATTTAATTTAATATGTTTTGAATTTTCATTGAATCGAAAAAATTTCGAATTTTTATTCATGTTGAAAGATTTTGAATTCGACTTTAATTTAAAAAATTTTGAAATACTATTTAATTTAATATGTTTTGAATTTTCATTGAATCGAAAAGATTTCAATTTTTATTCATGTTGAAAGATTTTGAATTCTCATTTAATTTAAAAAATGTTGAAATTTTATTTAATTTAATATTTTTTGAATTTCCATTTAATTAAAAAGATTTTGAGCATTTATTTGATTTAATAAATTTTGAATTGTATTAAATCGAAAAGATTTTGAATTAAATTTTCTTCTCGATGTTTTGAATATTCTTTGCCGTTTCTCGATATGCTGTTTGTAAAATCTCGGCAATGTCATTGAGGTCGACCGTTGGCAAATTCGTTGTGTTTTCTAGAGTTCGCTGTCTCTCTCTCTTACTCATTGGCATCGCGATACGCGCGCGCGTTTCACGAGTCACCCGCTCTCTCTCTGTCTCTCTTCTTGGTTCCCTCTCCGGCCGCTTCCCCCACGCCGGCGCTCTCGTTCAGTCTCGTCCGTGGATCCTGCTCGATAACACCTGTTGATCGCGTCTCGGTAAATTCATTGTTTTTCGCTAATTCTTGAGCTCCGTTTGTTTCAAATTTGCGGAGAAAATTTTCGTGGGGGAGCGTTCGGTGCTACGAAAGAATTATTCGTCGATGAATCGCCGTCGTCGCGAGTCGACCAGCTTTTTTGCGTGCGCGTCGTTTTCGCATCGCTCGTTCGCGCTGTTCCAAAAGCATTCGGCACGGAGCGAGAAACGGGCGTCGAGGAAAAACAAAAACATGGCGAGCGGTGAGTGAAAAATATTTTTTTTCTCCCATGGTGCGTGGTCGATGTACGAAAGTCGCTGTTAACGATGAGATATCAGAGTGCGTTGTTGTCACGATTCGTGTTAAAATATTGCGATAAACGAAAAACATCGAGAGTTGAATATTGGATGGGGTTTACTGTGTAGAATATGTACATAAATTGCGCCGCGTCAGCTGACGCTCGCGCGCACCTCGCGAGAGTTTTTTTTCCCGCCTCGCTGTCTTTTTCTCTGTTTCTCTCGCGCTACCTTACCAACGGTTGTTTCCCGGAAAAGTCGTTTTCTATTTGTTTCTGCGTCCGTCGCGAGGTAAATTCACGGTATACGGCATTTTTATTTCTTCACGCGTATTAAGGGCTGGATGATAAAAATCTTTTGTGCTTAATATTTTCATTTCAATGACGATTCAAAATTTATTGAATCAAAGTTTCAAAATCTTTTTAATTCAATGAGAATTCGAAATCTCTCAACATGAATAAAAGTTCAAAATCTTTTCGATTCAATGAAAATTCAAAACATATTAAATTAAATAAAAAAATTTTAATTAAATGAGAATTAAAAATATTTCAACATGAATAAAAATTCAAAATCTTTTCGGTTCAATGAAAATTAAAAACATATTAAATTAAATAAAATTTCAAATTTTTTAAAATTAAATGAGAATTCTAAATCTTTCAACATGAATAAAAATTCAAAATTTTTTCGATTCAATGAAAATTAAAAACATATTAAATAAAATAAAATTTCAAAATTTTTTAAATTAAATGAGAATTTAAAATCTTTCAACATGAATAAAAATTCAAAATTTTTTCGATTCAATGAAAATTCAAAACATGTTAAATTAAATGAAATTTCAAAATTTTTTAAATTAAATGAGAATTTAAAATCTCTCACATGAATAAAAATTCAAAATCTTTTCGATTCTATGAAAATTCAAGACATATTAAATTAAATAAATTTTTTCTTATTAAATGAGAATTGAAAATCTTTCAACATGAATAAAAATTCAAAATCTTTCTGATTCAATGAAAATTGAAAACATATTGAATTAAATAAAATTTCAAAATTTTTTCCACTCAATGAAAATTCAAAACGTAATAAATTGAATAAACTTTCAAAATCTTTTTAATTAGATGAAAATTAGTAATCTCTTAGATTAGATAAAAATAAAAATTTCTTAAATTTAATAAAAATTTGAAATCTCTTGAATTAATTAAAAATTAAAAATCTCTTACTTTCAAAATCGAGTCTGGTGTACGGAAATGCACTTGTCTCGTCGGTTTTTCGATCGAAAAATATCATCGGAAGAAAAATCGTGACTCTTGCAGAAAATAATACACCCGTGTTAAATTTTCGTTGCATTCGGTGTCTAATTTAATCCGTAAAATTAATTAACGCGGAGTGAAGCGTGCGAAGAAAAATGTGCGCGTGATTCGCGGAGCTGCACTTCCGGTCGAAATTTCACGAGGATGGCATTCGGCCCAATGAAGACAAATCATCGATCAACCATCGCTGTAATATCCTCAGTCTGCCTTCGGGGAGGGATCTTCGAGTGTTTGCACTTCGATTGAGAGAACATCGCGTCGAAAGGTGAGTGTCAAGCGCATATTCTATTACCCATTCGCATTTTTCGTGCAATTTTCACAACTACTTTTCAACGTTTCTCACATTTCACTCCAAATTTGTTGTTATTGTTTTCTCTAATTTTCCAAGCGAGATACGATTTTACGGAAGATTATGTTATAAATTTTCTCTATTTTCCAATTCTCGTACATAGTACTCCGTTCTCCAATCGGTTGCTATTCTCACGAATGACAAAATTAAGGGAAGAATCAGACATTATTGCAAATTTAGTAAAGCCTCAGAGTCAGAAATTTTTATTCAAAAATTTCAAAAAGATTCGAAAGCTCGTTACTGAAAAATCTTAGTTTCAAAAATTTCGCACTCACGTGTAATTCCATAGGACGTTAAAAAATCCCTGAGCAAAAAAGGTTAAACCTCTGAAAAAGTGGTTATCTCCGATATTGCCCCAATTTAAGCCGATATGCACGAAATTTCGGTTTATAAACCATTTTCATAATTATGATACACAAAATGTAGGTGGAAACCTTGACTGATCAAAATTGAGGTAAAATCCACAAATTAAAAGGCACACGTGAGCTGTAATCTGCTTTTACATCGCAGGCAGATGTCTGCTGCAGATGTAAATTTAAATTAAATTTTACGAAGTACACGTGTTCGAATAACGTCGCTGTTTCAACGATACAAACAAGAATTACTCGATCCAAGGGTCTTTAAATTTTCCGATTAAATTTCCACACTTTTATAACGAATGAAAATTCATTATAACAAGAAAAAATTGAATGTCATTCTCTCCAGAACGGTATTTTCTATTAAAACGATCAACTCGCGTGTCGACAAGCACGATTAAAAATGAGAATTTGACAAATATCGCAAAGTGGGGCAAAATGGTTCAGCAAAAAGAAAATCCTTCGGCTATTTTTTTTTTCAAGTAGCTTTCCCGATAAAAAAGTCTTTCCACGCGAGAAAGTGAAAAATAATAACTTTATCAACACCGCAAAATCGAGGAAGTAGGTCAAAAAAAAATCCTCTCTCTCTCTCCTTTTTTTTTTAATGCAGCGTTTCCAATTAAAATAAACTTCTCGATATAAAAAGAGCGTTACGCTACGGCACATTATAAAAATAAAATTATAAAATTATAATAAAATAAATGAAAATTTTGCAAATATTGCAAAATAGGGTAAAATGGTACACTGATAGAAAAACGCTCCATCTTTTTTTTTAACGCATCGTTGGTGACTTGGAAAAAAATCCTTTTGTTAGAAATCGTAGTATTTCCCGTTGAATATTCCATGTTAATAGTATACGTCACACAATGGCCGTATAATGAGAATATATATGGGTCATTCCATGTCAATTTGACCACTTTTGAACCCGACCCCTTTCGATTTGGTTGAAATTTTTTGTTCCTTTTCTACTCAATTAAAGACATTTTTCAGGAAGTTTTCAAATTTTTTCACTAACCCTAAAAAAGTTATGAATTAAAAAAAAAAAGGCTTTTGTTTTTTCAAATAGCTATAACTTCTTCAAAAATTCACCAATCGGGACGTTTTTTTTTTTCAACATTTTTGTCTTTAGGTGTACTTTCCGATAAAAATACAAACACATTTTAAGATATTAAAATCTGTGAAATTCTTCACTTTTTCGAGAAAAATCATCGTTTTCTCGGAGATGCTATTTTTGATTTTTTTTACTCAAAAAATACTTTGATCAATTCCAGAAAGAATCCTTTTATTTTTTTTTATCGATTAGAAAAAAAATTTCTAGATGGGCTTATTTCACAAAACAACACTCTGGAATTTTTTTGAGGTTTTATAAATGATCTCAGAGTTGGAAAAATTAAGAAGAAAATAAAATCGAAAGTGGTAATCCTCGAAAAAAAATTTTTTTTTCAAAAAAGTGAAAGAAAAAATAAAAGACACCTATAAATAATTTTTTTGTATTTGTTTTCAATCAAAGAAGAAATATAGAAAGCTAAGATGAGCTAAAATTAAAAAATATTGGATTCAAGATGATATGCAATGAGGTCTTTTTCAAAAGCCCGTGGCTTAGTCAAAAATGGGCCCAAATGACAATTTTTTTTCATTTTTTTTTTGTTTTTGGATGTAGTTTATGAAAAAAATACAAAAAAAAGTATTTATAGGTGTCTTTTATTTTTTCTCTTACTTAAAAAAAAAAAAATCGAGGATCACCATTTTCGATTTTATTTTCTTCGCAATTTTTCAAATTCTGAGGTCCTTTATAAATCCTCAAAAAAATTCCAGAGTGTTGTTTTGTGAAATAAGCCCAGCTGGAAATTTTTTTTTCTAATCGATAAAAAAAAATAGAAGAAAAATTCGGCCCATTCCAGTTAGGTCGGCGATCTTTCTGGAATTGATCGAAGTATTTTTTGAGTAAAAAAAATCAAAAATGGCATCTCCGAGAAAACGATGATTTTTCTCGAAAAAGTTAAAAATATCACAGATTTTAATATCTTAAAATTTGTTTGTTTTTTTTTTCGGAAAGTACATCTAAAGACAAAACTGTTGAAAAAAAAACTAACCCCATTAGTCAATTTTTGAAGAGGTTATAGCTATTTTAAAAAACAAAAGTCTTTTTTTTTTCAAATTCATAACTTATTTAGGGTTCGGTAAAAAAATTTGAAAATTTCCTGAAAAATGTCTTTAATTGAGTACAAAGGGAACAAAAAATTTCAACCAAATCGAAAGGGGTCGGGTTCAAAAGTGGTCGATTTGACATGCAATGCCCCATATGTGTATATTCTTGAACAATAACTTGAAAGCTCTTTAATCGCACAACATTTGCTTTGAACATTCATGATGCCTCTTTTTCACTCTCCCTCATGTAATATATTCGTATAATAAATGAATAAATATATATATATATATATATATATATATATATATATATATATATATATATATATATAACGTATTACTATATGATGTGTCTGTCGCAGGTAACGTACTCGGTAATCGATAATCAATTTAACTTTCAAAGTTTCCACCCTCAGCACGATTTTGCAACTCTATTAAACGGTTTTGCGCATTCGCCAACTATAAACGGTAAATCCTGATGCAAGAAAAAAATGACAAAACAGAGATTATACCGCCATAAGTTTGATAATAAATATTTTTAATTTTTTTATTGTGATGCTCGTCTTTTCCGGAATGCGCGGTTCAAAGGTTTTTGCGATGCCCTTTTTCCCTCTCAATTTTGCCATTTCGTGGAATTTTTCAAGCGAGCGAGGAAGCGTAGAGAGCGCAAAGGATCTATGAGGCATTCTCTGTCAACTCGGCCACTTTTTTTCGACCCTCTCAGATCAGTCCCATAACTTGCCACAGTTTAGTCCCACTTGAAAATAGTCTCTGCGATTTTTTTCAGATTTTTTAAGCGGTGAATTAAGGAGTTGCGTATATTTTTTCAAATCCGTATAGCTTAAAACAGAGAGGATGTACAGAGAAAATATCCCTACAAAAAAATTATGTTTTTTCATCGACTATTGAATGCACCATGTGTTATATTTTTATTCGTGTTGCAAAGACTATTTTCTGGGAAAAAAAAATGAAAATTAATTTTTTTCGCACGGTCCGACACCTTCAACTCTGCTGTCAATTTTATAAAATCTCTGATATCATTAGTGGGACGTACGGAAAAATCCACAACACGGCTACTGATTTTTTTCGGGGTTAAAAAAATCAGTAGCCTATTGTGGATTTTTCTGTACGTCCCATTAATATTATTAGAGATTGTATAAAATTGACATCAGAATTGAAGGTGTCGAAGAAAATTAATTTTCATTTTTTTTTGCAAGAAATAGTCTTTGCAACACGAATAAAAATATAACAAATATTGGCATTCAATAGTCGATGGGAAAACATAATTTTTTTGTAGGAATATTTTTTTGTAAATCCTCTCCGTCTTAAGCTGTATGGATTCGAAAAAATATATGTAACCCCTTAATTGACAGCTTTAAAAATCAGAAAAAAATCCCAGAGACTACTTTCAAGTTGGACTAAACTGTGGCTAGTTATGGGATGGATCTGGGAGGGTCGAAAAAAGTGGCTGAGTTGACAGAGAATGCCTCATATACCAGGTATTTAAGGGCTCTTGCGTCACAAATAACACAAAAGAATAGAAAGAGAGAGAGAGATCTGGAGGGCGCGCATCAATTCTCGGTGCATCATCTCTCGGCCATTGTTAAAATACATGAGCCTTTATCATACGAGACCTTATGGAATGTCAAAAGTAGAGCAGAATGGCGTGAGACTATAGCGATGACTGGACATTTTGATATTATTGCGTTGAACCACTTTTATAACGCACTTTTGATGGGTCAATAACAAAGAAAAATAGATCTCGTAGAATAAAAAGTCATCTTCAGCCAGTTGACAAAAACACCCACCTTAATTGTAACCCGAGCAAAAAATTACAATGAAAACAAAGCTTTCTTTCCACTTTGAATATCGAGGAAATTGTAAATGTCATAATTTTATTCATAATTTTGCCACAAAGGAAATTTAAAAATAATAAGTAATAATAAATATTTCGTAAATAATATAATAATAAATATTTCGTAAATAATATAATAATAAATATTTCGTAAATATAATAAATATTTCGTTTATATAATTTAGCTAAATTCTGAATTTGATTCAAAAGTTTATGGATTCAAAAAATAATTTCTCCTATATTCGAAGACCATCGTAAAACTTTTATTAATCTTCGCGTTCTAAGCTTCTAATTTGAACGAAAAAGTGATAGTTGGGTTGAAATGTTCGATAATATAAATTGCATAAATTTATGTTTCCATTAAAAAGTAAAAAGACGCGAATAAAATCGAATTAATCAAATCATTCATTTTAATGCTGCACTTTATATTTTTTTTTTAAGAAATCATGAATTTTGATGCAATTTTTACTACTGAGTTTATAGAACTTTGATTTTTTAAGTAAATAATCTCAAAATTTTATCCATCAAGATTTTGGATACAATTTTGAGACATTTATTAAAAACCTTTATATGAAAAATATTTTAAAAGGTTGTGCAAATTTTTCTATTTATCAAAATTTTCTTGAAAAGTGCTTCACTATTTTTTGAAATACTATTTTCATTAGCGAATCATTTTTTTATAACGCAAAACTCAAAATTTTCTTAAGGTTCTAGTCTACTTTAGAAGGCAAAAAAAACAAATTTTTAATTTTTTTTCCAAGCTCCTTTATGAGATATGACTATAAAACGAAAAAAAAGAATTTTATAGAGGAAAGTTTGTTACACAATTCACCACTGTTAATGAAATATCGAAAAAAAATGGTGGATGTTTGAAATAAAAATTAAAAGATGAATTTTTCACAATTTATTTCTACCATCCGCCATTTTTTTTATCGATTTTTTTTTAATGATGGTAAATTATTGTGTAAGACATCTCCGCTTCAAAATGATTTTTTTTTGTTTCGGACTTGCTAATCCTGAGACTAATTGTCGGCCATCGGACAATACATTTTCGACTTTAGCGCCTTCTATGGATTATTCAAAGAATGAAAAAAAAAAAAATTGTCATGTATTTTCGACGAACGAAACAATGTTTCAATAACATCTTTTTGATAGTCATATGTAATAAAAATCAAAATTTTAAAAATTTGCTTTTTTTTTTTTGGCTTTTAAAGTAGACCAGTACCTTAATCTGGAAATTATCATTTGAATCATTTTCGGACATTGTAACTGCACCCAGAAAAAAGATCTAGTCGTAGGTACTACAATCGTTTATTTGATTATTTTTTAGTTACTTTAAAGAAAATTTTCTTTCCATCCAATTTTGGGCGATATTTACTTCCACTATATTTATTTATTTGAATTTTCTGTCATCGAGAAACAGGTGTTGAAGAAAAACTCTATTCCTTGTTACTAAATACCTATTCACCCGTAATCTCATCCGATCATATCCGCAGATTTGTCAGTACCCCAAAAATCCGCCAGGTGGCTACCTCTCGCACAAGCGAACCTGCCTCTCGACGCCTATATCCTTTCCAAGCTCGTCTATGTTTGATATCCTTATTTTTCAGTATGGATATTTAATACATTGAACATTGCGGCAAAACGCAAAATGGTCGAATCCCCAAAACGGATTCTCATAAAAAAAGGTTTTTTTTTCTTTTCCCTTCTGTTAAAGAAAAGACGAAGCTTTGCGAAATTGTAGACTTCAAATGTGTAGCTATACATTCAAAGATTGAAATGTTTAAAAATATATGAGGTATTCCATACCAAGCCGACCAATCCATGGACCCTACCATTTATGATTTTGTTGAAAATTTGCTATTTTTTTGTACGTACTAAAGGCAGTCTCTTAGAATTTTTTTAGATTTTTGTCTTAACCCAACTAACCACAATAAATTGTTCGAAATTTGACACATTTTTTTTCAAATGCTCATAACTTTTTAAAAACCGAAGATATCAAAATAAAACAAAAGATCATTTTTTTTCCGTCTTGAGTTGCAGTTTAAAAAAAAAAATATCGATATTTATTTTCATACGTTCTTTGAAGTTTTAAACACAAAATATTTTTTTTTTCAACTTGGACCCTTCTTATTTTTTTGAAACAATTCACCACTTTTTAAGAGATATTTTTACAGATACTAAAAAATTGGTACTTTGTGCTTCTCATAACTTGTATTTTTTTTCTATTTTTTACCGCGTGTGAACTAAAGAATCGTGTTTCCTGCTTGAATTAAAAAATAGAAAAAAAATACAAGTTATGAATATCACAAACTGCAAATTTTTTGATATCTGTAAAAATATCTTTTAAAGCGTGGTGAATTAAAAAAAATAAATAAAAAGGGTCCAAGTTGAAAAAAAAATATTTTGCGTTTAAAACTTCACAAATTTTTTTTTTTTCAACTTGGACCCTTTTTATTTTTTTGACAAAATTCACCACTTCTTAAAACACACTTTTACTGATACTAAAAAATTGGCTGTTTGTGATATTCATAACTTGTGGTTCAAAAAAAATACAAGTTATGAATATCAAACTGCCAATTTTTGAAAAAAAAAAAAAAATACAAGTTATGAATATCACAAACTGTCAATTTTTTAGTATCTGTAAAAATATCTTTTAAAAAGTCGTGAATTTTTTCAAACAAATAAAAAGGGTCCACGTTGAAAAAAAAATATTTTGTGTTTAAAACTTCAAAAAACATATGAAAATAAATATCGATATTTTTTTTGTATTTTTTTTATAAAACTGAACAAAAAACTGAAATTTTGTACAATTTATTGCGGTTAATTGGGTTGAGACAGAAATCTAAAAAAATTCTGAGAGACTGCTTTTAGTACGTACAAAAAATAGAAAATTTTCAACAAAATCAAAACTGGTCGGGTCCACGGATTGGTCGGCTTGATATGGAATACCTCATATATTGTGTAAATATTAAAAAAAAATTATTTCATTCAAATACATATTTCTTCAGTTTGAAATAATATTTATTAATATTAAATAAAAATTTATTAGATCGCAACATATTTTTCTAGTAGGTCATTAAAAAAAAAAAAATTTCGTCGATACGAATAGAGTTGTATTAGGCCGGCCTACAACTAAAAAAAAATTATTTGGCTTGACTAGGATTTAGTTAAATGTACTAGATCTTTTTTTCTGGGTGTGTAAAATTAGAAGAAAGAACGAGACTTTGATCGAATACCGTTTGATTATGCTAATTAATGGCGAAAGCCTATTTGTCGATTTGTACACCAAAGAAATAGAGACATAGAGAAAAGGAGAGAGAGAGAGAGAGAGAGAGAGAGAGAGAGTTTGGTGTGCATAAATAATGCGAGAGGAGAACCATTAACCATTGTGAGAGAAATTACGAGACTTCCGAGCTCTCTCACAACTCGATCACAAGACGTGTAACAGGAAGAGTTGTTCACCAGTTACATAGATTCGAGAAGGACGAAAAACAAGCGCCGCCATCGCGCCACACTTCGTCATTAACAGCGTGGTTTCTCGCGGGGCGTGAAACGTTCGGCTTTCGACAATGCGGAAATGAGTCTTAACGACAGAGCGCACATAAAAGACTGTTCTGTATCGCTCGTGTTCATGTGTGAACCCCTATAAACGTGTTTAAATGCAAAACGCAGTCCAAGGATCTATCGGGCGCGTTTGGCCACGTCGCGATTGTGTCCTTTGCCAAGTCACGAGGAGCCTCTCCGAGGTTTATAAACCCAGTGCAATTCTATCCGGAGAAACGAAAGTGTCTTTGATGGGAGTCTTTTTCCTTTTTGGTTAAATGCTCGTCGTAAGCTAATGAAACGTTTGATCAAGCGTAGGCGCTTTATTCTTACAATCCGATATATTCGTCATCGTTGTACGAGATTACTCATCGTTCCGTATATGATTCTCGTCTCGATCTCAATGGAATATGAATGAACCGACTGTAAAGTCGATCAGTGGAGAGGTATATTTAACCCAGAATAGATAACCTTCATCTCAGCGTACGATTAAAGTCTGTCAACCTTACATAACGAGGGCAATATCTCGAGAAGCGTGTTTCACAACGAACAGCGTGCGATCGAACGATTTCCGGTTGTTACGGATTGTAAGATTTTTCAAAGTAACCCGCGAAAAATTTCGAGTTACTTTACTAACCACCGTATAATTGATAAACCCATTTTTGTGGGCTTTATATTCCGAAAGTGGTTAAGGATTAGGAAAGGGTTAACGTTCTTAGCATCCAGACTTGATACTTCAGAATTTACTTTCCGAATTCATTGCCTACAATGTAAGGATGGATCTTCAGAGGTTAATATTTAGGCGCTATTTTTCATGGTTAACCCACAAACTTAATCTGAAAATGAGCTAACTAACCCCTGGCTCATATTTTACGACTAATTGACAGAATTTACTGGATTAACAGCGTTAACTCCCAGTCAGGGTTAAAATCCCACCTTAACATTCTGTAGTTAACGCAGTGGATTAAGAATTTAGTGGTTAAAATCTAGGATTAATATATCGACGTCAATACTGAGGGTTAACATGTCGAGGTTAATAATTAGAGTTATCGAAAGAGGATTAACATTTGAAGGTTAGCATTCCAGGATAACAAAACAAAGTTCACATTCAAGCATCGTATTTTGTGGTTAACACACGGGCTTGATCCAAAAGTAAGCTGAACCATTCGGAGCTCATGTTTTAGAATTAAGAATTTAGAGGTTAAAATGTAGAGTGAATATATCGACGTTAATAATAAGGGTTAACATGTCGAGGTTAATAATCAGAGTCAACTTCAAGGGTTAACATGACTGGTTTGCAAATCAGTGTAAAAATCTCAGCTTAATATTCTGTAGTTAAGCCACTGGATTAAGAATTGAGAGGATCAAATCTAGAGTGAATATATCTACGTCAATATTAAGGGTTAACATGTCGAGGGAAATAATGAAAGTTATCGAAACAGAATTAACATTTGAAGGTTAGCATTCCGGGATAGCAAAACTTAGTTCACATTCAACCATCATATTTTGTAGTTAACACACGGGCTTAGTCCAAAAGTAAGCCGAACAATTTGGGGCTCATGTTTTACAATTAACCAACGGAGTTAACACTTCAAGGGTTAACGTACTGGATTAACGATCCAGGGTTAACATAACGACGTCAACACAGAGGCTTAACATATCGATGTCAACACAGACATTCAGGATTAAAGAAACAGGATTAACATTAGAGGGTTAGCATTCAGTGATTAACCTACATTTCCTAATCCACCGAGAACTCCGAAAAAAGATCCTCAAGTTTCCAATTGTAGACGCAGGCGATAATGGAATTATCGAGAAGATAGAAGGCGCGAACACGTGTCTCAGTGGAGGGTTTACCGTGTCGTTGTCAATACGTTGGGTTAAGGGTGGTTGAATAAAATACAGGTGGCTCGATGTGGCTATTATAACAAACCCACAATGTGTGTCAGTATTCTCGTGTTTGTGTTTCTTCGTACATGTATCTACTTGCTGGTGTATTTGGTGAGAAAAAGCGCGGGTTTAGACGCCTGCGCTGGTTAACTCTCCCTCGTCGAGGCACGGTTTTGCCAACCGTCAGTCTGGCATCTACCGTGCCACGCGTTTCTGCTATCCAGCTGTGCCGCACTCTCGCGTTTTCCTTGACTATCACACGGACCAACAGAGGGATGACGGGTGAATCGGGAGGAGGGGAAGCCCGAGAGTGAAACTAGAAGCTAGAAGGGAGGTGAAAATCCCACAAGCGTTTCGTGCGAACGTTTCGACGAGGCCAGTAGTCGTTTAACAAGTGGCGTCCACGCGACTCTCTTGGCCCGCGTTGCTTTCGCAAACGCAGTACCGCGCTGTCATAATGCATCCGATCAGGCTTCCCGATATAAATCTCGATCAACCAATCTCCGTCGAGACTTGAATAATCGAATTTTAATACCAATTTTTATCGACATCGAGCTAAACGATGTGATCATTTACGAAATTATCAGGATTTACTGAATTGACAGGGTTAACTTCAGGGGTTAACATACTAGGTTGGCAAATCAGTGTTAAAATCTCAGCTTAATATTCTGTAGTTAACGCACTGGATTAAGAATTTAGAGGTTAAAATGTAGGGTGAATATATCGACGTCAATACTAAGGGTTAACATGTCGAGGTTGATAATCAGAGTTAACTTCAAGGGTTAACCTATCCGGTTTGCAAATCTGTGTTAAGATCCCAGGTTCATATTCTGTAGTTAACTGGATTAAGAATTGAGAGGTTAAAATCTAGAGTGAATATATCGACGTCAATATTAAGGGTTAACATGTCGAGGTTAATGCCCGGTCTGCAATTCAATGTAAAAATCTCAGCTCAATATTCTGTAGTTAATGCACTGGATTAAGAATTGAGAGGTTGAAATCTAGAGTGAATATACCGACGTCAATACTAAGGGTTAACATGTCGAGGTTGATAATCAGAGTTAACTTCAAGGGTTAACCTATCCGGTTTGCAAATCTGTGGTAAGATCCCAGGTTCATATTCTGTAGTTAACGCACTGGATTAAGAATTGAGAGGTTAAAATCTAGAGTGAATATATCGACGTCAATATTAAGGATTAACATGTCGAGGTTAATGCCCGGTTTGCAATTCAATGTAAAAATCTCAGCTCAATATTCTGTAGTTAACGCACTGGATTAAGAATTGAGAGGTTGAAATCTAGAGTGAATATACCGACGTCAATACTAAGGGTTAACATGTCGAGGTTGATAATCAGAGTTAACTTCAAGGGTTAACCTATCCGGTTTGCAAATCTGTGGTAAGATCCCAGGTTCATATTCTGTAGTTAACGCACTGGATTAAGAATTGAGAGGTTAAAATCTAGAGTGAATATATCGACGTCAATATTAAGGATTAACATGTCGAGGTTAATGCCCGGTTTGCAATTCAATGTAAAAATCTCAGCTCAATATTCTGTAGTTAATGCACTGGATTAAGAATTGAGAGGTTGAAATCTAGAGTGAATATACCGACTTCAATACTAAGGGTTAACATGTCGAGGTTGATAATCAGAGTTAACTTCAAGGGTTAACCTATCCGGTTTGCAAATCTGTGTTAAGATCCCAGGTTCATATTCTGTAGTTAACGCACTGGATTAAGAATTGAGAGGTTAAAATCTAGAGTGAATATATCGACGTCAATATTAAGGGTAACATGTCGAGGTTAATGCCCGGTTTGCAAATCAATGTAAAAATCTCAGCTCAATATTCTGTAGTTAACGCACTGGATTAAGAATTTAGAGGTTAAAATCTAGAGTGAATATATCGACGTCAATTCTAAAGGCTAACATGTCGAGGTTAATAATCAGAGTTAACTTCAAGGGTTAACATACTCCGTTTGCAAATCAGTGTTAAAAGCCCAGCTTAATATTTTGTAGTTAATGCACTGGATTAAGAATTGAGAGGTTAAAATCTGGAGTGAATATATCGACGTCGATACTAAGAGTCAACATTTAGAGGTTAATAATCAGAGTTAACTTCAAGGGTTAACATATACGGTTTGCAAATCAGTGTCAAATTCCCAGCCTAATATTCTGTAGTTAACGCCCTGGATTAAGAATTGAGAGGTTAAAATCCAAAGTGAATATATCGACGTCAATACTAAGGGTTGACATGTCGAGGTTAATAACCAGAGTCAACTTCAAGGGTTAACATACTCGGTATGCAAATCAGTGTTAAAATCTCAGCTTAATATTTTGTAGTTAACGCACTGGATTAAGAATTTAGAGGTTAAAATGTAGAGTGAATATATCGACGTCAATATTAAGGGTTAACATGTCGAGGTTAATAATCAGAGTTATCTAAACGGGATTAATATTTTAAGGTTAGCATTTTGGGATAACAAAACGAAGCTCAAATTTAAGCATCATGTTTCGTGGTTAACACACTTAACACACTTAATCTCTAAGTAAGCTGAACAATTTGTGGCTAATGTTTTAAAAGTTATTGACAGCATTGATAAACAAGACACTCGTCTCGTTGAATTGATTGCCGAGGATATCAATCATTTTTAAAGGGTCATTCACATTTTAAGGGGTTATAATTCAAAAGTGAGATTCGAGGATTTTTGAAAATTGATTATTTTTTTGGAAACAAAGTAGCCGATCATTTTTACAATTAGCCCGATTTTTACAAATTTCAAGATTCTGATTTCAGAACTTTTGTCTCACGTGCATTTTACCGGAAATTTTGTTAATTAAATAATTTTAAAAAAAGAGGGAAGGTTCAATTGTTCTACGATTCTGCTCAAAATATAACGGGATCAATCCAGGCGTGAGTTACCCCCTCCCCCGGATCGTGATTCGAACTTTGTCATTTCGCGAGACTGAACGAATTTATCGATGCATAACTTCGTTAGGACAAACGTCGACACAGCAGAGCGAGAGAGAGAGAGAGACAGATCGATGATTGGAACCAATTTTGATAAAATTAATTAACGTATCTGTGATTATCGTTGGGCTGCATGCGAATGACCTTGCACGTGACATATGACGCATGCAGCTGATAGCACGGCTTCTCAGATTTGTCAATTTAATCCGCGAAAACTTTAGAAAAAAAAATCCAAGGCAATTTTTTTTTTTTTTGACAAAATTGTTTCTTTCGATAAACCATCGAATATCCGTCAATGTCGCGTTTTTCATTCCATAAATTATCGGCTAAAATTTTACCCCAGGCCATTAATTTCCTCCCCCCCCCCCCCCCCCCACCCCCAATGAAGCGAATTTATCGCTGAGCTTTTCCGACGATACGCGCGATTGTTTTTCTTCGCGACATCTAAATCCTCGCTGTCTCCCCATTATTCCCACGACTTACGTGACCTAAATTTCGTGATTTCGCTTTTTTATGGTGTTTTTTTTGGCACCATAAACGCGGAGCAAAGGTCTTCCCTTTGCGCGAGAATCAAGAAGATTGAAGGGCTTTAGTCCAATTAGCGCCAAATCTTACAAATCCTCGACATAAACATCTCCAAATTAATCGCCAATGACAAAAAATAATTTTTTATTGCAATAATTAGCAGTATCAGCTGTTTTCCAATTTTTTTTACAAGGTGCACTTTCTTTCAGTTTTTTCCAAGAATAATTCGCAATTTTTGAGTCATTTATGGAATTCTGAGTTCATTTTGTTAATCGAAAGTTTATCTATCGACTGGCCACTTGAATTATTGTTTATTGTCGTTAAACAAATTGCAACTATTCGATCGCTTCCTCTGGATAAACAAATGGTTTTAATGTTGCGTTGATAACAACTGATAAGAAATTACATTGCAATTGTCAATATCAGACCAAAATTATGGATTATTTTTAGAAAAAACTGTTAAAAAAAAACTATTTATTGAAACTGAATTTTTCAAGATTCATCAAAATAAATATTATTTTCTACCAAGATAATGAAAAAAGGATTTCTATCAAGGATCCAAAAAACGATTCCTCGTTGAAAATTAATCAAAAAATATTTGTGGAAACAATTTCCAAAATTCTAGACTGATTTGACTAGTTTGAAGCCTCCTCGTCGTACATTTTCGCGTATTTTCATGAATTCATGAATCTTGAGAAGAAATAACGAAAGAGGGAGAATGAATTTTTCATCGATGACGAGAAAAAAAAAGTTTACCCTTGATCAAAGTTTCCAAGTTGCGCATAAATAAAGCTCTGGCGCGTGGGAGATTTGTATCCACTTGTTTTTTCCCCGTGAATTCTGCAGAGTTAATTTTTAATCCAATTTCATCCTGGAGATGGGAAAACACTCGATATGAGCTCTCGGCAGATAAAATTTTCTATCGCGATTCGAGCAAATAATTGGCTGGCAATTGCGGCGGGAAATATCATTCGCAATCTCCTGGCTCTTTTTTTCCAAATACGTTTTTTTCTTTCGTTTCTTCTATTTGCGTTCATTTCACATTTACAGTATCCTCTCGAGGTATACTTTCACCTCGTATAATCATTAAGTTTATAGTGGCGATAAATTGTCTCTGTATCTTCCGCGCGGGGTTATTAAAATTAAGCATCTTCGGAGCGCGAGAATCTCGAAACAGACGAGTCTGAAAGATCGGCAAAATATTCTCAATTCATTCAAAAATAATTTATTGATAAATAGTTGCATCTCCTTGACAGGACACTATTTTTTGCCTACATTTCGTACTTCAATATATAGAAATGATCTTCGATATACAGAAATGACCTTCGATATATAGAAATGACTTTCGATGTACAGAAATGACCTTCGATATACAGAAATGATCTTTGATATACAGAAATGACCTTCGATATATAGGGTTTTAAGTAACTAGATAACCTGACTAGGTTCACCGTGTAGAGCGCGCCAAGACGAAAAATTAGCTTTTTTTTAAATTGTTACACGACAAAAATTGGCTTAGTTATTGATGTTTTAAGCTGACCAATGACGGCTAAAATCTGGGATGGGGGTAACGGTGGGCGTGGCGTAAAAAACCCCACCAGCGGCATTTCTCTTAGATTATAGCCGTCATTGGTCAACTTTAAAAACATTGATAACTCAGCCAATTTTAATCGTACAAAATTTTTAAAAAAAGCAAATTTTTTGTCTTGATGCGCCCTACACGTTGAACCTAGTGGGGTTATCTAATTGCTTAACATCCTTTATAGAAATGACCTTCGATATATAGAAATGACCTTCGATATATAGAAATGACCGCTAAAAAGTACCTGAAGGAATTGTCAAAATTGGCTCCATCCGGTTGTCAAAGTCGCGGAAAATTGTCGCCAATATCCGATCAATTATAACGACGCGATTCAATAAATTTAAAGGACATTCGTGAGGAAAGAACAAGGAAAATTTTCGATTGACAGCGCGATGAAAGTTTTCGTCGAGTGGAGTTTTTGTGAATGATTCGAGAAATCGTTTGAACTTGGAAAATAAAAAAATGGCGCTGGACGCGAGTCGAGGGCGATCGTCGCCAGCTCAATCGGCAAAGTCCAACGTCGGCGAAGCCACTTCCGGTCACTCGGGCAGTCGAAGAATGTCACAATTCAAGGAGTACAAGTTCTTCCGTAGCTTCAGCGCCAAAGTCGAAAATTGGCCGATGCGAAAGGCCGAGGCCCTCTGGCGTCGCATGAGGGAAAGCAAAATTGCAGGTAAAAAACAGGACGAGCCAATTTATCCTTAATTTCCCAAAAAAATCCCCTTTCCAAAATTCATAAATCAGGAGCCATAATTGAGTCATGTGTATTCCAATGAGTCTGTTTGTGCTTCCTCATAAAGGAAGCTTAGTTTTCGTGAATTTTTTTTTTCGAGATTTTCATGTCAGTATGTTCAAAATGTCCCAAAACGTCCAGAAAACGCATTTAGAAAAAATGTTCGGACGTGTGTGTATTAGGCTGACCGTCATTTACCAAGTTGGTTTTTTTTTATAGCGCTCCCCAAATTTGTAGTTCACGATCTAACAAAAAAAAATCAGACCAAAAAAGCCCTTAATATTCACATCAAACCTTGCCCCAGAGACGAAATATTTCCCGTTTAAATAACATGCGATTTTTCCACGCTTTGCATTTAATCTTTTTTCTCCGAAACAAGTGAATATTTAGCAATGAGAGATACATATTTTTGTAGGAAATTGAACGCTCTACGGAAAAAATTTCTTATGGTTTTTCGATAAACTCACTCCTTCAAAAGTTATTCAAGGTTAAAGTTGAACTTATAGGAAATTTTTCAGATTTTCCTGCTTTGACGACAAAATTATTATTATTTAGATGATAAGTAATTGTTCATTTTGAAAAATATCTGATTCTGACTATATACTATAGAGGTATTCCCGCTCAACGGGACCCCCTTTTAGGCCGACCTCTTTCGATTTTCTTGAAACTCGAGTATGTTTTAGTGTTGCCTGAAAGTATATTGTACACCAATTTTCAGATCTCTAACCATAATACTCTTTGGAATACACCAAAAGTTATATTTCGAAATTTTTGCGTATTCAGCGCTTCGGAGCTTTGGCACGGCGCGAAATAAAATCGAAGAAATTCTTTAACAATAGCTTTCGATCGGAAATTTCCTGCGCTTTTCGAAAAAAATATCAGCGATTGTGAAAAAAAACGAATTTATTTGAATTTCGGCCAAAAACCGAAAAAATTGATTTACAAAAAAAGAGCATAATTTAATTCGGCGCAACAATTTTTTTCATGTTTTGTATATATCTGAGAAGTCACGATATAAATTTCAAGTTGGAACTCGCATCCGTTTACTAATGCCAAGTCTTTTAGTAGGATACAAATTCTTAAATATCGTGTTTTTCATATTCAACAGTCCTCTGATATATTATATAGTTTTTTTTAAACGAATTTCCTCCTCCGAACGATGGAAAAAAATGAGGAAGCTGTGTGCAAATTTCAAATTTGCATGATTTTTTTTTTAAGGACGATCATTATTAGAATCCTTGAAAAGACGCGAAAAGGACGAAGAGTCTTTTTCAATTATCCTTGGAGCAGGACTCCCCCCCCTCCTCCCAAGGAAAATAAGCTAATGGTCCAATCTCCAGAATGATAAAAGTTTTAAAAAAAAGTCCTGTGGATCCTTTTTGACAACTTTTGTGTTGTACCTTCGTTTTTCGTGATAGTATTTGCGATTGGAGAAATCTCTCGGACAAAGATCGAGATAAAAAGAGACGATTTTAAAAAAAGGACGCGATAGACTTTCGCGAATATCCTGCACAGGATCTGGGAAATACTCGAATTCTCTTCAAACTATTCGACCCTCGCGCAAGGACCTTTCACACAGTGATAGAAAAAATTACTAGAACCAATGAAATAAAGTTTTGAAGGCAAAAAATCATTTTTTTTAAATTATTTGCCAAAACATATTAGATTGGTCCCCTTATATATTGGCTTGGTTCATTTTTTTCAGTAAATTCCATAAATTTCTGTTTCAATAAATGAATTTACTTGAATCTAACAATAAGTTATCAATTATATGTAATATGTTGTTTGAATCAAGAACACATTTTATCATTCAAAACATGCATGTCTTTTAATACAGGAAGCACTGAGAAAAATAATTTGTCGAATCAACAAATTAATTAGTCCAATCAACAGAAAAAATGATTGATTCAATCAAATGCGTATTCATTAATTGTTGCTAAACATTTTATAAAAAATATATAGCCCTTGCCAAATAATTGAATATGCATAGTTTAGTGACCCCAAAAAGAGATAAATAGAAAAAAAAGACAAATCTGCGCCAATTCTTCGATCTAATTTCTCTATCCGACCGAGATTCGAACCCTCGACCCTACCTACCATCATACCTATCCTACCTAACTACCTAACACGCTACCTATTACGCTACCGACTACTACTGTGCACTTGAAAAAAGTTAGGAGTTATGAAGATTCGAATATAAGAAAACAATTAAAAAACCAGTTTTTTAATGATTAACAACTTATGTGTACTATCAAAGTATACTATAGAAATGATAGTTCTTTGCTTGAAAGAAATAAAAATTTTATCATTCCAAACAAATATTCTATTGGAATAAAATAATGTGTTATTTATTTTACTACAGCTTCTTTTCAAATAATCACAATCAATTTCATATCTAATAAACATTGAAAATACTATAGAAATATTTTTAGAAGAAATATATTTAGAACCCAAATAATGATGCATTTATTGCACACAGAAATAATTTTGTTCGAAAAAGATAATTTAATATCGATGTCATTTTTCACATTCAAATAATCTCATGTTTATGATGCAATAAATCTAATTAATCCAATGAATGCAAATTTATTAAAATCTATTTAAATAAAGATATTTTTAGAAGTAAAATAATGATGAATTCATTGCAAAGAAATAATTTTGTTCGAAAAAAAATAATTTCGTATTGGAGTCATTTTTTAGATCCAAACAATCTCATGTTTATGATGCAATGAATCTAATTAATCCAATGAATGCAAATTTACTAAAGTCTATTTAAATAAAGATATTTTTAGAAGTAAAATAATGATGAATTCATTGCAAAGAAATAATTTTGTTCGAAAATAATAATTTCGTATTGAAGTCATTTTTTAGATCCAAATAATCTCATGTTTATGATGCCATAAATAATTTTCTTAAAAAAAAAAATTCCGTATTGAAGTCGTTTTTTAGATTCAAATAATCTAATGTTTATGATGCGATAAATGTAATTAATCTGATGAATACAAATTCAATCAAATCTATTTAAATAAAAATATTTTTCGAAGTAAAATAATAATGACTTTGGTGCAAGAAAATAATTTTTTCGAAAAAAATAATTTTGTATTGAATTCGTTTTATAGATTCAAATAATCTCATGTTTACGATGCGATCAATGTAATTAATCCAATGAATACAAATTTCATCAAATCTATCATGCATTTAATTTTTACTATTAAATAACAGTTTAATATAATGGAGTAATAGATTCGTGAAATATTTTTTTAAATGAAGAGTGATTTTCTCGGTTCAACAAATAAATAATCGAATTAATACTTTCATTTAACAAATAAATTCATGTTCTCAAATTCAGTAATTTTATCTCTCAGTGCAGGACTCGCGATCCCGCACGCTTATTGTATCGTGTCTTGACCTGATTAAATTTCACTGAATGGCCACGAGTGTGTGTTAAATTTGTACTTTCAATGAACCCCTTAATCCTTGATAACGATCCTGATCTGCTGTGGAATTTCTACACAAATAGGTCGTTAAGTCCTCTATCGCAAATGCAGATATTATTATCATTATAAATTGAAGTAGATTGAACAGCTGTAGAATTCTACTACCTGTAAACAAATAGGGCAATTTGGTGGATTTATTAAAATACGAGATGTTGCAAAATAAATTCTGTCTCGAAATTTCATAAAAATGGAGAACGATAAAAAATAATAAATTTATAAAAATATATAAATAAATACAGATAAGATGATGATGTATTTTTATTGATACACGTTCTCCAAGAAAATTAGTCCCATTTTTTTAACCAAATTAATCGTGAGGATTGGATGAGTCAAAATTTCCTGAAAAACAATTATTTTCATTGAATTTTACTTCTTAATATCTAATTCAATAATTAATACGTGTGCAGAGTTATAAATCAATTAATTGCACCATTTTGTCAATGGGAAACCTCCAAAAGAGTTACTTTAGTGACAAACAAGTTTTTTCCGATTTATTAACTTGACACAATCTTATTTTTCTAATTCGAAATATTATGTGTTTTATTGATTTTTATTATTTATTGAAGTTTGAGACGTTGAAAAAATGATTTCCCTCGGTTTTCAAATCACCAATGTCCAAAATACTTTAACCAAGCTGCTTGGCGTATTTTTGCAATTAAATTTTTGTTGAATTTAAATTTTCATCGTAGTTACATTATCTAATGATTTTTTTACGATTGTGGGAGTGGTCGTTCTGCCCCAGGGTTGCAAATAATGCATTGAAAAAATAATTGAATTAGCACTCGAATTAAATTATTTATTTATTTGCTAATTATAAAAACTCGGATCGAAAATAATTTAAAAAATTCTAACATGAGGATTAAAAAATTAATTTTTTTTTAAATCCGGACCACTGCATTAAAAAATAATTATTCAATTTTTAATTCCGATATTGGGATTATAAAATAATTTTTTAGTTTTTAATCCCAAATACTCCAATAACAATTTATTTTTAATTTTATGTTGGGGATTAAGGAATAAAAATCGAAATTAAAATAATAATAATAATTTAATCAACAATTGCAATAAATTCTTGTTGTTATTATTTTTTGAAGGATTCGAATTTCAAATTTTTTCGCGTTTTTACTTTGTGTTCTGTCATGGTTAACTAGAGTTAAGGATGTTGAAATTCTGAAAATTTGCTATGTTTTTGGATAAATTATTTAAGAGGTCGTGTAAAAATTTCACGACGATTAGGAAGCTCGTTATCGAACAATTAACATTAACAAATTAAATTAAATTAAATGTAGTCTTATGGAAACTGATGTAACTTCCCGTAGTAAAAAACTCCATTCGTCGCCATTGAAAAATCTCCATTCATTCCCCATTGCCAAAATAACCAACGGAGATGAATGCCGAATTGCCTAAGGGGATTTTCGCCATTGAATTCCCCATTTGAAATCGAATGAGGATTTTCCAATGAGGATTGACTTCCCCATTTGAAACGGAATGGGGATTATCCTATAGGAATTCAATGAAGAAAATCCCCATAGGCAATTCGGCATTCATCTCCATTGGTTTTTGTAGGCAATGGGGAATGAATGGCGATAATCAATTGAGATTCTTTCATATAGTAAAAAACTCCATTCGTCACCATTGAAAAATCGCCATTCATTCCCCATTGCCAAAATAACCAATGGAGATGAATGCCCAATTGCCCCAAGGACATTTTCGCCATTGAATTCCCCATTTGAAATCGAATAGGGATTTTCCAATGAGGATTGACTTCCCCATTTCAAACGGAATAAGGATTATCCCATGGGCATCAGTCGGCAAGAACTCCTTGCATGGATTTTTTGGACACCGACTTCTGCTAATATTCCGTGCTCACAATCATCTAGATAAGCATACTCTTCGCATAATCCGTATGGGAGTTCAGCGGGTTGCCGTCCTGCGACATCTCGCGCCAAGTCTCGGAACTAACGCGACGCGGTTTCCAATGGACATCTTTGGGTAATGCTGATCATTCAGTTCATCCGCATTTGCTTTCCAATGGACATCATTGGGTAAAGCTGATCATTTCGTTCATCAGCATTTGCCTTCCAATGGACACCATTGGGCAATGCTGATGGCTCGGTCCATCAGCATTTGCTTTCCAATGGGCATCATTGAGTAATGGTGATCATTCGGTTCATCCGCATTTGCTGTCCAATGGACGTCATTGGGCAATGGTGACTTTTCAATGGATATCCATTCACTGATCAATGGTCGTTCCTATACGCCATTGAAAAATGCGGAAATCTCAATGGGTCCCCATTCATTGTCCAATGGAGTCGTATGAGGACCATTGGTTGCCATTGGCGATTCAATGGAGTTTTTTACTACGGGTTTGGTTTGAAAAATTGTTCTTATCAAAATGATAATATTTTAATAACGAGCTTCCCAATCGTCGTGAAATTTGTACACGACCTCTTAAATACTTCATACAAAAACATACCAAATTTTCAGAATTTTCTCATCATTTCTTATTTTAACCCTTAAGGAGGTTGAAGTAATGATGATAGAATTCTGAAAATTTAATATGTTTTTTTACATGAAGTATTCAGTAGGTCGTGTAAAAATTTCACGACGATTAAGAAGCTATTTATTGAACAATTAACATTATAAGATTTCATAGGGATTCAACATCCTTTAAGGGGGTAAAGATCACACAACGCCAACTCGAATAAAAATTTAGCATTGCAATTTTTATTCGTAACATACGAATTAATTTTTTAATTTTCAATCCCAATATTTGGATAACAAATGATTTTTTAATTTTTAGTTCCAACACTAGGATTAAAGAATAATTCTTTAATTTTTAATCCGAAAATTTGAATTAAAAATTGAAAGCTCGATTTTTTTGAATTAAAAAATTCACAACCCTTTTCTGCCCCCATCCCCTATATAATATAATTAACTTATATTATTAAATGAAATATAACGATATAATAATATAATTTATTTATATTATTATATTGTTATATTTTATTTAATAATATTTTATATATACGATTTTTTTATTTTTCTGCGATATTTTTTTATCCTTTTGGATGAAGCATCCCACAGCATCTTTCGTGAAGTCGGCGGGTTGCATTTATCAAAACGAGAGAGCCAAATGGACACTCTGGGTTCGTCCCACACGGGCACAAATGTATAAATATATCCTGCAATATCTGTCCCTGAACTTTTCGGCAAAAGCAAGGTCTAGGGTCTTTCTATGGATATACATATATATATGGGGCATTCCATGTCAAAGATGGGCCCATATGTCAATTTTTTTCATTCTTTTTGTTTTTGGATGTAGTTTTTGAAAAAACCCAAAAAATTATATACAGGTCTCTTCTCTATTTCTTCCTTAACCTTTTTGAAAAAAAATCCAAATTTTTTTCGGGATTACCACTTTCGATTTTTTTTTCTTCTCAATTTTTCAAACTCTGACAATGAGGTCCTTTGTAAATCCTCAAAAATTTACAGAGTTGTGTGTTTTGTGAAATAAGCCCAGTTGCGAAAAAAAAAAAATTTCCAATCGATACAAAAAAATAGAAGGAAAATTCCACCCACTCCAGTTTGGGCCGCAATCTTTCCGGAATTGAACGAAGTTTTTTTTTTAATAAAAAAAATAAATAAATAAAAAATGCGCTTCCGAGACAACGATGATTTTTCTCGAAAAATGTGAAAAATTTCATAGACTTTAATATCTTACATTTTTTTTGTATTTTTTTTCGAAAAGTACATTTAAAGCCGAAAATTTTCGAAAAAAAAACGTCCTGATTAGTCAATTTTTGAAGAAGTTATAGCTATTTGAAAAAACAAAAGCCTTTTTTTTTAATAATTCATAACTTTTTTTGGGTTGGGTAAACAAATTTGAAAATTTCCTGAAAAATGTTGTTAATGGGGTAGAAAAAAGACAACAATTTTCAGCCAAATCGAAAGGGGTCGGGTTCAAAAGCGTCGATTTGACATGGAGTGACCCATATATATATCTAAATTTAGTATTTTAAATCCATTGGATTTAATCCAACGGATAGAGAGTAAGGGAGATAGAAAAATCCGGATTCTCCTCGATTAATAGCCGGTGTCTCTGCAATCGCATTAGTTCTCACTTTCTCGTTCTGTTTGGCGTGTCCGAGGGCTGAAGAATCGATGCTAAAGCAGCGTCGAGCGAAAATAAATCAAAACGAAACTGCATGATAAAAAGGGGCTGGAATAAAAAAACAACGCCGTCGTAAAGGGCGTGATGAGAATCATTTTGAATGTAAAAAAACGACGAATCGTGGTCGTTTCTTTTTCAACGATTCTTATGTGTGCAACTTAGAAATTATATATGGGTCATTCCATGTCAAATCGATCACTCTCGACCCCGTCCCCTTTCGATTTGGCTGAAACTTTGTTTTATCTTTTTCTACTCTATCAAAACCATTTTTCAGAATTTTTTCAAATTTTTTTACCCTCCCGATTCTATTTTTTTTCCTTACTTTTTTGAAAAACATTGACATTTTTTCGATGATTACCACTTTCAATTTCATTTATTAATTTTTTTTTCAAACTTTGTGGTTCTTTCAATATCCTCAAAAATCAGCAGAGTGGTATTATGAGAAATAAGCTGAGTTAAAAAATAATAATTTTTTTCAATTCAAAAAAAAAAATAGAAAACGAAAAGTCCCCACTGAAAATTTCAGAGAATTTGCCGAAAATGTAAAAGTTTCTATAAAAAAAAAGAAAATATTACGAACATCGAGAAATTTTCATTTTTTTCCGAAAATTAAAAAAAAAACGTAGAACATCGGTCTGAATAATTGTTTTCTATTTTTTTTCAAAAAATACATTTAAAAACAAAAATTTTGAAAAGAAAACGTCGCGATAAGTCAATTTTTGAAAAAGTTATAGATATTTCAAAAATAAAGTGCCAATTTTTTTGAAAAATTATAACTTTTTATCGGTTAGGTGAAAAAATTTAGAAAAATTCTGAAAAATGTTTTTGATACAGTAGAAAAAGATAAAAAAGTTTCAGCCAAATCGAAAGGGGTCGGGGTCAAGAGTGGTCGATTTGACGTGGAATGCCCCATGTATAAACCTTGAACAAGAAATTTCGCAGGGAATATTCCCATCTTTATCGACTATTTTGGCGTAGTCGAGCGTAAAACGTCGATTTTATGCGCCAAAATGAATCCCTCTTTGTGAGGATTCTCGCAATCTTTCAGGATCTCGCTCCCGTCGACTTTTTACAAAAACCTCCATAGCTCGCAAAATAGGGTTGCGAAAATTTTGAAAAAAATACGGTTTATTCAGGAAAACTGGGTCGATCGATGAGAATTTTTTCAGATTTTTCGGAGCAAAGCTGTTGAGGGAAAAAAAATGTGTAAGCCAAGCGTGGGACAATGTCTCGCGCATATCTGAGCACGGAAACGGAATTCACGCTCCATTTTTCTCGCCGTATCGCTCTTCATTCGAATCCCTGAATCTCTTCTCTCCAAACATGTGATAAAAAAAAAAACGTCGTTATGAGCGATTCGATTCTCGTCGGTTTGTTCAGCAAGTTTCAGCGCGCGTGTCGCACAAAATCCTTGTTTCAATTAATTTCAACGAAACAATGAACATGCGCGATGATTGACGAAGAGAAGCACAGAGAGAGAGAGAGAGAGAGAGAGAGCGATGGAGAGAACCTATCAAATGGCCTCTCACGGGCTTCTTCGCGGATCGATGAATTTCATCAACTTGTTGGCCCCTTTTTCCCTCCGATTCGTTTAAATTTTTTCTTCCTTCGGAAATTCACTCTTTCGTGTCAAATATCATTGGACAATGGAGCTTTTATTCTTCGCACATACGTGCATTGACTCTGTAAGCTCTGTCAAAGTTTTTTCGACGTTCTATTTCTTTTTTTCGGCTCGTTCGATGACCCACTTTCATTGTTCGAGAAGTGGCGCTCGTGCAAGCGATTCGCGGGGCTTCTTTTCTTTTTATGTTCACTAAGAAAAAAAATTACTGAATTTGAGAACATGAATTTGTTTATTCAATGAAAGTATTAATTCGTTTATTTATTTATTGAACTAAGAAAATCACTCTTCATTTAAAAAAATATTTTCACGAATCTATTACTCCATTATATTAAACTCTTATTTAATAGTAACAATTAAATGCATGATAGATTTGATTAAATTCATATTCATTGGATTAATTACATTGATCGCATCATAAACATGAAATTATTAGAATCTAAAAAACGAATTCAATACAAAATTATTTTTTTCGAAAAAATTATTTTCTTGCAATAAAGTCATTATTATTTTACTTCAAAAAATAATTTTATTTAAATAGACTTGATTGACTTTGTATACATTAGATTAATTACATTTATCGCATCATGAACATTAGATTATTTGAATCTAAAATATGATGATTATTTGAATCTAAGAAACGACATTAATACGAAATTATTTTTTTTGAAGAAAATTATTTATGGCATCATAAACATGAGATTATTTGGATCTAAAAAATGACTTCAATACGAAATTATTTTTTTCGAACAAAATTATTTCTTTGCAATAAATTCATCATTATTTTGCTTCTAAAAATATCTTTATTTAAATAAGTTTCAATAAATATGCATTCATTGGATTAATTAGATTTATTGCGTCATAAACATGAGATTATTTGAATCTGAAAAACGACATCAATATTAATTTATTTTTTTCACAAAAATTATTTCTTTGCAATAAATACATCATTATTTTACTTCTAAAATATTTCTGTAGTATTTTCAATATTTATTAGATATAAAATTGATTGTGATTATTTGACAAGAAGCTGTAGTAAAATGAATCACATTATTTTATTCCAATAGAATATTTGTTTGGAATGATGAAATTTTTATTTCCTTCAAGCAAAGAACTATCATTTCTATACTATACTTTAATAGTATACATAAGTTGTTAAAAATTTAAAAAATGGTTTTTTAAATGTTTTCTTATATTCGAATCTTCATAACTCTTAACTTTTTTCAAGTGCATAGTAGTAGTCGGTAGCGTAATAGGTAGCGTGTTGGGTAGTTAGGTAGGATAGGTATGATGGTAGGTAGGGTCGAGGGTTCGAATCTCGGTCGGACAGAGAAATTAGATCGAAGAATTGGGTCAGATTTGTCTTTTTTTCTATTTATCTCTTTTTGGGGTCACTAAACTATGCATATTAAATTATTTCGCAAGAGCTATATATTTTTTATAAAATGTTTAGCAACAATTAATAACCACGCATTTGATTGAATCAATCATTTTTCCTGTTGATAGGACTAATTAATTTGCTGATTCAACACATTTTTTTTCTCAGTGCTTCCTGTATTAAAAGACATGCATGTTTTGAATGATAAAACGTGTTCTTGATTCAAACAACATATTACATATAATTGATAACATATTGTTAGATTCAACCCGTAGTAAAAAACTCCATTGAATCGCCAATGGCAACCAATGGTCCTCATACGACTCCATTGGACAATGAATGGGGACCCATTGAGATTTCCGCATTTTTCAATGGCGCATAGGAACGACCATTGATCAGTGAATGGATATCCATTGAAAAGTCACCATTGCCCAATGACGTCCATTGGACAGCAAATGCGGATGAACCGAATGATCACCATTACTCAATGATGCCCATTGGAAAGCAAATGCTGATGGTCCGAGCTATCAGCATTGCCCAATGGTGTCCATTGGAAGGCAAATGCTGATGAACGAAATGATCAGCTTTACCCAATGATGTCCATTGGGAAGTAAATGCGGATGAACTGAATGATCAGCATTACCCAAAGATGTCCATTGGAAACCGCGTCGCGTTAGTTCCGAGACTTGGCGCGAGATGTCGCAGGACGGCAACCCGCTGAACTCCCATACGGATTATGCGAAGAGTATGCTTATCTAGACGATTGTGAGCACGGAATATTAGCGGAAGTCGGTGTCCAAAAAATCCAAGCAAGGAGTTCTTGCCGACTGATGCCCATGGGATAATCCCTATTCCGTTTGAAATGGGGAAGTCAATTCTCATTGGAAAATCCCTATTCGATTTCAAATTATTAATTAGGGAATTATTCAATGGCGAAAATGTCCTTGGGGCAATTCGGCATTCATCTCCATTGGTTATTTTGGCAATGGGGAATGAATGGCGATTTTTCAATGGTGACGAATGGAGTTTTTTACTGTATGAAAGAATCTCAATTGATTATCGCCATTCATTCCCCATTGCCTACAAAAACCAATGGAGATGAATGCCGAATTGCCTATGGGGATTTTCTTCATTGAATTCCTATAGGATAATCCCCATTCCGTTTCAAATGGGGAAGTCAATCCTCATTGGAAAATCCTCATTCGATTTCAAATGGGGAATTCAATGGCGAAAATCCCCTTAGGCAATTCGGCATTCATCTCCGTTGGTTATTTTGGCAATGGGGAATGAATGGATATTTTTCAATGGCGACGAATGGAGTTTTTTACTACGGAAAGTTAATTCGTTTATTGAAACAGAAATTTATGGATATGGGTGAAAAAAATGAACCGAGTAAATATATAAGGGAACCAATCTAATATGTTTTGGCAAATAATGAAAAAAATGATTCTTTGCCTTCAAAACTTTATTTCATTGGTGCTAGTAATTTTTTCTCTCAGTGTTGCTATTCTCGTATCTCGGACACTTTTAACACCCTTGTTCCATTCCCTGGACAATTCGAATAACGGAGGCAATTCACGAAAATTTTGTTCACCTCGCTCCGTTCAGACCGCCAACAAACAATTTACCGACTAATCGATATAACTTCCTGTATCCTTGTGTTTGTGTTCATATTTACACGCGATTTGTGTGCCCAGGAAACATCAATTATATCCCTGATGGATATCCATCATCTCCGCCACTCAATTCTATCGATATTCCGCCCGGCTTAAGCTTCCTTGTAGGTCCGATAATCCTGCCACAACATTTTCGAGATCCTTGATCACTCACGAAACGTCTGGGCTTGATTAAATTTCTTGACATAATCCGCTGCCAAAGAAACTCTCGTTATAGGAAGAATTTTGGAAATTATGACGACTAAAAACGCGTAAAACGTGACTGGATTACATTTTTTTAAATATTTTTGTAAGATGATATTTTTGGAAGATAAACGTAGTTGAATCAGGCACAGTTTTTGTCGAAAAAATTTTTATTCGTGAGAAAAAGCAAAGAAAATGTGGAAAAATATGTTATTTTTCAATGAAAATGCATAAAATTCTGAGTTTTTGCGGAAATTATCGGTAGATTCGTGTTCAGTGAGAAAAAATACATCGACTGAAGACTTGGAAGAAATTAATTTAAAAAAATTTGTTCGCATTTTGGCAAAAATTGAATTGCTTCAGTAAAATTGCTGAGGTTCATTTTCCAAATGGAATTGCAGCTTCTACATGCGCTCATTCTCTGTGCCATCGTTGTAGCTTCAAAAATGTCGCTTTGTTCATCCGATTCCGATGATTTTTCGATTTTTGGCAGATGTTTTAAGTTCGATCATCGATTTTCGCAAATTTTTCAAAGCCATATTATATTTTTTTCGGAGATTTTTAAACTGCTCCCATTTCTACAAAAATTGAGTTATCGAAATTAACCAAAAGGCATTTTCTCAGTTCAGTGACAAGGTTTGCGTACGAAAAAGAAATTTCAGAATCGGTCAAACCTTTCAAAAATTATGAGCACTTGAAATTTCGCTATTTTGAGGTTTTGGAAAGTGGGGCCAAAATTGAGCGAAATTTTTTTTTTAATTTTCATTATTTTTCAACTTTTTTCGATGGGGAATTTTCCGCTGATTGCAAATCGTGCAGAGTTTTTGTCGAAAAAAAATGTATTCATGAGAAAAAGTAAGGAGAAAGCAAAAAAATTGTTGCCTAAATCAAAATTCATAAAAAATTTTAGATTTGGGGGAAATCACTTAGTCGTGTTCAGTGAGAAAAAAGACTGACATAAAGTTTTTTAAAAATTTAAAAGAAAGTTAAATTGTTGATACTGTGCGCTACCGGTTTAAATGAAAATTAGTGGAAAAAAAATTGATTTTTGAATTAAAAAAATTCATTACTTAAAAAATCTAAGCGGAACATTGAAACACTTATGAGCGGAAAATCGCATGGCACAACTCGACTAAAAAAAAAATCAAGAAAAACAAACCAAATTCGACATTTGAGCAAAGCAAAATCTTGAAACTTTATCTAAAAATTTTATCTTGAAACTTTATCCAAAAATTTTATCCAAAAATTTTATCTAAAAATTGTATCTAAAAATTGTATCTAAAAATTTTATCTAAAAATTTTATCCAAAAGTTTTATCTAAAAATGTTATCTACAAATTTTATCTACAAATTTTATCTACAAATTTGATCTACAAATTTTATCTACAAATTTTATCCAAAAATTTTATCTACAAATTTTATCTAAAAATTTTATCTAAAAATTCTATCTGAAAATTGTATCTAAAAATTGTATCTAAAAATTTTATCTAAACATTTTATCTCAATATTTTATCTAAAAATTTTATCTGAAAAATTCGATTTAAAAAGAATCTCTCACGTTAGCCGAAAGAAAACGAGATGGAGAAAGAGACGGAAAGAGACAACGATAGAGATTATCGAGGGACAGCGATATTTACGACGGGTCGTTGTCCACGCAAAGAAAGATACACTCCGGCGTGAGGCGGAGGCTCTTTAGATTTATTTGCGGACGCCTGCGGAGAGCCTGGTAATAGATTACAATATAAACCGACTATGGGATAGGGTCTGGCACAAGAGCCCCGAGAAAAAGAGAGATATGAGGAAGAGAGAGAAAGAAAGAGAGTTGAAAAGAGAGAGAGAGAGAGAGGCGAGCTTTCTGGACAAGCGGTGCATATGCGCTATCCAAGCGTTAGAAATGAAACAGCACGCGCTATTTTGTTGATATTTTACTGTGAAGAAGACTCGCGAAAACGTGCAGGTCGAGCCAAAGCTAATAACTCAAAAAAGCATGGCTTTTTTCATCACGAAAAATAACAAACGTAATTTCATTACAATGAAAAAAAATCAAACTTGCATTAAATTTTGGCAAGTAGAAATGAAATGTACAAAAGACTCCTGGCAATTTTTTTTCTCAGCTTCAATAAAACGAATCTCTTTGAAACTTCACAAGCAATTTTCCAAAATTTTATGCAAAAATAATTTCTCTCTATCTCTCGCAGAGAGAAAAAGAGAAGAGAAGAAAAGCGTTTGTCGTCGAAAATTGAGAAAAATCGATCGAGCCAAAACGCCCGAAGAATTCACGCGGTCATTTCATATTTGGGTCAAAATGCCCGTTTTTTTTTTTCAACACTTATAAAATATTGCAAGCGCATGTGAACGGGTGGGGGTCGAAGAGTCGACTAACCAATATTTCGAACGGCCGAAATCCCGAATTTCACGATTACGAGCGTTAGAATAACGAAGCGCCGAAATCCCGATCGCCAGAAAAGAGAAAGTCGAGGGAGTCGCCCCATGCGTAAGAGAGAGAGGAGGCGCATCTCTCTCTCTCTTACGCATGGGGCGGCTCTCTCCGCTTTCGCTTTTCTGGCGTTCGGGATTTCGGAGCTTCGTTATTCGAACGCTCGTAATCGTGAAATTCGGGATTTCGGCCGTTCAAAATATTGGTTAGTCGACTCTTCGACCCCCACCCATGTGAACGCAAGAATCGGCGTATCTGGCGGAAAGGCATCAATATTCGTCGTTCAACGTTCTAAATTGGGTACAATTTGCGCCCTTTTGTTTTCCATTTTGCCGATATATCTGCAAACACGTTCAAAGTGTAGACTTGCACTTACGAGTGTGCATTTGTGAATACATATATGCAGCAGCTGCATTCCCACGTTTCTCGAATTGATATTTCTACCATTGTAACTCTCTCTCCTCAATCTCTCTCTCCTTCGTCCTTTATTGGAACGCGTTCCTCGCTGCATTCTCAGGTGTAAAACTCACCTTGTTCTTCGCGGATGTGTATCTCGCGCATTTTGCTCTCTCGTCGATCTTTTTATATAAATAAATAAATAAATAAATAAATATATATGGAGCATTCCATACCAAGTCGACCTGAGTGTGAGCCTCGACCTCTCTGATTTCGTTTACGATTTTTTATACGATTCCTTCAACTCAAAATGGCATTCAGAATTTTTTTCAGATTTTTAAAACCAAATTTGAGTACGTTATGATTTTTTGAACATTTTTTTCAAAAAAATTCTCTAAAATGAAAATTTGTGATCCAAAATTCATAATGTCCAGGCTTTCGCTTCCACCTCGATTTTATGGATTTTTTTCGACTGATTTAATTTTCTTGCATATTCGCAGACCCTAGAATATGTACGAGACCACACTGGGATTTGAAACCTACCTACCTATCGAGCCTAACTAACGACCTAAGCCTGAGACGCTAACCACTACACCACCGACTACTTTCACCTCGATTTTATGTTTTTATGAAGAAAACGTAAAAAAAAATAGATGCAGAAAGTAACCAACTATTTTTGGAAATTATTGGTTAACGATAAAAATATTCAAGTCATTTTTCACGGTAGATCAATTTCTGCATCTATTTTTTTTTACGTTTTCTTCATAAAAATCTAAAATCAAGGTGGAAGCGAACTCCTGGACATCATGCATTTTGGGTCAAAAATTTTCATTTTTGGCACCGGATTTTTGAGAATTTGTTTGGATTTTTAAATTACGGCCCTCGAGGTTTTTGAAAAAAATGTTCAAAAAATCATAAGGCACTCAAATTTGGTTTTAAAAATCTGAAAAAAATTCTGAACGTTATTTTGAGTTGGAAGAATCATATAAAAAATCGTAAACGAAATCAGCGAGGTCGACGGTCACACTCAGGTCGACTTCGTATGGAATGCCCCATATATATGTATGTTATAAAATACGTGAAGAATTTCACGCGAACTTGCCGGGTTTACTACGCGTGGAATGCGCAAGATAGTCAGCATCTCACAATCCAGAAGAGAGCGCGAAAACGTGTGCGTGAACTTTCTAAACATCGCGGACGCAATTTGCCAGGTACTTTTGCAAGTTGAAAACACACACAAACACACGCGGAAACGCTCCTCGGAGAGATCTTTACGCTATTTCGCGAATTAAAATCATCAGATGCAGGATTTAGGTCCTTGCAACTAAATAAAGGATTTATTTTGATCAATTTTTTTCGATCAACTTGAATTTTTGGGTCTGATAAAAAGCATGTCATTTGAATATGGGCCCAATTTAATTTTTTAAAAAATAAATCAGACTATTCATTATGTTTATTAAAAATAAAATAATTAAAATAAATTTAACTAATTGTTAAAATAAAATCGAGGGTAATTATTTAAAATTAACGAAATCCTTTGATTTTTTTGACGAAAATTTTCACACAACATTTAGGTTGAATTTCGGACAGATAAAAAGCCTGTGAGACTGATATTCGAATATTCATTTATTACAAATATATTTATTCAAACTTAATAAATGAGATGAGATTGGAATAATTTTTTTAACGTCCAGAAAAAAAACATTTATTTTATTTAATTAAATTTTTTCGATTTATTTGAATATGGGCCCAATTCAATTTTTTTTAAAATAAATCAGACTATTCATTATGTTTATTCAGAATAAAATAATGCCTCCGATTTGAATGAAAAATGTCTATTTTTTCCGCAAACAATCAAGAAACTCTCTTTTAGTTAGATAATTTAGAAATCCCTTTTATGAATTAAATTTTAAACCGTAATTCCGTTATACACTGCGACCTCGATAAACGGTACCTCGATCGTTGCAACTGGAGCGTAGTGGGAGAAGCGCCGAGCCAATCGCGTCAGGCCGCCTTCAGCCACCAGCGGCGCAGAGACGGTTCTGTGCATTGTGCGCAACCCCACTTCTTGCAAGAGCCGGTCCCGACGGATTCCGATTATCGGGGTCGCAGTGTAATTAGAGATTTTTCCCAAAAATATTACCAAGTGCTCAGAAATTACTTTTTGTGATAGAAAATTTCTGTAGAAATAAATAATTGCGATTGTCCGGAAAAAAATGGCAAATTTGGACTTTCGTTTCCACGATGTTCGTGAATTGCTGTTTTCACATTTCTTCAATACTGGCAATTTTATTTGCGTGAAATTACGAATGCTGTTTGGGCATGGTCTCGTGAAATAGATCGATGAATATGAGATACGGTTCGGGCGAAAAGTTTTTACGTATCGGCGAACCTGCAACGAGAAGGAGAAGTTGAACAAGTTCGCGAGGCAAAGTTCAATGTGTGTTTGCTGATCGAATTTCGCGTTGCTTCAATGACGACAAGAAAGGAGAATCGTTGTACGTATATATATGGGGCATTCCACGTCAAAACACGCGGTCATCAGTCAGACCACCTCGGATTTTGATGTCCAATGAATTGTGGGTTTCGTTTGGCCCAAAATATGATCTCAAATTTTTAGAAATTTTTTTTTTTTTTTTTAGAGGTTACCCGAGCTAAAAAATCATTAAATTGAGGGAAAACACAAAGAGGGCCCTTTTTCAAATTAATGAAATTTTTCACAGAAACTGAGGCCCAAAACAGATATTTTCGTCATACTAGTTCGATAATGGGCCAAAAATAATTACTATTTTTTTTGCACTTTAATTTTTTTTCACATAATTTCTTATTTTGATTATTTCTTGTATCGAGAATAACAACAATAAAAAAAAATTTCTAGTGAAACTTGATTTTTTTTCGTGTCTTAAGAATGAAACGACAACATTTTTCGAAAATTTATCAACCTCGACGACCTTAAATAAAACGGATAATTAAAAAAAAATTAAAAATAGTAATTATAATTTAAAAAAAAATAGTAATTATTTTTGGCCTAGTATCGAACTATGACGAAAATATATGTTTCGGGTCCTAGTTTCTGTAAAACAAATTTCATTAATTTGAAAAAGGGCCTTCTTTATGTTTTTCCTCAATTTAATGATTTTTTAGCTCGGGCAACCCCTCAAAAATGAAATAAAAATTTCTAAAAATTTGAGGTCATATTTTGGACCAACCGAAATCCACAATTCATTGGACATCAAAATCCGAGGGGCTCGGGCCGATGACCGCGTGATTTGACGTGAAATGCCCCATACACAATGCCGACGAACTCTCATTTCCTGTTCCGAAAGATACATAATGAAATTTACTCGTCTCTTCGAGCGGGAGTTCAAATATAAACGTCCTCTCCGAGTCAGAATGTCGCTGATTTTGTGCTCGTTGGATACTCGATACGCCATTTTTATAATAATTCACCGATACAAAATAATGAGGGGCAAAACGGACACCATAAAAAATAATCGAAATAAAATAAAAATTCAAAAATTTCGAAAATCATTATAATTGGCGTTGATATACCTAAATAGAAAAAATAAACTTGATATAAAAACAGTTGATAATTTCATGACTCTCAAGAGGTGGAAAATGTCGAAAAAATTATGGTGTCCATTTTGCCTCTACTTCCCCCCTCTCTCTCTACAGTGTACATAATATCTACAGAAGGACGTTGAAATAACGTGAGTTGAAATGTATCTTTCTTCATCGCGAGTATTCTCATAGATATTGGCAATCTCAAGCTAGTTTAACAAGATTCAAACCCTCAGCTATAAAGTTTATTTGAATTTTTTTTTTCATTATTGAGTAATGAAAGGAAGGGACTGTGAAAAATATCCTAAAAGTTCAGAAGGTCATTTCAAGTCATAAGAATATTAGCATCGCATTCAAAAATTGAAGAATTCCAGATCCAATTGACATGGAACGCCTCGTAGACGTGTGAGCGTGCGCGCATGGCGCCTGGCACCAGGCAACCCACCTTGCCGCGCCGTGCTCGCGGCTGCAGCGCACAAGGGGCGAAAACACAGCGAATTTATCTCTTGGATCGGATCTCCGAAGCATTTCCGCTCATTATATTTCAATAATTTTCGATATCTAGACAATCTGGTCGGTCTCAAAAAAAAAAAAAACGTAGAAAACTCACTTTTTTAAAAGCTTTTATTTAGTTTCACCTGTTTCGGTGTCTGTCTATAATCATATCTTGCAAGTTAAATTTGACCCACTTCCCGGTTTTCGATTGAGTAAAAATTTGTCATGCATATGTAAATCGGATGACAATGCAATATTATCACAAAAAATTTGCAAATTTTTCGCAAAAAAAATTGTTTCGCAAAATTTTTATTACAAATTTGCTTGAAAATTGTTTTGCAAAATAACTGAAAAGTTAATAATAAAGCTATTCCGATTGGAAATAAGTTTTCAAATAAAAGCGTGTTACATTTTAACAGCAAGAGAAAAAAAGAGAGTGTAACACGCTTTTATTTGAAAACTTATTACCAATGGCAATAGCTTTATTATTAACTTTTTTGTTATTTTTTATTAACAACTGATAAAAGCTTGATTTAAAAAAATGTTTGTTTTTTTTCATAATTTTACTTTTCTCGTGGGAATTTTGTATTTCCTTTCCTTTGTGAGAAGGCAAAATAATTTTTTTGTTTCAATCGCAAACATTTTATCGTCGATATATCACGTTTCGCGAAATTGCGCTTCACACGAAAAAGCTTGTAACGTCGGAAAGAAATCCGGAAATAATTGTCGAAAATTGCACGTTGCACAGCGAGTCCAATGAAAGTTCTCATTTATTCTCTTCTTTCTGATTTCAGGTAAGAACGAGTCGATTAATCGAAGCGCGTTAAACTTTAGTACATACAGAGATCGGTAAGTACTCTCTCGCATGATTTTTCAGGATGTTTTTTCTTCTTGGCTCTCTTTTTTTTTTCTCCTCGTACGAGCGTGTACGATCTTCGGTTTATCGTTAGGGCTCACGCACACATTTGCCAAAGTACCGGAGAATAATTTGCATTTTCATGGATCCCTATATACGGCGATGTACCTCTTGAAAACCGAGAGAGAGAGTGCTTCAAGGCAGACTGCATTCGTACGTGCAATGAGAGCGATTGCCCGAGGAGAGAAAACGAGAGAGAAACGAACGGCGCTGAATGAGTTCGCCATGAATCGCCCTTGTTCGATTCCACTTAAGGATTTTTGTTCCCCTTACTTTTATTTTTTTTTTTAATTTTTTTTTTCCCGTCGTTAAAAGTAAAATTTAACGATACTTTTTGCCCCTCTCTCCGGAGACACTCTCTCTTTCTCTCTCTCTCTCTCTCTCTCTCTCTCTCTCTCTCTCTCTCTCTCTCTCTCTCTCTCTCTCTCTCTCCCTCTCTCTCTCTCTCTTCCTTTCCCATATTTGTAGCGCATACAAATGCGCGCCATTCGCTCCAATTGCATTCCCTTTGTCACATCTTATATTATGAAACTTTGCGTCAATCCCGAGCCTGCATTAATGTGCCTCGAATGTGTATTATTACGTCCCGCGTGTTAACATACCGGATTAACGACTGAAACGAAATTTAATTATGCCGACATTGTACCTGCGCTTGTACGAGACTTGGCTTATTAAATTCATACGCGTCGCGATATGGAAAAGTCGCGATTTTGCGAAAGGAGAGGGCGTTATTTTAGCGTGGAAGCAGAATTTGGAACACTGTTTCCAGAGTGACGAAAATCAGAGTTTGAAAAATGGAGGTTACGAAAGAATTAATAATTTCCGATATTTTGATAGTATGATAATGAAAAAAGGAACCCGTGCGTGAATTTGATTGAGGCCCCGATCAGGCCCCGATCGGTTTTCCCTAACTTACTTCGAGCCCTTGACTGGAAGCCCTATAGGGCCCCTGAATGGACGGTCACGCTTTTTCGACAAGGGCCTTAGAAGGTTGCCAAATGAGGGCCTTTACAACAGCCTCATGTCTCCCATGACAAATCCACGACAAGCCCATGGTCAAGCCCTATCAAGGCCCTAGTACGTACCAGGGTTGCAAGTAATGCATTACTTTTTGTAATGCATTTGCATTTTCATTAACCATTAACCATTAAATTTTGATGATTAATGGAAATAATTTTCATTAACCATTAAATTTTAATGATTAATGGAATTTATTTTCATTAACCATTTAATTTTCATCAACCATTAAATTTATTTTCATTAACCATTAAAATTTAATGATTAATGGAAAATATTTCCATTAACCATTTAATTTTAATGGTTAATGGAAATTATTTTTATTAACAATTAACCATGGTTAATGAAAAATATTTCCATTTATTCATTATTAACCATTAACCATTAAAATTTAATGGTTAATGGAAATATTTTCCATTAATCATTAAATTTTAATGGTTAATGGAAATTATTTCCATTAATCATTAAAATTTAATGGTTAATGGAAATGATTTCCATTTATCATCAAAATTTAATGTTTCATGGAAATATTTTCCATTAACCATTAAAATTTAATGGTTAATGGAAATATTTTCCATTAACCATTAAAATTCAATAGTTAATGAAAATAATTTCCATTAACCATTAAAATTTAATGGTTATTGGAAATGTTTTCCATTAATCATTAAATTTTAATGGTTAATGGTTAATGAAAATAATTTAATGCTTAATGCTTAATGGAAATAATTTTCATTAGCCATTAAAAAAGTAATGATTAATGCATTACTTTTTCATTAAAAATTTTGCAACCCTAGTACGTACGTAGTATCGCTATACGTGTAGATTGTAAAATTGAATTATTTCAATAATAATAACAATATTATTATTATTATTATTATTAATAATAATTATATATTATAATAATATATTATTAATAATTCTCCAAGAGAATTTTTACAAAGAAATAGTATAAAGCAGAGGATTTCTATGTAGAAATCTTGCGAGTATGACTTCCTGAGAGGCCTGACTCTGCGATGTCGAATACAACCCGTGCTCCCACTTCGGCTATATAAGCATACTATTTGCATATTCCGTATGCGAGAGAGCGCACGCCGTATGCGACATCTCGTGGCGAGTCTCGGAACTAACTCCCCGTGAAGCCTGATTAGGCCCTCAAAGGGTTGCCTCGTCAGTGCTATGTTTGAAATAATTAGGACTCCGATACTTTCGCCCTATTTGGGCCCGATTTGGTTCTGTTGTAATTATACAGACTTCTTTGAATATGGGTTGCCCGATCGAAGCCCGACAAGGTCCTCAACGGGTTGCCTTAGGTCAGCCATATTGTAAATAGGCCTGGCAACCTTGGCATTGCCATGTCGGGGCCCAATCTGGCGGTGTTATGGCAATTCATGACAGGGCTTCCAGATTTAAGCCCGACAAGGTCCTCAACGAGTTGCCTTAAGTCAGCCATATTGTCAATAGGCCTGGCAACCTTGGCATTGCCATGTCGCCCGTAGTAAAAAACTCCATTCGTCGCCATTGAAAAATCTCCATTCATTCCCCATTGCCAAAATAACCAACGGAGATGAATGCCGAATTGCCTAAGGGGATTTTCGCCATTGAATGCCCCATTTGAAATCGAATGAGGATTTTCCAATGAGGATTGACTTCCCCATTTGAAACGGAATGGGGATTATCCTATGGGGATCCAATGAAGAAAATCCCCATAGGCAATTCGCCATTCATCTCCATTGGTTTTTGTAGGCAATGGGGAATGAATGGCGATAATCAGTGGAGATTCTTTCATATAGTAAAAAACTCCATTCGTCACCATTGAAAAATCGCCATTCATTTCCCATTGCCAAAATAACCAATGGAGATGAATGCCGAATTGCCCAAGGACATTTTCGCCATTGAATTCCCTATTTGAAATCGAATAGGGATTTTCCAATGAGGATTGACTTCCCCATTTCAAACGGAATAGGGATTGTCCCATAGGCATCAGTCGGCAAGAACTTGCATGGATTTTTTGGACACCGACTTCTGCCAATATTCCGTGCTCACACTCGTCTAGATAAGCATACTCCTCGCATAATCCGTATGGGAGTTCAGCGGCTTGCTGTCCTGCGACATCTCGCGCCAAGTCTCGGAACTAACGCGACGCAGTTTCCAATGGACATCTTTGCGTAATGCTGATCATTCAGTTCATCCACATTTACTTCCCAATGGACATCATTGGGTAAAGCTGATCACTTCGTTCATCAGCATTTGCCTTCCAATGGACACCATTGGGCAATGCTGATCGTTCGGTCCATCAGCATTTGCTTTCCAATGGGCATCATTGAGTAATGGTGATCATTGGGTTCATCCGCATTTGCTGTCCAATGGACGTCATTGGGCAATGGTGACTTTTCAATGGATATCCATTCACTGATCAATGGTCGTTCCTATGCGCCATTGAAAAATGCGGAAATCTCAATCGGTCCCCATTCATTGTCCAATGGAGTCGTATGAGGACCATTGGTTGCCATTGGTGATTCAATGGAGTTTTTTACTACGGGCGGGGCCCAACCTGGCGGTGTCAGGGCAATTTCTGACGGGGCATCCACGTCCAAGCCCGACGAGGTCCCGACTTGAGTCAGGACTTCCCTAGAATTTTCACGCACGGGAATAGTTGCGAGTTTGAATGGGTTTTTTTTTGAAAAAGTCGAAAATTGGACGTTTTTTTTATCATTTTCAAGTATTTGCATGAAGATCATTCTCTTGCAAATAATTATTATAAATCCTTGACAGGTGTGGAGGATTTATAATAAAATTACCGTGAATGTTAACGGTATTATTCCGAGTGAGAGTGGGAAGATAAAAGAGAGGTCCTTTCGGAGGGATAAAATAATTGCGCCTCTGACGATGGCGGGGAAAAAAAACGCAACAAGGAAATCCGCGCATACGTGTGTGACCTTATCGTTATCTCGTGCTCTCTTCGTAGATTAGCGTAATTGCGAGCTAGCTTTTGCGTCTCTTAGCCTTTTTTTTTCTCTACTGTATCGTATTTCTCGCAGCTCGTTTAATAATTACTCCATGGAATCGACGCTACTGTCCATAAAATAACGGAGCTTTCCCCCCTTTAGAAAAATTTTTATAAGTAAAATTCACGTGGGAAATAAATTCGTTGATAAAATCAAGATTTTGGTGTCGGAAATATACGATAAATATAATTTGACGACAAAATAGTATACGTACTATCAATTGGCTCGAAAAAATTATTTTATTGTAGAAACAAAATATATGGATCTCTTTTGTCGTCAAAAATGCATTTGAAATATATTTTGGCGTGAAAAATATTTACGAAATGTATTTTAATGGCAAAAATGTGTATAAAATATATTTTAGTGCAAAAAAAATAAATTTTGCTGCCCAAAATTACAAAATTACATGATTGCTCAACTTTAATTTATTCAAAGGTCAAAAAAATTTTTTGTACCCAAGTTCAAAAATTCATCTTTATGAAGAAAAAAAAACACCTTTCTGAAAATTTCAGGATCTTTTAAGATCAGTATGTACAAGGTATTATATCTAAAAAATTGAACCAAAAATTTAATGTTGATCGTGGATTTTTACGATTTTTTAAATTTAAAACTTCTCCAAATTCATCATTTTTCCGAATTATTGTTCGGAATATTTTGTTTTTTTCGTAGCCCCAAGTATACTCTTTAAGACGAACCCAGAACAATTTTTTCGTAACTATAATAGTTTTCGAGATATTTAAAAAATAAACTTGGAAAATTGAAAAAATTATTCCGAAAAAAAAAAATTTCTTTTCCTTCGCTAGAACTTTGTTTTACGATAAAAAAAAACTTCCGACCAAATTTCATCGAAAATGAAAGGGGTCGATTCCGACTATTGGTCGATTTAACATGGAACGACCCACATATGAACTATAATCTGTCGTCGAAAATACCAAAAATATTTGTTGTTATGCAAAAAATTTGTACGAAACATATTTTGTCATCAAGAATACCAAAAAGAATATATTTCGACGCTAAAAATATATGTGAAATATATTTTATCGTCAAAAATAAGAGAAAAGTATATTTTGGCGCCAAAAATATCTACAAAATCTATTTTACCGTCAAAACTACCATAAAAGATATATATTGGTGCCAAAAATGCAAAAGAAATATATTCTACCATCAAAAATACCCAAAATATATATTTCGGTTCCAAAAACACAAATTCAGGATCCAAAGAATTTATACAAACCCAAAAACAGCGTTTAAACTTCAATCTTCTGAAAATTATTCGATCAAAGTGTCGAGAACACAATGGCGAGCGATTTTTGACGAAACGACGAGGCAATAAATCCCACAAGACGATAATCCCGTGTACTAAAAGGCAGGAGAGGTGTCGTGTGCGGGGAATATCCACTGACGGAAGACCAGAGGGAAAAGTTAGAGATGTATCTCTATCGTGCAATCATGAGCACGTCCGTACGATTATTCATTCGGTCTTGGTACAGTCGAGGGTCGAAAGACAGAGAAAGAGAGAGAGAGAGAGAGAGAGAGAGAGAGAGAGAGAGAGAGAGAGAGAGAGAGAGAGAGAGAGAGAGAGAGAGAACGGTGAAAAGAGGGCTGAAGAGAAGAGGATCGTTCAGTCGCCACGTGGAAGAGAAAAGACGAGATAGAGATGCGCCTATCAGTGATTATATGCATTCAGAAACAAGCGAATATATGCAGCGAGCTGCAACCGAGCGCGTTTCTCACCATCGAGCTATCATTCGCCTTGAGAGAGCGAGCGAGAGAAAAGCTTTTATTCGAACGCTTTAGCGCGTTTTGCCTTCTGGCAAAGAGAGTAACCACCGACGTTCCCTCTTCTCGCATAACCTACCAAACGAAACGTCCGAACTTACTGAAAAGGCCGCCCATATGATACGTAATCATAATTAGCGTTGCTATTAGTGAGTCACGCTCTTGGCGGCATCACCGTGCGTTTATGTACCTCACGAAGCTTTCTCGGCAATCCCGGATCGCTGCATACATTTTCTTGGCTAGATTACCTCCTTTCATCGCTCCGACTGTCTTCTTCAAGTATCTTCCCATCTCGTGCTATACACAAGTCCCTGCAAAGACCTCCTAAATCCAAACGCCAACCGTGAGAAATGTAGTTACAAAAATTGAAAACAATAATTTAGCAATAATTTTTATTTATAACTAGCATCCGCCCGCGATTTCGTCTGCGTGGAATGCAGAATTGAGTTGCTATGTTTATTGTTGTCGTAGTTACCGTTGCTATGGTCATTGTTGTCATAGTGACCGTTGCTATGGTAACTGTTACTATAGTTTCCATTGCTAAAGTAATCGTTGCTATAGTAACAGTTGTCATACCGATCGCTGCTATGGTAATTGTTGCTATAGTAACCGTTGCTATGGTAACTGTTGTCATGGTGACCGTTGCCACGGTAATTGTTGCTACAGTAACCGTTGCTATGGTAATTGTTGCTATAGTAACCCTTGCTATGGTACCTGTTGTCATAGTGACCGTTGCTATGTTAACTGTTGCTATAGTAAACGTTGCTATAGTAACTGTTGTCATAGTGACCGCTGCTATGGTAATTGTTGCTATAGTAACCGTTGCCACGGTAACCGTTGCCATAGTGACCGTTGCTATGGTAACTGTTGCTATAGTAACCGTTGCTATGGTAACCGTTGCCATAGTGACCGTTGCTATAGTAACCGTTGCTATAGTAACTGTAATCATAGTGACCGCTGCTATGGTAATTGTTGCTATAGTAACCGTTGCTGTGGTAACTGTTGCTATAGCAACCGTTCCCATTGTAACCGTTGTCAAGGAGCACGATTGAGTAACAAACATCCAAACATACAAACTTTCATATTTATAATATTAATTAGGATTCAATGGGAATTTAATTTGGCTTTAATTGCTACTTTTGTCCTTTTTTTTAAATAAGCATATTCCGGGACAAAAAAGACCAAAACCAATTTTTACAAGGAAGCGGAAATGTCCAAAATGAGGTTGTTAGAGATGAAGACTCCATTTTCAATTTGGACGCCATATCGATTTTCCCCAGTATAATTTATGAAGCATTAACGAGGTTAAGCCGAATAAAAAGATAAACTCGCAATGTCTGTACAATGATTTACGGCGCGTTAACGAGTTTCAGTCACATCCGGGATATTTGTAGAAACGCAAAACAAAACGCTCCTTCATTTGGTCTAACGATCGTTGGATTACAGAGGCCAGTGGCCTTTCTCTCTCTCTCTCTCTCTCTCTCTCTCTCTGTGTGTGTGTGTTGCCGATCGTTAGGCGCGTCCGTGCGAGCCTTCAGGCGCAACGGGATGTCCCAAATTGCCAATGGGACACGAGTAGACACACAGTGGCGACGTAAACCCAAAAAGAGAAAAAAAGGACCCTCTGCAACGAAGCCACGCGACCATTGTGAAGGCGCGAGGTATTCGGAGACTTGGCACTAAAGCTTGAAAGACATTTTTCCCTATAAACCGCATAGACAATATTTACAGCTCTACCGATTATTACTCCGCAGGAAGTACATCTCAACCGAAAAAATTCCAATAATTTCTCCACCAAATCAAAACTGCCCGTGAAACGTATCTACAAGATTTTTCTCCATAAATTATGTGGATACATATATTTAGAGTTATTAGGAGTTATTTCTCTACCTAAGATTCTGCGGAAGAGATTCTACGGTACAATGAGAGAAAAAATTACTGAATTTGAGAACATGAATTTATGCATTAAATGAAAGTATTAATTCGATTATTTATTTGTTGAACCAAGAAATTCACTCTTCATTAAAAAAAATATTTTCACGAATCTATTACTCCATTATATTAAACTCTTATTTAATAGCAACAATTAAATGCATGATAGATTTGATTAAATTCGTATTCATTGGATTAATTACATTGATCGCATCATAAACATGAGATTATTTGAATCTAAAAAACGAATTCAATACAAAATCATTTTTTTCGAAAAAATTATTTTCTTGCCATAAAGTCATTATTGTTTTACTTCAAAAAATATTTTTATTTAAATAGATTTGTTTGAATTTGTATTCATTAGATTAATTACATTTATTGCATCATAAACATTACATTATGTGAATCTAAAATGATGATTATTTGAATCTAAAAAACCACTTTAATACGAAATAATTTTTTTTTGAAGAAAATTATTTATGGCATCATAAACATGAGATTATTTGGATCTATAAAATGACTTTAATACGAAATTATTTTTTTGAACAAAATTATTTCTTTGCAATAAATTCATCATTATTTTACTTCTAAAAATATTTCTGTAGTATTTTCAATGTTTATTAGATATAAAATAGATTGTGATTATTTGAAAAGAAGCTGTAGTAAAATAAATAACACATTATTTTATTCCAATAGAATATTTGTTTGGAATGATGAAATAGTATACTTTAATAGTACACTGAAAAAAAAATGTTGGAATCAATTAAATCTGTCATTCAATACGTCCAAACGAATATTTAGTTGGTACAATTCAATATTTTTTTGCCTGAATAATATTGAATTGTACCTACTAAATATTCGTTTGGACGTATTGAATGACAGATTTAGTTGATTCCAACATTTTTTTTTCTCAGTGTACTATTAAAGTATACTATTTCATCATTCCAAACAAATATTCCATTGGAATAAAATAATGTGTTATTTATTTTACTACAGCTTCTTTTCAAATAATCACAATCTATTTTATACCTAATAAACATTGAAAAGACTACAGAAATATTTTTAGAAGTAAAATAATGATGAATTTATTGCAAAGAAATAATTTTGTTCAAAAAAATAATTTCGTATTGAAGTCATTTTATAGATCCAAATAATCTCATGTTTATGATGCCATAAATAATTTTCTTAAAATTTTTAAAATAATTTTCTTAATTTCGTATTAAAGTGGTTTTTTAGATTCAAATAATCATCATTTTAGATTCACATAATGTAATGTTTATGATGCAATAAATGTAATTAATCTAATGAATACATACAATATTTGGCAAGGGCTATATATTTTTTATAAAATGTTTAGCAACAATTAATAAACACGCATTTGATTGAATCAATCATTTTTCCTGTTAATTGGACTAATTAATTTGTTGATTCAACAAATTTTTTTCCTCAGTGCTTCCTGTATCAAAAGACACGCATTTTTTGAATGATAAAATGTGTTCTTGATTCAAACAACATATTACATATAATTGATAACATATTGTTAGATTCGAGTACATTCGTTTATTGAAACAGAAATTTGTGGAATTGACTGAAAAAAATGAACCAAGTAAATATATAAGGGATTCAATCTAATATGTTTTGGCAAATAATGAAAAAATGATTTTTTGCCTTCAAAACTTTATTTCATTGGTTCTAGTTATTTTTTCTCTCAGTGTAGAATCTTGTAGATGTTAGTGATTTATTTTCAATTGAGAATAATAACTGATAGACCCTTGAATATGTCCAAATGTTAATCGTAAAATTTAATTGCTGGAGAAATGTTACGGTAGATTGTGTCACTGTGGTAGAAATTCTACATTAGAATCTTGCAGTTGCTAGGAATTTACTTTCAATGGGGAATAATGGCTGCCATCTGTAAATGTATCGGAATAGCGTATAATTTTATTGCGATAGGGACGCTACGGTAGATCGTCTCATTGCGGTAGAGATTCTACAGTAGAATCTCGCAGATGCTAGGGATTTATTTCCGATTCGGAATAAAATAACCGGTAGACCTGTGAATGCGGCGGCGAAACCGCACGATGTCAGAATTACACGATTCTTTCGACTAAAACGGGCGGACACAAACTTGGCGTTAAATAATTTGTGCGTGCAAGTGCGTATAGTCGTGCAATCGGGACAGTTCGTGCACATTTCTAATCCGCACAGCTGCGTAAACCACGCTCTTGAACGAGGACTAAATACGGTGTTGATTGACGCCTCGTTGCTTATGCGCAAAATGGAAATGGAGGTCTGGTCAGTGTCTCTCGACGTTTCTCGAACTCACTCCAAAAGTCCAAAACCAGCCTCCCGATTGCTTCTGCACGAGACACAACCGCGAGACTGTTTGGCATCGCTGATCGATCTTGCTATTACGAAACGGTGCAATCTGTGGGCCTTACAAAAAAGATCTAGTCGTAGGTACTATAATCGTTTATTTGATTATTTTGCTTCCTCATAAAGGAAGCTTTGTTTTCGCGAAAATTTTTTTTTTCGCAATTTTCATGTCAGTATGTTCAAAATGTCCCAAAACGCCGAGAAATCACATTTAGAAAAAATGTCCGGACGTGTGTGTGTGTGTGTGTGTGTGTACAGTTTGTGCTTTTATTAAAATGAATATATCTAGAGAACGGTTTAAGTTATCGAGTTGAAATTTAGTATGCAAGTAGATCATCTATGTCCCTCTACTCTTTGCAAATTTTTTCAAAATTGTAAAATACTTGTGAATTTGGCGAGACTTTGTATTTTCTGTAAATTGTTTGTTCGTCGTCTAACTTTCGTAATTTTCCAGTTATCACTCCGAAATTTCATGTACAGATACACTTTATAATAGGAACGGTTGGGATTGAATTTGGGAAAAATCGCTCAACAGGTTCGGCTTAAAAAAAAATGTTAATTTTTCGCAAAAAATTTGTAAGTTCTCTAACTTTTGCATGTTTGCATGTATTGAGCTGAATTTTTTTGTGATGATACATTCAATGAAAACGAAAAATACTACTGAATTTCAAAAAAATCGCTTGAGAGGTTCATTTGAAAAAAAAATTTGAAATTTTCAAACAAATTTTGTTAACGCTCCTACATTCGCATTTTTGCAAGTATCGGGCTAAAATTTTTTGCACAAATACACTAGATGATAAGAATTGTTAGGGTCAAATTTGGTGAAATTTGCATTTCCAGAAAAATGCTTGTGAACACTTTCGTAATTAAGCAGCTCTTTTGCAGTTGGCACCCTGAAATTTTATGTGTAGATACACTTTATAATAAGAACTATTTGAATTGAATTTGGGAAACTTTGCTCAAGACGTTTGGTTTAAAAAAAATTATTATTTTTCGCAAAAAAAGTGTAAGCTCTGTAGCTTTTGTAATTTTGCATTTATCGAGGTGAATTGTTTTATGCTGACACATTAAATACCAAGGAAAAACAATATAGAATTTCGGAAAAAATGCATGAGGGGCTTGGCTGAAAAAAAATTTTGAAATTTTCAAAAAATTATTATCAGCGTTTCAGCTTTCGTAATTTTGCAAGTATCTAGATGAAACTTCGCACAAATGCAAAAGGTGATGAATAAATTGATATTGAATGAGCAGCAAGAGATCGTAGAATATTAAAATTTTATGAAAATTATGAATAAATCGTGCAAATTGGAAATTTGCACATAGCTTCCTCATTTGTTTTCGTCTATCGTCAAGCTTCCTTTATGAGGAAGCCATGAAAATAAACATACATGAAATAAAGGTGGTCAAGAAGGACCTCATAGAGGAGGCCTGACGATAGACGAAAACAAATGAGGAAGCTATGTGCAAATTTCCAATTTGCACGATTTATTCATCATTTCTTTAGTTACTTTACAGAAAATTTTCTTTCCATCCAATTTTGGGCGATGTTTACTTTCACTATATTTATTTATTTGAATTCCCTGGTATCGAGAAACAGGCGTTGAAGAAAAATTCTATTCGTTGTTACTAAATACCTATTCACCCGTAATCTCATTCGATCAAATCTGCAGATTTGTCAGTACCCCAAAAATCCGCCAGGTGGCTACCTCTCGCACAAGCGAACCTGCCTCTCGACGCCTATATCCTTTCCAAGCTCATCTATGTTCGATATCCTTATTTTTCAGTATGGGATATCAAATACATTGAACATTGCAGGAAAACGCAAGATGTTCGAATCCCCGAAAAGGATTCCCATAAAAAAGGGTCTTTTTTCTTTTCCCTTTTGTTAAAGAAAAGACGAAGCTCAATGAAATTGTAGTCTTTATATGTGTAGCTATACATTCAAAGATTGAAATGTTTGAAAAATATATATTGTGTAAATATTGAAAAAAAAATTATTTCATTTAAATACATATTTGTTCAGTTTGAAATAATATTTATCAATAGTAAATAAAAATTTGTAAAATCACAATATATTTTTCTAGTAGGTCATTCAAAAAAAAAAATTTCGTTGACACCAATAGAGGCCTACAACTAAAAAAATTTATTTGGCTTGACTAGGATTTCGTTGAATGTATTAGATCTTTTTTCTGGGTGTAAAGACGGAATTAGACGGATTGGTCTGGCGGAACGAGCGAGAAAGACGAAAATGCTGCGTTAATGGACAGCTTTGGCTCAAACGGGACTCATTTCCATCTCAAAATGGGAAACATTCCCCAACTACGGATGTGACAAGTCCAGTCTTGACCGCAGGACATTTTTATCGTCGCGTTGAAAGACTTTTGTAATAGCGGGTCACCTAACGAAAAGTTTCTGGATTTTTTTGTAGCTTCGAGGATCAGAGTACGTGTCCAGAATTGACAATGAAATTTTGGGTTTTGTGGGGAGAAAAAGTAACGATAGGGTAGAATGGGGACGAAGGGTGATGGTTCGATATGTATCCACGACGTTCATTCTGATTTAGGATCCAACGGGCGAGTGTATCAGAGAGATGATGGATCGTTGTTGTGAAGGTCGATTGTTTGTCGTGGAGTTGTAGTGTCTTGCATTTTTTTTTTCACATCCCTCCAGAATTCTCTTATCAAACGACGCGAATACGATTGATACGATACGATGATTATAGTGGCAGGAAGTTTGTAAATGTGAGAAAAGTCCTCGTGAAGATCAGATGCTGAACGAAAAGATAGATTGAGGCTCAAAAAAACTATTATTTTTTGGAATTTTTTTTTTTTTAGAGCCTGGCTGGTTTGAAAATTGATATTATTATTTAGGGCTTAAGGCCTTAGGCCACCCTAGCACTTTTGAAAAATTGATTTTTTTAAATTTTATTTTAAATGGAAATGGTGTCCCTCAGAAATGATGTCCCAAAAGTTTATGGCCGGGAAAAATCTCTAAGTACTCGTTTTTCGAATTTTAGTACAAGGCCGTCTGGTCCTACTAAAAACTTCAAACGCCTTTATCTCACAATTGCATTATTATTGAAATTTTTTTTTACTTTAAATGGTCTAACAGGACCTCAAAAATGATGTCCCAAAAGTTTATGACCGGGAAAAATCTCTAAGAACTCGGTTTTCAAATTTTTATACAAGACCGTCTGGCACTACTCAAAACTTCAAACGCGTTTATCTCAAAACTGCATTTTTTCAGTTGGCCGGACTCATAACTCAGACAGTTTTCCACCGATTCACTTGAAATTTTGAATATATCTCGAAAACGACATTGTCTGTGGAAGTACGTAGGTTTTTTTTTTATATTGCATAGTTCATTTGTTATTAACAATTATCTGACGATTTTCTAGGTAGATTTTTCACTTTCCACCTTAGAAGTGCGCCATTTGACCAAAAATCAATATATCGCAAAAATCCTACGTACTTCTATAGCAGTGATTACATATGATCGAAAAAAATTTATTGGCTCATTATGATTAAAAAATTACAGGAGCTGTTAGTTCGGCCGTGAACTCTGAAAAAACGGAGACGTTATCGCGAAAACGCTGCGCAGCCGCCATTTTGAAATTAATCGCTTCAAAAAAAATATTGTAAACAGTCACTGATATGTATGATAACACCCCGTTTTTGTAATCTCGATTTATTTTGTAGTATTTCTGAAAATAAATCCCCAAAAAGCCTATTTTTTTCGGTCTCTAGAGTGGCCTAAGGCCTTAATGAATATACTCTTAACAATATACTTCTCGAAAAGTAGGTAAAGTGGACGTTCAAAAATATTATTTTTAGCAATTTTTTTAGAAGTTTGCTAGCATAATTATTGATTCTGTTTTTTTAGTACTTAATATAAAAATACTCCTAAAATGCATACGAATTTTTGAGTAATATTTGGATAATAGTTTTTAAAAAGCAGGTATTTACAACAGTGATCGAAAAAAAAAATCTATCTTTTTTTTATTATCCAACTTGTTCGAAAAATTAATAATTAGCAAAAAAATATTATTAATTTTTCTAAAAAATTAGTACTTAGTGACAAAATATTACATATTTTTCTAATAAATAAAATTAGTGACGAAACATTTCTGATTTTTGCAAAAAAAAAGAGTAATTAACGATATCGCTAAATAACTAAAAAAATCAATAATTCGTGGAGAAATGTTGTATTGATTCGGGAAAAAGGAATAAATAAAAAAAACTGCTAATGCATTTTTTAATAGGTACTGATTAAATGTTCGTATTAATAATAACTTATGTGAAATTGTATGACATTCGATACAATAAATACTAATGTGTGAAATATTCAAAAGATCTAGTTATGATAGAAAATAAAACAACTTTTTTAATATATTTGTTTGAGCTTATAACCATGACTCAATCCGTACACGCAAGTACGTAAATATACGCAATACTTTTCTACAAATTGCTGTTTTTAAAAAAAAATTATTAGTAATATCTTCCTTACAAATTACTATAATATTTAGAAAGAAACTTGGTAATGTTTTTTCGCTAATAACTAATTTTTTTGGAAAAATTAGAAATATTTTGTCGCTAAATACTAATTTTTTAGAAAAATTAGAAATATTTTGTTACTAATTACTAATTTTTTGGAATGAAATTTAAAACAATCAGTCGCATTAGCTATGAATAATTTTTTACATAAAATTTTCGAAAAATTCATTCAAAAACACACAATTTGAAAAAAAAACTTTCGAATCGGAGTCGTTTCACCAAGTTATGGCTATTTGAAAAAAAAAATCAGCAAAATTTTCAAAAATTCCTATCTCGTGATTGGCTCGACAAAAAATTTTGAAAAAAATCAGAGATACCTTTTGCAATAAGTATAAAAAGATAGCCAAATATCATTTAAATCGAAGTTGCAAAATTTGACGGTAGGACGAGTTGGCATGGACTGCCCCATACCCTAAATCGTAGCGCAGAGCGCAATCTGACTCCTCACAAAAATCGCTGTAACTCGATCAATTTTTCGAATTTTCGCAAAATCTTTATTCCAAATTGAAGCTAAGACTCTGGACTATGGAACGGTATGATAAAAAAAATCGATTTTTCAAAATTTGAAGCTTACGCGCATCTCTCGAGTCGCGCAAGAGTACTCAGTCATCAATTGCACAATTGACTATGCAACGTTTGTGGTTTTCTCTCTGGTAATTTTAATTGCATCCAAAAGTGTTGTCAGAGAGACTTGCGCCACAGAAGTGATATCCATCGATGAATCTTCGTCAAGAGGCGATAAAATTTCATGCAAAATGGCGTCGCAATCGTCGTAACATCGAAGATCCTCGAAAAAGGACTTTAAAGTCTAGACTTTTTATTCAACTTTTAGATGCATTTAAAAAAATATAAAAATTCCTCGACTCAGTGCGTGACTCGGGAATGCCTGAAACAACGCATTTATTGTTCAAGATTCTCTCGTTCAACTTCGCCTCCGGAACAACCGCCGGAATCCTCGTTTCTCCTCGCACGATTCCTTCGAGTCTCTTCACGAGCTTTGGAGCCTCGCTCCGCGGATCCTCCCGTTTTTTTTTCTTCTCGTTTCTCCACCTCTCGGTTTAAGCATTCGCGGACACGGAGATTATACTCCAGCTGCGATTGGGTATGCTAATTTTTGCGCAACTCTATCCGCATCGCGACTTTCGCACTTTGCGGCGCGACGCCGACGACGACGCGCGGTGAAACGCCCGAGAGAAAATCTCCGTCCGGGAGCAAAATTCTCACTGTAAATTTTCCTCACGATCAATGCCATCATGTGCAAGATACTCTTGTGCGAACTCTCGGTTTTCTAATGCGAAAGTTTTACCCCAGGAACAGCTGCGACATCCGCGCCTTCCCGCAAAATGCATTTTGGTTCTGATGACTTCCCCTCCGAAGATAGATTGAATTTTCCATTGTTTCCCCGATGGATTATGGGGGAGTTTTGCTCGAGCTTCAGTGGGGTATTGTTCAATTGAATTTACGATGTGGAATAAAGTTTCTGCGCCTCGAAATGACGTCTCTGGCGATATATTTGCGTTAGTCTCGCTCAGGGTTGCGAAATTTTTAATGAAAAGGTAATCCATTAATCATTACCTTTTTAATGGCTAATGGGAATGATTTCCATTAACTTATAATTTCCATGGTTAATGGAAATTATTTTTATTGACTATTAACGTTGAATGGTTAATGGCGATAATTTTCATTAAACACTAGGTCTTATATATTAATAGAAATAATTTCCATTAACCGTTAACATTCAATGTCCAATCGAAATAACTCCCATTAACCAATAACATTAAATGTTTAATGAAAATTATTTTCATTAACTATTAACATTAAATGGTTAATGGAGATAATTTTCACTAAACATTAGCTCTTATAGATTAATGGATATAATTTCCATTAACCATTAACATTTAATGGTTAATCGAAATGACTCCCATTAACCAATAACATTAAATGTTTAATGGAAATTATTTTCATTAGCTATTAACATTGAATGGTTAATGGAGATAATTTTCATTGAACACCAGCTCTTATACATTAATGGCAAAAATTTTCATAAACCATTAATATTTAATGATTAATCGAAATAACTGCCATTAATCATTAACATTAAATGGTTAATGGAGATAATTTTCACTAAACATTAGCTCTTATACAAGAATGGAAATAATTTCCATTAACCATTAACATTTAATGGTTAATCGAAATGACTCCCATTAACCAATAACATTAAATGTTTAATGGAAATTATTTTCATTAACTAATAACATTAAATGGTTAATGGAGATAATTTTCATTGAACACCAGCTCTTATACATTAATGGAAAAAATGCCATTAACCATTAATATTTAATGATTAATCGAAATAACTGCCATTAATTATTAACATTAAATGGTTAATGGAAATTATCTTTATTAACTATTAACATTAAATCGTTAATGGAGATAATTTTCATTAAACATTAGCTTTTATATATTAATGGGAATAATTTACATTGACCATTAACATTTAATGGTTAATCGAAATAACTCCCTTTAACCAATAATATTAAATTCTTAATGGAAATTATTTTCAATAGCTATTAACATTAAATGGTTAATGGAGATAATTTTGATTAAACACTAGCTCTTATACATTCATAGAAATAATTTACATTAACCATTAATATTTAATGATTAATCGAAATAACTCCCATTAACCATTAACATTAAATGGTTAATGGAGATAATTTTCACTAAACATTAGCTCTTATACAAGAATGGAAATAATTTCCATTAACCATTAACATTTAATGGTTAATCGAAATAACTCCCATTAACCAATAACATTAAATGTTTAATGGAAATTATTTTCATTAGCTATTAACATTTAATGGTTAATCGAAATACCTCCCATTAACCAATAACATGAAATGGTTAATGGAAATTATTTTCATTAACCATTAACATTTAATTTTTAATGGAAATTATTTCAATTAATCAATGAGGGTTAATGGTTATTGAAAATGTAAATGCATTAAAAAAGGTATTAAATGCATTATTTGCAATCCTGGTCTCGCTCTTGCTCGCTCTTTCACGTTGTTGATCCACTCGAGGTCATGCAGAACTCCTCTGCACGGTAATTAGTTTCATTCAACATTTTCTCGAATCCGCCAGAATCTCATTGAGACTTCAACAACGCTGATCCTGCGATCTGCGGGATTCGCTCTCGAGCGCAAGTGCATCGTTTCGTTGGCTGCAAAATTTACAACCTTCGATAGTAAACGTCGCGTTTGTATCACAGCAATAAAGTTTACGTGGCTGCATAATTGCATATTTGCAACGTGATACATATTTACCGCACACGAGATCAGCCACCCTCGTTTTACACGTCACGGAGCGCGATTAAACTCATCGCTCGTACGAATAATTACGTACACACCTCTTTCTTGTTCGCGGATTTTTTTCTCCGCGCAATCTTGTTGAAAAATTCCGTATCAACGGATCTTTGTGCAACGATCGTCGCGACATCGTCCTGGAATCAAAAGAAACGAGATCAGAAGAAGTATGTTGGATTTTTTGAAATTTATCTCGAAAAATGAAAAGTAATGGATTCTGGAGAAACTTCAGAGTGAAGGTTTGGAATTCGGTGCAAAAGTTGATCATCTATCTTTCTCTATCAGCGAATTTTTTTGTGCGCGATAATTTAATTAATTTAGTTAATTTCGCAATATTTTTAATTTTTTGCACAAATATATTAAATGATTAAGACCATTGATCATAAATTTAAAAAAAAATAAACAAATTCAAAGAAATAAAATAATTATACGAATTAGAAACGTTAGAAATTAGTATCTAATTTGGAAAAAAATATTCAAGTTTCAAAAAAAAAAATTTTATAACAATTTGTACTTGTAAACTTTAAAGCTATCCAGCTTAAAATTCTTCACACATGATGAAGACAATTGATAATCAATTCCTTAAATTTTTGAATATGTAAAGAAAATCATACAAATTTTAAATGTTAAAAATTACTGTCGAATTAAAAAAAAAAAATACTTTTCTTAAAGAAACTTGAAAATTTTGAAATACATACGAACAAAGTTTTTTAATTTTGCATCTATGAAGCCTAAAATTTAATCGTTAAAACAATTGAAAATGATTTCTTAAGACTTTTAGAATTAAAAGAAATTAACACAAAATTAATGTTAACCAGAAATGTTAGAAATTAGTATTTAACAAAAAAAATCGCTTAAGTTAAAAAAAAAATTAAAAATTTAACAAATACTTGTGAACTTTTATAATTCCACAGCGATGCAACCTGAATTTTTTGTACAATGTATTACGTAATTGAGGTAAAATTAAAAAAAATTTCAAATTGAAAAAAAATCAAAATCATGCAAATTAGCAATTTACATGTCTTTCTGCCCCCTTTTCCTCACTAATCAAGCTTTCTCTATAAGGAATCTGGCTTATACAGAAATTTTCTCCAAACTAGAAAAAAAAACAATTCTGGGGTATGACGGACCCCCCTCTGAAAAATGGTAATTTTTTTTTATCTTAAAAATTTGTTTTCACCGTTAAAAATGTTTTTCTTTTCGATGATCCATTTTACCCTTGATGTAGTGCATCGGCCTTGAAATGGATCAAATTCATCATAAAATTCATCATCAAATTCTTAAAATGTATTAAAATACATCAAATTCATCATAATTTGAAGAAAAACAAAAATTTGGTGACCTGATTCTTTAGGGTTGTCAAAATGAGTCAATACATCAAATTTATGATAATTTGATGAGAAACAAAAAAAAATTTTTTTACCGTTTTTTTGAGGGGGGGCTCTCCACTTCCCGCTACGATTTTTCCATCGCATTTGTAAAGAATTTTGCTCAACAAATATCCGACCCAAGGAATCCATTCGAGGAACTCTGATAATGTAGGGGAATGTGGGGCAAAGTGGACACTGGGGGAAAAGTGGACACGCGGAAAATTTCAAATTTGGGGGCAAAGTGGACACGAGCTGAAACTGAAAATAATGTCAAGCTCATAAAATTATTACTTCGAATTCAGACTATATCTGCACGATTCCCGTAGGTTTCATACATTGTTGAACAATATATTCGAAATAAAAAGCACAGAACACGAAAATCGTAAAATTTGGAAATTTTTTTTTTACAAGATTCAAAAAACAATAATGGGAATTGAATTTCACGACTAAAAAGTCCCTGAATATGTGAAAATACCATGATTCGTTCACTTGCAAAGTGAATTCATGGCACATTTTCCACATGGAAAAAATTGGAGCAAAGTGAATCTGAAGATTCACCCCTTTTTTTAAATTTGCATTCGAGGTACGATTCTATTGGCTTTATTTCTTTGTTTATCTTATTGAGTTAATATTTTATTCGATCATAGTCGATTACAGTGTCTCTATTTTCGAGAATCACCGAGTATAGAATTTTCTGTATCTGAAAAGGCGTGTCCATTTTGCCCCCAAATTTTTTTTCTTACAAAATCCAAAAAACAAGAATAGCAATGAATTCCACGACTCAAAAGTCGATGAATATGTGAAAATACTATGATTTATTCACTAACAAAGTGAATTCATAGTACTTTTTCCACATGGTAAAAATTAGGGCAAAGTGCGTCTGAAGAATTATCTCGTTTTTTTTTTAAATTTCATTCGAGAATCGGTTTTATTGGCTTTATTTCTTTGTTTATATTGTTAAGTTAATATTTTATTCGGACATAGTCGATTACAGTGTCTCTACCTTCGAGAATCATCAAGTATAGATTATTCTGCAATCTGAGGAGACGTGTCCATTTTGCCCCCAATTTTTTTTTTTTCAAAATCAGGGATATTAGGATCGGGAATCAATTTTGAGACACGAAAGTAGTTAAAAGACCGTGTGCTTGCCGATGAAAATCCTTGAATTCCTTAAATGTCCACTTTGCCCCACACTCCCCTATTTTCTCTTCTAACTTTGATTGCATCCAACAAAACATTGAGACTCGCCCTTGTAAAACCATGTTGAGGAATTTTCACGTTTAGGGAAATTTTGACTATGGGAAAAAGGGGGTCACAATCGATCGACTGATCGATCATTGCCAGACCCGGATGCTTGTCGATATTGACAAGAATAGCAATGAATTCCACGACTCAAAAGTCGATGAATATGTGAAAATACTATGATTTATTCACTAACAAAGTGAATTCATAGTACTTTTTCCACATGGTAAAAATTAGGGCAAAGTGCGTCTGAAGAATTATCTCGTTTTTTTTTTAAATTTCATTCGAGAATCGGTTTTATTGGCTTTATTTCTTTGTTTATATTGTTAAGTTAATATTTTATTCGGACATAGTCGATTACAGTGTCTCTACCTTCGAGAATCATCAAGTATAGATTATTCTGCAATCTGAGGAGACGTGTCCATTTTGCCCCCAATTTTTTTTTTTTTCAAAATCAGGGATATTAGGATCGGGAATCAATTTTGAGACACGAAAGTAGTTAAAAGACCGTGTGCTTGCCGATGAAAATCCTTGAATTCCTTAAATGTCCACTTTGCCCCACACTCCCCTATTTTCTCTTCTAACTTTGATTGCATCCAACAAAACATTGAGACTCGCCCTTGTAAAACCATGTTGAGGAATTTTCACGTTTAGGGAAATTTTGACTATGGGAAAAAGGGGGTCACAATCGATCGACTGATCGATCATTGCCAGACCCGGATGCGTGTCGATATTGACCAGGGATATGTAACAGATGCTGCTTATATTTATGCTTCCTGAAAAACCGGATTTCACGTTATTCGTGAGTCGGATTTGCCTCGGGGTAGTTTGCGACACGGAAATGTAAGCCCGAGTCGATAAAGCAACGCGCGAGAACTTGGAAAATTTATAATATATTTGTGTTGCTCCGGGATCGCGTGCGCTCATAACGGACCCAGAAAAGCCGCTGAATTCCGTATTACGATATCGAACCGTTCGAGGCGATCCGATGCCGAGAATTCTAGTTCTCCTCGTCATTAGTAACACAGCGATATTACAGATGCGCCGATTGAGTCGGCTTGTCCAGACGTATGAAACGATTCGACAAAGCCCCCGTTTCTCTCTATCGTACGGCCAAGTTTTCCCATCGAGATTGCATCGACAGGTAGCACAAGGCCTGCACAATAGTCATTACCGTTGATGCATCAACGGTTCATCGCGGCTGCAATCACGATCGCTCCTTCGTACGAAGCGCCACGGCCTCAGGATTCAATTGATTCGCCGTTATCAGACTCTCTCTCTCTCTCTCTCTCTCTCTCTCTCTCTTTCTCTCTCTCTCCCTCTCTCTCTCTCTCTCTCTCTCTCTCTCTCTCTCTCTCTCTCTCTCTCTCTCTCCCTCTCTCTCTCTCTCTCTCTCTCTCTCTCTCTCTCTCTCTCTCTCGCTCTCGCTATTTGTGCGACCCATCATCGCCGCACAGATCCTCTTGAATTCCCATCGATTCGAGCTCGCCGGAGAAACTAGTACGACGATGATGTGTGGAAAATGCAAAAATTCTACAGTTCAAATAGAATTTATGTACACTGTTGTCCAAAAGTTCGGAAAGACTCGCCACGATTCCGCGCTGCACTAAAAGTTTCGCTGCTCTCTTAAAAATAGAGATATTTCAGTTCAAAAAGCGGCGTTTCAAAGAGGACAGATTCAGCTTCATTTTGGTTTTTCAAAAAAATTTTTGCGATTTTTTTTGAACACGGTACGCCCTTTGAAACGTCGTCATTTTTCCGCGTTTTTTTGGCGTTGAAATTTCAAAGCACGAGCCATGAAATTTTTTAAAAACTGTTTTTTGTATTAAAAACTTGTGAAGGGGAGTTAAATTTCATTTTCATTTTTTTTTAAAGATTTGTACGATTTTTTTCTCAAAAATATTCAGTTTTTTTGATTATCGCAAAAAACGATCATATTTATAAAATGGAGCGTAACTCTAAAAATACTGAGTTTTCGTGAAATCATTTAGGGGGTAAAAAGTTGCACACAATGATTATAGATTCGGTCAAATTTTTTCAGAATTTTTTTTCAACATTTTTTTAAAAACATTTTTCCTGTTAACGAGATATTTTTTTATCTTAAACAATCGGGTCTCTTACCTCATCTACACGTATTTTTCGATTAAAAAAACCATGTAGATGCGGTTTTCTGATGAAAAAGCCGCGTAGATGAGGTAAGGGACCCGACTAATAAAAATAAAAAAATATCTCGTTAACAGGAAAAAAATCTAAAAAAAAAAAATTTTGAAAAAAAAATCTGAAACAATTTCATTGAATCCAGAATAATTGTATGCAACTTTTTACCCTTCTAGTGATTTCGCGAAAACCCAGTAGTTTTAGAGTTACGCTATATTTTATAAATATAGTCGTTTTTTGCGAAAAAATAAATATTTTTGCGAAAAAAAAAATGATACGAAACTTGAAAAAAAATGAAATTGAAGCTTATATTCCCCTCCACAAGTTTTTCATGTAAAAAACATTTTCAAAAGAATTTCATGAGTCGTGGGCCAAAAAAAAATTAAAAAAAATAACCATGTTTCAAAGAACGTACCGGGTACAAAAAAAAGGAAATGAAGCTGAATATGTCCCCTTTAAAACGGCGCTTGTTAAATTGAAATATCTTCATTTTTGGAACAGCAGTGAAACCTTTTGTGCGAAGTGGAATGGGAGCGTTCCAAACTTTTGGACAACAGTGTATTTTATATGAAAAAATACACTTTGAAAAAAAACAAAAATCTTTATTAAATTAAAACCACAATTAAATTCTTCGAACATAAATTAAAAAATTTCCATCTGCAAAATCTTCCTTTCAATATTACAAATTTTGATTTTACTATTGTTTGATCAATTTAAATAAATTTAAAATTCGAAAATTAATATAAGCTCAAACTAATTCTGAGATGTACTAAAATAGAAAAAATGTCTCGGTATGAAAACCTATCCTAAAGAAATCATATTTCTCCCAATTGTAAAAAAAAGTCACACAAATTCAACGACGATCATTAAAGATCTCGGTCCCTCTCTGAATCTCTGTCCATTCTCCAATCATCGACAATCCCTCCATTCCCTGGACTCTGCAAGTTTTCTTTACTTCAACACTTATTTTATTCTCAATAAACGCTCTGACACGATTTTGCGATCGCAGTCTGCGAGGAGCGTCCTTTTCACGCTCTTGACTCCGGTTATACTTCACCCCGTGACTCTTGCCCCGGGTGTCACGCACGTTTCATTCTTTTTTGTACTTCCATCCGAGTCGACGTATCGGTAATTGGATTCGGTGATGTATCGTTCGACGAGGGGCCGCGTGTAAACGCGCGCAGATACACGCGCGCATTCACAAATGTGTCCATTGTGCCCTCGGGTCGTTGGGAGTGAAGCGCACCGCTGCAGCGGCGGCGAGCAACAGAGATGCGGGGCCGCCGGGCATGTGTGCCGCGTGGAGGGGGTAAAGAAGGTGGAGGGGTGGAGTGCGCGCGCACGAGACGCGATCCAGCAGCGCGCTGGACCGCGCAAGCGCGCTGGATCGCGCATGCGCATCAGTATCTCGCAGCGGCGAAGACCGCGGAAGAAGAGTTAAGTGTCCGGGGTTAAGTGTCCCGGTCGAGTGCTCATTGTCGTTGATGATTCATCGTTGCGCGCGGAGAAGCATCACCCGCATACACTAACCGCACCCATAACTGCGCAAAACGTTTTTCTCTCTTTTCCTCCACCTTTTCCTCGGATCATTTTTACACTCGAACCTGAAGAATGCACTTATATTCTCCAACTGATATCGATGCGAGTCGCATTGACGACTGCGGGTCTAACTGCACTTAGCGAAGATGAATCGTGCTCAGGATTTGAGCGAGAGAAGTAGAGGGAGGAAGATGCACTTTTAAGTGCTACGAAGAATCGACTTGGCTGTAGAAACTCTGTTTGCCAGCATCTTTCACACGCTGATACTTATTCCGCGGACAAAAGACCCGAAGAGTTCCTCCTCAGTCTCTGCTGCGACGTAAGAATGTCTACAATGGAATGAAGATGCCTCCTTGTCGAGAGAATAATATTCCTGTTATTCTTGTGACAATTTCATTTCTGAAAATTAAATGGACGTCGAAGTGGCGCGGTTGAGACTTTCATGCAAGTTCTGGGAGAAAATAAGAGCTCGAAAAAAGTGTTTTTGCCATTTTTTTTTCTTTGACAAATCAGGATTTTTATAGTTTATGGATGTTTTATAAAGTCGTAAATCTAGACAAATAAATCTGAATTTATAGGAAAAATAGGAAAATTACGATTCTTGAAAATTTTGAAAACTAATTTTTTTTTAAGTGTATGTATTGGATAAGCCTGATATTTTGAGAAGTAATATCTGAAAAACACTCGGTATTTTTTTTAGCAAAAATATATGAATACAACAAAGTTATAAGTCAGATAGTCGAAAATTAAAAGTAAAAAACCATAAAAATTGCATTAGTATATTAATTTATTCTGAACCAATCGAAAGAATTCCTCATAAATCAAATTTGAAAAAAATGGCTATTTTTCTGAGTTACACCGTAAAAAATGTCATTACATTTAATATACTTATTATTGAAATATTCACATATTCATTTGTATATTAAAATTAAGATAATAAACTCTAAAAATTTAAAATTTATATGAAAATATTACTACATTTATTGGAATATTACTGCACAAATGTATATGAAATTCAATATACTGTATATGCATGAAAACTTCATATTTTTTGTATAAAGTATTTTTTATATAATTTTTATTTTTATAAAAAAAAATTAAAATTCTTCATTCATTAAATCCAAATGATGCATAAAAAAAATTATTCGATCAATTAAAAGATTTTTATATATCTAAAAAAATCCCCAAAAATTAAATTGTTTAAAAATATCTTAAGGCTTCGGGTTTGAATTTTTATTAAAAATTACACGCAAATAACGAGCTTCAAAATAACTCCATAAACGAAACGTCACAATTGGCACCATACTAGATAATTAAGATCCGTCCAAAAAATTTCAAAAAATTTTATCGTCATTATCAGAGGATCGTCGCTTTCACTTCCGGTTCTTGCGGAAAGTAAGAATTCGGGCAATTCCAGGACCATGGTTAAAATACTGATTTTTTAAAAATGCTTTATAATCTTGCCTTAAGGAGGCGTGGTATCAAAAGGACCCCTTAAGGCCCATCGAATATTTCCAGATTGGGCCTCTCGGTTAGAGCGAGCAATCAGCTCGGAGACTCGTATCTCATCGCATCTTTCTTATGCAGATACAGGCCCTTGTATCTTTTGTTTCGAGATGTGAGAAGCAACTTGGCGAATCTCATTCCTCATCGTTTTTTGGGTCCCTCCTTAGGCCCTCTCTCTCCCCTCTTTCTCTCTCTCTCTCTCTCTCTCTCTTTCTCTCTCTCTCTCTCTCTCTCTCTCTCTCTCTGTCTCTGTCTCTTTTTAACCAGTTGGCCCTCGAAATATTCAGAGAGACAACAAACCATTGAGACAGCGGTTGAGAGAAAACGAAAGAGCTTCAAGGGCGATGTGATTTAGATATCTTGAACAGGTATGTGCCAAGTGGAGGGGGCAAGCAAGGGGATGAGGCCTCTCACTCGTTTGATATATACAACCGAGTCGGATGATATTAGCGTTAGCCCGTCGTATACGCCATAATTCCACGATGGCTAACTCGATTCATCGGGTTGTGGACTCTGCGAACCAGTTTTGCCCCCGGGGGCGCTCTTCGTACAAGCTCTGATAGTACCAAGTGCGCATCGAACGAGATTAAGCCGCAGATGTATATGCATCTGCGTCTCCCATCCCAGATTGACCCATATTAACTCGGGACTGTATAACCAACCCATAATAAAAAATTTTTACACTTCCCATTCAACGAAATGTCAATTTTGAATGTTATATCAAACGTCGTGAAAGAAGGGCCACGTACGATCATTTTTAGAGGTGTCTCAACGGCTTTTTCTATTCCAAACTATGGATATCGATTTTCCATGTGTCGATCATTTAATGTTATTATCATTGCGGTAAGCCCATTAATATTATGGTAAATCCAAACCGAAACCCATTCGACGAAATCTCAGTTTTGACTATGATTTTGAACGTCGTGAAAGGAGGACTACGTACGATCATTTTTAGAGGTGTCTCAATGACTCTTTCTATTCCAAACTATGGATATCGATTTTCCATGTGTCGATCATTTAATGTTATTAACATTACGGCAAACCCATTAATATTATGGTAAATCCAAACCGAAACCCAATCCCATTCGACACAATCTCAGTTTTGACTATGATTTTGAACGTCGTGAAAGGAGGACTATGTCCGATCAATTTTAGAGGTGTCTCAATAGCTTTTTCTATTCCAAAGTATGAACATCGATTTTCCATGTGTTATTTAATGTTATTAATATTATGGTAAAAATTATGATTTTTTCAAATTGGAAGCGCACAAGATAACGTTTTATTTACCGCCATTGGAAATTTCATTGGGAAAACATGCTTCAAAAATGGCCGCCAAATCCAAAAAGCTTCGAATGTCCCCTCTTCGTCCTTCGGTCTCTTCATTGTGTTCGAAATATCGCTTCGATTTCTTGACCCATTGTATCGCGACTTTTGCCGCTTTGGAAAAGCGACCGGCCTCGTCCTTAATTTCGAGGATCGAGTTCCTTTTACGGTGAACAACGATGACGACAACGACACGACTCAAAGTCCCTCACTGGGTCCAAAGTTCGCTACTCTTCCTCCTTTTTCGTCGAGATTCTTCTGATTTTATTATTTCATTCGATATTTTTTTTCTCATGAGATAAATATTTTGTTCTTCCAGAGTTTTTATGGACATTGACTTTAAATTCATCTGGATTTGCTTGCAAAACGTTTCCAGCAATCGTGGCGAAATTGCAAAAGTCTCAAATTCGCTGGATTTGTAATTTTTTGCTCACAACTTTTGCAATTTTACAGTTATCGAGCTGAATTTTTTTGAGCTGATCATGTCAATGATAAGGATGGTCCAAATTTAATTTAAGAAGAATTGCGTTAAAATTTCTTCTTTGAAAAAATTTAAAAGTCAAAAAATACTTGTAAATCAATATTTTTTTTTTCACGTGGAAAATTTTTTGTTCTTCCATAGTTTTTATGGAGATTGACTTTAAATTCATCTGAATTCGCTTGCAGAACATTTTCAGCAATCGTGCCGAAATTGCAAGTCAATTCTCAATTTGGCTGGATTTGTAATTTTTTGCCCACAATTTTTGTAATTTCACAGTTATCGACCTGATTTTTTTAAAACTGATTATGTCAATGATAAGGACGGTTCAGATTGAATTTAACAATAAGAAGAATTGATTTAAATTTTCTTCTTTGAAAAAATTTGAAAGTCAAAAAATACTTGTAAATTGCTATTTTTTTTCTCACGAGGAAAATGTTTTGTTCTTCCAGAGTTTTTATGGAGATTGACTTTAAATTGATCTGAATTTTTAATGCAGAACATCTTCAACGATCGTGGCGAAATTGCAAGTCAATTGTCAATTTGGCTGGATTTGTAATTTTTTGCCCACAATTTTTGTAATTTTACAACTATCGAGCTGAATTTTTTTTAGCTGATTATGTCAATGATAAGAAGGGTTCAGATTGAATTCAACGATAAGAAGAATTGATTTAAATTTTGTTCTTTGAAAAAATTTAAAAGTCAAAAAATACTTGTAAATCGATATTTTTTTTCTCACGAGGAAATTTTTTAGTTCTTCCCAAGTTTTTATGGAGATTGACTTTAAATTGATCTGAATTTTTAATGCAGAACATCTTCAACAATCGTTGCAAAATTGCAAGTCAATTCTCAATTTGGCTGGATTTGTAATTTTTTGCCGACAATTTTTGTAATTTTACAGTTAACGAGCTAAATTTTTTTTAGATGATTACGTCAAAGATAAGAACAGTCCGGATTGAATTAAAGAGGAAGTGCTTTAAATTTTCTTCTCTGAAAAAATGTAAGTGTCAAAAAATACTTGTAAATCGTCTGACTTTCATAATTTTGGAATTATCCATCTCAATTTTTTTTACAAAAATTCACCAAGTGACGAGAATAATTACCATCGAGTTTAAAAAGAATCAATCAAGTACTTCAATTTTAAAATAATTTTTAAAGTAAAAAAAGTGTCATATCAGCTCAATTGAACAATTAAGGCTCAGCAAATGCCTGAAAGATTTCTGCCAATCATTCTCCAAGTCTCCAAAAGCCACGAGAAATTTTCCAGCTTTTCACGATATTTTTCCACTCACTCTTGAAAATCGTCACTTTTGCTCTGGCGATCGATAAATCCTTGATCCTCTCCCTCGGCTCGTGTTCTCCCTCTTATATTTCTCGGTCCATTTGGCGGAGTTCGTAAACTTTCTGTCGCCTTTAGGAATGAAAAATCACCGTCATCATCGTCCGATAAAAAAAGGACTCTCGCGTCAACGCGTCAGCTTTTTCCTGCGCGAAACAGGACCTTCGCGTATCAGGACCTTTTCCTTTCGACTCGTTGACGAGAAAATATAGCTTGAAAAATGTGGGTTATGTCGACTGGGGAAATTCGGGGATATCACACGAGAAACTTGCAAATTTACTGGGTTAACAGGCATGGGAAAAAAAAAAAGTGAAAAAATCCCTCGCACTCTCGCAAGGATCTTTGGAATGCTCGTTGGACCTTCGTTTATTTCTCGAGCGTGCCGGGCAAGGTCGCGGTCGTCGTTGAAACCCTTCACCCTGGATCCTTCGAGGCGGTAAGAATCAGGCCCACAGCGAGCAGCTTTGTTCGTGTGGGTTACGTTGGCGACTCTCTTACGGAGGCTTATTCCAGAGGCGAAGAGATCCCAAATCTCATTCCACTCCGATGATTTTCTGGAGTGGCCCTCCCAACCATCCTCTCACTTTTTTCTCTCCCACTCTCCTTCCACTTTTGCTCGTGAAAAGGTTGCGGACGACCTACAATAATTCCCCGTTTTTTTACCTCCTTTTTCTTCACTTCTTTCCTTCACCTCATTCAGATTCGTATTATCTCAGGACAAAGAGACCCTCTGTGAAGGGACGAAGTTCAGCGCGTCGGTATGAGAACGAGGACTACCGCTGTGGCAATATAATTGACTGAATAGCATTATTGTCTAGAAGAATATAGAATACAGCTAACCAAGCACGAGAAACTTTGACAAGGACTCTCGAAGAATCGTCGAAGAAACTAAGCTGAAGTGGGAAAAGGAACGTGAGCGATCGGCAAAGGCAATTTATGGGGAAATCCTGATGGTATAATTCAAAAAGCATTATCTGCAGGCGAAAATGATTCACGGAAAAAAATGATCTGTGAGAACTGCTGAGATTCCCATTAATTTTTACAATTTTCCCCATCAACAGCGCCTCCTGGAAGGGCAAACAGTAAAATTTGCACCAACATTGCACTAAAACTTCTCAGCAATGTTTCGGGAATGTTCCTGAGCAACATACCTGCAATATTTTGTTGAAAAGTTGCGAGTAAATTTCAGCAATGTTGGTGAGATCGAACTTCAAATTTTACAACTACACGAGCGTAATAAATATGAAAAAGATCAATTGAAAAAGATCTATTCATTTATTCCTCATAAGATATCAATAACGATTGATTTCGAGTAATTTTCTTTTTCTTTTTTCATATTTATTTTCGAAATTTTGTTGTGCTTCTGACATTAATAAGACATGTGATATTAATAATATTAAGACATTAAGATATTCGTATTGAAAAAATGTTTAATATCAAAAAAGCTATAAAATCAAAATATATTTTGTTTCTGGATGATTCTTATTCGTAAAATATGACTATATAATGTAACGGGACGACCTGGGGGCTGCCACGATCTTAGCACTTCGCCTGAGATCCGTTAGGTGGCGGCGGTCGGTGAGCGCTCTCGCGCTGGCGAGAGACCCACCGAGCACCGATAAAGGTCCGGTGTATTACGAGCAACGGGGTCCTCAATTAACAATCAATTGTTGGAACATTTACCCGCGCTCTGTGGTCGCGTAGTCATATGGACTTGAAACTACATATTTTTATATTATGCAATAATTCAAATGATAAAGTTTCCATTGTAGGTAATATACCTAAAATATTGAATATGTAATACGAGTTATATTGCTGGAATATTGCATATTGATTGGATGCAATATTTCTTGAATATTGCGGAACATTGCAGCAATATTTCAATCGTCGGACATAGCAACATTGCAGCAATGTTTTTTGAAATATTACAATGTTGTCATGCAACATTCCAGCAACATTGCGGGAATATTGAGTGCTGTAGGGGGTGGAACAGTAAAATGTATACTACGTGAAACGTTATATTTCTGTTGTATCCGGTGAACTTTTTACACATTGCACATTGTAAAAATTATCCAGGGCCCGTGAAAAATTTACAGTGTACATTGTAAAAACTGAAAAGAACTTAGTATATTTTGTGGTAGGTTTTTTATTTTTCACTGAAAATACTGCAATTTCTAAAATAAATTTATAGTGTAGTGAAACGTTTTGATATTTGAATAAATTCCAATTTATTCAAATATTGCAATAAACCGTTATTTATCCTCGCTCAGGCTCATAGCTACGACCGCTTGTACTTGACTAATTAATCGTGAGATCAATTAATGAAGCGAATCAAGTTTAACCTCGCACCCATAAACAGCACGAGCGTTACCGAAATGCAATGGTGATCCGTTAAGAAAATGTAGTCTTCAGTCCATAGGACTGCTCGACCACAGAACGCGGGATGTTCCAAAAATTGTATGTCAATTGAGGACGCCGATGTTGGTAATACATCGGACCTTATAGGTGCTCGGTGGCTCTCTCGCTGGCGCGAGAGGGCGCGCCGTCCGACGCCATCTAGCGGATCTCGGGCGAAGTGCAGAGATCGTGGCACGCCGCAGGTCGTCCCGTTACAGTGCCACACTGTAAAAATTGAAATTGACGTTGCATATTTTGCGGTGCGCATTTGATTGTTCACTGGGAATACTGCAATTTCTAATTATGTGCTTTGAACATTCTACAGAGACCATTGTAAGTTTTACAGTGTAAACACAGTGGATTTCGTCGTTTCTGCTTGTTATTTCTACTTTGTCATTTTTTTGCGATGAACATTGCATTTTTTACAGTGTAAACCAGCATTTATAATGGTTTGAAAAGTAGAAACTACATTAAATCCATTAATTTATAATGGATTCCCAGTAAAATGCCTGAATTACAGTTCTGAACCGTATATTCTGCATTGAATTCAGTAATTTTTTAAATATTACACATGAATTGTCAACTGATCATTTTTTTCCGTTTTGAGTAAAAAAAAAAACACGATTTTTGGACCCTTTTTTAGTTTAATTATTGGGATATCACTTGAGCGGTCGAAAAAAGGGCAAAATAAAAGGAAAAAAAATAATCCTAGAAAAATCAATTTTCTCATTGATTTTTTTCTCATCAGTGAAAATAAATTTTGGGCCCGAGACTCGAAATTTATGAAAAACGGGCTACTTTGAAACATATTGGGATTTCACGACAAAATCGCGTGAGTCATCGGTCGTGGATAATCGGAGAGGTTTTTCTCGTTATACCGGCTGATCGAGAGCAAAGGATCGATAATGGATATACCCGGAATCACGGCCACACGCATCGCGTCTTTGAACTTTTTTGTTACACCGCGCGCTCACGCATCGTACACAAATACCATCGAAAGTATATCACGAAGCAAAATATACAATCATCGCATAAATTACACAGGCCAGAAATTTTTTTTCCTCGAGAATATTCAACTTCGAACATACCGAGTCAAAATGCACCCTCGATCGGCGGGAAATGAAGAAAAACTACCCCTATATTGGGGGATGCAATAGATGTCGTTTGACTCTGCAGACTTTGATCAGAATCAAAATCCTCGAAATTTTTTTTTTGTTTTTCCACTTTGACTCTGAACCGTTAAAAATCTGTCAATTTTGATTGGAGACTCATGAAACTCAGTTATTTTGCACCCTGAATTCAGAGGGGAATAAAAACTACCCCTATCGGGGATTCAATAGAGGTCGTTTGATATTGTAGACTCTAATCATAATCAAAACCCTCCAAAATATTATTTTTTTTTAATTGGAGGCTCCTGAAACAAAGTTATTTCCCAGCCTGAATTCAGAAGGGTGGGAATTCAGAGAGGAATGAAAACTACCCCTATTGGAGATTCAATAGATGTCGTTTGACGTTGTAAACTCTGATCGTAATCAAAACCCTCTACATTATCTTTTTTTTTAATTGGAGGCTCCTGAAACAAAGTTATTTCGCACCCTGAATTCAAAGGGATGGGAATTCAGAGGGGAATAAAAACTACCCCTATCGGGGATTCGATAGATGTCGTTTGACGTTGTAAACTCTAATCATAATCGAAACCCTCCAAATTATCTTTTTCTTTAATTGGAGGCTCCTGAAACAAAGTTATTTCGCACCCTGAATTCAGAAGGGTGGGAATTCAGAGGGGAATAAAAACTACCCCTATCGGGAATTCAAGAGATGTCGTTTGACCTTGTATAAACTCTAATCAGATTCAAAACCCTCCGAATTGTTTGTTTTGTTCTTCTTCTTTGACTCTGAACAGTCCAAAATTTGTCGATTTTGATTGGAGACTCCTGAAACTCAGTTATTTCGCACCCTGAATTCCGAAGGGTGGAAATTCAGAGGGAATGAAAATAATTAAAAAATCTAATTTTTGACCTCAACACAAATTGACATTCTCTCTTATTTTCAATGTCATTCGTGCTCTTTTCTCCCCCTATTTTGGGCCCCAAATTCTTGATGGAAACGGAGAAATCTTGGGAACGCCACCCTAGAAACCCACCCTTAAGGAGGGATGAAGGTAAAACATGAGAATTCGACTCCGGATTAAACCGCCCCTATTAAAAGGGCTTGAGGGTGCGAAAGGCTTGAGGAAATGGCACAAGGGGTAGTTTCATCCCCTCTAACCTTCCCCTTTTTGCGTGCACGATATTCGTTGCATCAAATGCATTTTATATGGCCGCGTCGTTCGAGATGCGTTTGCGCGAGTGTGCACTTGGCTAAAGTTGAAAATAACGTTAGATCCGCGTCGACGCACGCGAGTTCGTCGACCCAAAGTCTTCTCTCGTTCTCTCTCTCTCGAGTAAACGAGCATCTCGGAAGAGTTCGTGGAGCAAACCAGAAGCCCACTAAGCCATTAAGAAGACACGGAAAGAGAGGGCGAGCAAACGGCGAAAGAGTTGCTCTGACGTAGGAGAGGAAGATGCTGATGGCGCTCGTTCGCCACATCCAAGACGCACATTGCGAACATCTCAATAAAAAATTGAAATGGAAACGATCCTAATGGCGAATGGAGTTTAGAGAAGGGAAGGGAACTTGTGTTTCCACCAAATTTTCGCAATAAGCGACTCTGGCGATCTTCGATCCGCCTCCGCCAGTTTGTTGAGAGAAATCCATTGTAAAAATTGTAAGAATTTTTTTTTTTGCATTTCTTCAAAGTACACTCTCGTCCAAAAGTTTGGAGACACCCCCATTTCACGCCACACAAAAAATTTCACTGCTCTTTTAAAAATGAAAATATTTCAATTCAACGTGCGGCGTTTCAAAGGGGACATATTCAGCTTCATTTCGCTTTTCTCGAAAAAAAATTTCGATTTTTTTTTTTAACCAACGCCCTTCGAAACATTGTCATTATTTTTTGACTTTTTTTTGGCGTTGAAATTTTGGCGCACGACCCATGAAGTTTTTTTGAAACTGTTTTTCACGTGAAAAACTTGTGGAGGGGAGTATGGGCTTCAATTTCGTTTTTCTAAAAGTTTCGTACGATTTTATTTCGCAAAGATATTCAAGTTTTCGAAAAAAAACGACCATATTTATGAAATGGAGTGTGGCTCTAAAACTACTGGGTTTTTGTGGAATCACTAAGAGGGTAAAAAGTTGCATGCAATTATTCTGGATTCAAGGAAATTTTTTCAGAATTTTGTTTCAACATTTTTTTTTTCGCGATTTTCTCCGATCAACGAGATATTTTTTTATCTTGAACAATCAGGTCTCTTTCCTCATCTAGGCGATTTTTTCATCGAAAAACCTCATCAACGTGGCTTTTTTATCGGGAAACTCGTGTAGATGAGGTAAGAGACCCGATTGTTTAAGAAAAAAAATATCTCGTTAACAGGAATTTTGATTTTTTTTTATTTTGAAAAAAAATTCTGAAAAAATTTCGTTGAATCCAAAATAATTGTATACAACTTTTTACCCTCGTAGTATTTTCACGAAAACCCAGTAGTTTCATAGTTACGCTACATTTTATAAATATTATCGGTTTTTCAAAAACCTAAAATTTCACGTAAAATTTCGTGTCAAAATTCTAAAAATTGACAGAGTTAGTTTTCGACTTTTATGTTGCAGGTCTTATATACTTCACTAAAAATCCGTCCTCCCGTCAAAAAGTTCAAAAAAAGGGTGACTTCAAAGATTGGCGCTGTCGCCGCCATTTTGCTCAAAAATGACGAAAAAAAAATTCTTTCCCATACTTCAATACGTATTCAAGAAACCCTCTGAAAATAAATCCTATTCCTTTTTCCATACTCCCAAAATAAATTCGCAAAGTCAGGTTTTCATTCGAGAAGCCAATTTCAGGCTTAAGGCCAAAAATAGTGGCATAATACGCACTAAATCTCGCAGTTTCGTTTCCGCACTGTCATTCAACGCTCGAGACAATAATCTCCGATTGATTTGACGAGAGATAAGCAATCGTGACGAGAATCATTCGTTGGAATATGGGCCTGGCGCCATTATCCGAATCGCGTGTGGGGAGACTTATCTCTCCCCTTAAGCGGCTAAGATCGCTCGTTTCTCAACAGAGCATAATAGTAAAACGATATACTTGTAGGATCACGCCGTGCGGGGATTGCCGACTCGCTGAGATCTGCATTTTGCGGTGCAGCGACCGCTCTTATAATCTCTCTTCCCCCCTCCCCTTCCCCCCTCTACCTTCCTTCCGCCAATCTCGTGGCTCACGTTCGAACGATCGTATATCGCTTAACGCGCTTTATACGCTCTCATTTGCTTATTTGTAAATGAGCCGAGAGGTTGAAAACCTCCAGATAAGAGCTTTGACAAGTCGGCACTCGCCGGGTGTTCGTCAATCATTTATTACCCCCCCCCCTGCCCCCCGCCCTCCTCCCCCCTCCTCCTATTCCCACCTTCATCAACCCCAAATATTTTTGACCGCCATAACAGACGTGATTTGTGTACCTCTAACCAAGCCGCGATACGAGAGGATATCAAAATGTCTGTCTCGCATGTGCTTGATCCATTTGGCTGGCCCATCGACTCGATACACGTGAAAATCTACGTGTGGGCTCGTGCACAAACGTCTAGCCCTGTTACGAATTTAGACGCCCGGCACGATTCTTGGAATTAACGCGAAAACCGCGTTCCTATCTATCTCTCTCTCTCTCTGTCTAACTTTGTCTGTATCTATCTACCTCACTTTTGGACCAAAGTATCGTATTTCTGGTCACGTATCGAAAAGTTTCCACAAGCTTAAATCTGCTGACGAATAGCAGAGGGAAGCTTCCGTCATTGACACTGATAATTATAATTTTGTGGTGAAAAAATGGCTTGGGAAACGTAGTTCCATGTTTTCTGCCATTTGGAACAGTGGAAATACCTCGGGATTTCCCCTTAATCCGCAATCTTTGTGAGCAATTTGTGGGAATTGCTAAATCTCCCGTGTGAATGCTCTGTCGGTAATGTAGATATTGCTCAGTGCCTTTTCATCGCCAATTCAATGTAATACGCGCTCAGGCTCGATGTGTGTTCCCTCACATTCGAGAGAAATAGCCTTTTCCCCTCCCACGTGACGGATGTAACGATGTAAATGACGCAACGACGATTATACTGCCTATTATGCGCACCGGTAAGTCGTAAAGTAGATGAAAACAAGGTTAAGGTACCCATAGAGAACGTGGAAGCGGCTGTTATATTCTCCCTGGCTATAAAGACAATTCCCCGTGTCGATTTGCCTCGCCGTGTCGAGAATTCTCCTTTCCTCTCGGATATACGCGACGTTTTGTCGTTTGTGCAATACGTTAGTGCCGATACACGTCGTTCGAGATTGCGATAATGCCGCTTGTACCGTCGTCGATTGTCTCGCTTCATCGACCAACTCTCCCGACTATCCGAATCAATAATAAGCGATAATTCGTAAGATCTTTGTGTCGACTATTAATCGTGATAATTGGCTCTGTCTCGATGAACAAACGTCGCAGTGTACCGACGAGTCTTACTACGTTGATCTCCCAGAGTTCCTCGCACCGCGCGCGACAAAATGGCGGCGCGCGCCCAAAACAGCTGATCGCGTCCCACCTCGAGACTTCGTAGTCCAAAAAAATGTCCTTCCAGGCTTTGGAGGCAGATTGAAACATGAAAATCTGATGTATCAATCGTGAACAAGGTTGTCAAAGGCTTTGAAGTTGCAAAAAAATATTTATTGGATAAGATACAGGCGAAAAACAACGTTTTTCTATAGGTTAGGTTTTGGTTTTCGAGTTTTACGGCTGTAATCTCTTGAAATGGACGTCCCTGTCGAGCTGCTGAGGAATTTTGGAAGGTAAAAATCGGTCGGATCGATTGAGAGAATAATTGATGAAGAATTTGTTGGAGTGAAGGCTGTCAAGAGCAAAAAATGTCTTCGGGAGAACGGTTCGAACGTTTGTCAATAATTCATCGACTGAATTGAATATTTTCCTCAATTTTTTTTTGTTTCTTCGCCTTACTTTTTTTTTTACTGAAAGGGATACTGATCGAGAAAAAACTACACGAGGATTAAACTGCCAATCATCATCTCGTGAACCCTATAATCGCTCACCACGTAATCTTCGTTTCTTTTTTCACGTTTGCCTCTTACTTCTCCGTCGGCGGAAAGTCTCAAGGCCAAAATCCACGACAATCGTTCAGTATACACATATAGATCCTTTGTTCTTGTTTACTTTTGTTTTGTCGAGATTCTGACGTCAATCGAATCCTCCACACCGTTGATGCAATAAATCTCACACTGTCCTCTCTGTCTCGATGGTTTTTGCCCCTTAACCAACAATATTAATGGCCAAGTTCGGTATAATGATCGAGAAGCCGCAGGTTTCAAGTTTTAGTCGGGTAGGGAGGGATTTTTTTTTAATTTACATTTTTATACACAGAAGACAAAGATCTTATCAGATTCTTCTGCGCGAAGCGATTATTCACAGCGACGCTGTTTACATCATCGTCTGGTCTTCTTTCGTAAATTTGATCGTAAATTTGAATTCACCTCAATCTTAAAGTTAAACGATCGGTCCCTCCACGTCTCGTTCCACGAAAATCGATACAATTGATATTCGAAGATAGCGAAGAGCTGAAAGGTGACCCCCAAAAGTTCAAGATTTTTCCTATCGGAATATCTTACTTTTTTATATCATTTTTTTTCACTCAGGGTTGATTATCCAAAGGCAAATTTTTTCGTAAAGTCTGAGGAGAAATCCATTGGTTCATTTTTCATTAAATAAATAAAATTATTTGCATTGTGCACGAAATAAATAAATTTTGCCATGAAATCGAGAGGAAATTAGTGACTTATCTTAGTTTTTAGAGAAAACATTTTCAGTTTGAAAAAAAAACATTTATTATCGAAATTCTACGCTAATTTCCCCCAAAAAATTGTTTTGGTCTTATTTACTAAGTGAATTTTTTTTTTTTATTTCACTCATTCGAAAAAATTGTGTCATGCATTCTGGAGGTCAAAACCTTCAACCAGAATAAAAAATGGGTTGGGAAATAAATCAGGGGAAGATTTGCCAAAATTTGAGAACGTTATTTTGGACTGGAAAAATATGTTTTGAGTTAAGCTAATTAAATCAGATAATTATTAATTTAATTAAATACCGATTGATTAAATCATTGAATAAATATATAAATAAATAAATAAATTAATTAATAAATCAATAAATCAATCAATAAATGAATAAATAAATAAATAAATAAATAAATAAATAAATAAATGGATACTAATAAGCTGATTTTTGTCAACGATAAAATGAATATGCATCCCATTATAGTGGGAAAATAAATTTTCAGTGAAACTGAAATAGCGTTGAAAATAAGAGTCGTCTGAGGAGACCTGATTTTTCTCCCTTTGTTAAAATATCCAACATTGTTGGTTCTTTTCAATGGCTCAACACGATCCTCACATGGTGAAACTTGAAACTGCGGAGGCCTCGAGCGTGAATTTTCCTTCTCGCTTATATCGCACGATTGTTTGCTTAGGTCTCGGGGATCTTCCTTCGTGGATTTACCAAATGACCCGAAATCATTGTTTCATGAATACCTTTCGGTAAAAAAAAAAATTTACGAAATTCCATTGCTCCCAGGATGAAAAGGAGGACCTAATCTAATTTACTCAAGGATAAAAAAAATAACACTGTTTGCGTTGCGATTGTCTCAAGAAATTTTGGATTCTTTTCTCGGCAAATTTTCTTCGATCGAACAAATGCAGATAGATCAATGGATAGAAGTATTTATTTCGTGTAAAAATATTTATTTTGGACCAAAATCTCCTAAAATATAAAATATAAAATAATAAAGATTTATTATTAATTCAATTTTTTTTTTCAATTTTTTTTTCTTCTAATTTTTCCTGTAAACGAGATATTTTTTTATCTCAAACAATCGGGTCCTCTTATCTCATATACACGGCTTTTTCGATGAATAATTTGTGTAGATGATGTTTTTCAGTTTCAAAGTCGCATACAATCATTCTTACTTATTAATAAGATTATTAATTAATATTTACAATAATACTTATTATTAATACTTGTTAAATTTACATTAATATTTATTTCGGACCAAAATCTTCTAAAATAAATATTTTTATACAAAATAAATACTTCTATCTATTGATTTATCTGCATTTGTTCGATCGAAGGAAATTTGCTGAGAGAAGAATTCAAGGTTTCTTGAGACAATCGCAACGCAAACAGTGTTGTTTTTTTTTATCCCTGAGTAAATTTGATTAGGTAGATTAGATACACAAAATGAAAAAATTGATATTTTAGATTTTAATATAAAATATCAATTTTTTTTACATTCAGTCCGTTCCAATTATATATTTTTGCAAAAAAAATGCCGAGTCTTCTCTAGATGTTTCTTTTCGAAATTCGAAAATTCTGTCGAAATATATTGCAACGATTTTCCAGAATAGCAAAAGTACTCTTATTTCAGCCCTGACTACATCCCCTAAAATGCTTTTTTTTTTTAAATTCTAAAAAACTCTAAACTACTAATTTTTCTCAGAATTTGGAAAGTCTAAATTCGCTTTAAAAAAGCTATGATGAATTCGTAGAATATTTATCCAGAAGCAAAAAACTTTTCATCCAGATCGAACTAAAATTACAAATTTACCTCCATAAAAAATTGCCGAAAAATTAACTTATTGGTATAAACTCAGTTATTTTGAGTAAAATAATTATTATAAAGTTTTTTTTACATCAAGCAGGGACTGTTTAATCCAGATTCAGTTTACCAAAGAATTTTCTCCCTTTGAAACGTGCACAAACAATTTTTGAAATTTTCCTAATTGGTTTAAATCTATCTTGAGAGTTTTCGTCTTGGAAAATATTACAATTTCGTTAGATATTCTACGAAATTTTCATTTTTGGGAAGCAACGAATATATTTTAATTTCTAAAAAATAATTTAAACAAATTTCCACTGAGATTAATTTCGTTATAGGAGTTAATTCGATTTTATTATATTCATTTTAAATTATTAATTTATCATATTTATTTATTTTTATTTAAGGTAAATGTCCCAATTATTGAACAGCTAAGGATCTGGGGATAGAATTCGGTGAGAGAAAAATATAAAATCAAGAAAAAAAAACCAGCGCTTTCATGTTCAAATGATACTTTGATATTTTTACTTTCGAAAATTCATCCTTTAAATTATTTTTAAATGATTTCAAATAAAAAAAAAAGAATAACAATCTGAAGCATGCAAATGTCCCAATTATGTAATACTAGAAGTGCCTATGTCCCTAATATTGAACAGGCATGTCCCAGTTATCGAACACTCTCGAGAATTCTTTTTCCGTTCTGAAAATATTATTTTGGGCACAATATTAAGAAATAAAAGCAAAATCAAACACTCAAATAATCATTTATTAATCATGTAAAAATACAAAAATATATATTTAGTCTCTTTTGATAGATTTTTGGTTTATTCGCATTTGGTTTATTTTTGCTTTTCAACTCGAACTTTATTTTATTTTTATTTTTAGCTTCCTCGTTCTTATGTTCTGTTTTTGTTCGATTTTGTCACAGCTTTCTTGTTTTTCGACTGAAATATCGGAGAGCAAAAAATATTGAACATTACATTCGTATTTTTAGGTTACATTTAGGTTATATTCTCTTTTTACTTTTCTTTTTATGTTTATTGCACGAAAATACAAATAAAAAATATATTTCACGATCTTAGAGTTATTATTAAAATAATAAAGGTAAGTTTATTCAGGAACTTACAGTTTTTGTTTGAATAAATCCGATTCACACGATCTGTCACGCGTTAACTGTCTCGATGTTTCGATGGGTTTAATGACGCCATCTTGGAAAATTCGAGTGTTCAATAATTGGGACACACTGCATTTTTTATGTCCCAATGATCGAACACCGTATTTTTTAACAAATAATTGATTGAGAAAAATTTTAAAAAATTGTTATTTGCAAGAAATTTTCTGAGGAACCTGAAAGGCCTTTACTTTTTGGGATGCGACAGTTTTTGAATTTTTTATGCCCTTACGCATGAAGCGGCGCGTCTTAGCAAAAACGATAAGTAGTTGCCACGAGACGTCAAATCGCGTCACCGTTGCTGATTAAATAATTTTTTTCTCTATTAATTAAAGCTTTTTTTGCACAAGTAAGGTAACATTTCGATAGCTAAAAGTTCCATAATGTGATGAAATTTTTATAAATAAGTAAATGCATGCGGGTGAATGAGAAATAATAAAAATACAAGATAGTGTTCAATAATTGGGACCTGTTCAATAATTGGGACATTTCTTATTTTAAATTTGTAATTTTCTTCCATTCAGCTGCAAAAGGGTTGTCGGGGGTGGTTTTTTTTTCGTTTTCATTGCTTGCTTTTCGTTGGAGGGCGGAGGCAGCTCGATAGATTGGCAAAATGCAGCACGAGGTGTTTCTCCCTTGGATCAGCCTGTAAATGACCTATCGAAAATCGATATACAAGAGGCGAACCTTTGACGCGATGCAACACAGTGAAGGGCCCGAAGATACAAGGTTGTCTCGATATCCGTTCGCTTTCACAGGGATTCCTACAGCGTGTATAATCTTATTTACAAATAAAACGAGAAGAAAAAGCCTCCTCCGTTGCTCCGAGTCGCGTTAATAACGCTTCAGATGTCCTTTCATCCGCGCTCGACGTTTTCACTTTTTTTTTTTAACTTTTTTTTTTCTCGTCGATGCACGTATCGAGGCCAATTCGACGGGGATTGCGAGAAAAAGTGGAATAAAAAATTGGTCATGATGGGACGAAAAGTATTGCAGCTATTTTCGCGAGTTTGGAAAAAACTATTCTTGGAGGGTCGAAGATAAAATGGGATGAAGTTGCAAGATTGTGGAGGAGAAAATTTATTATTTAGTCGAATAGTAATTTTATTTATTTTGAATTAATTTGGGTTATTAATTAAAAATAAATTAAAATTTAAAATAAATTAAAATTAAAATTTAAAATAAATTTAAATAAATTTAAAATTAAAATTTTAATTTAAGATAAATTTGGGCTTCAAAAAACAAGAAAAAATAGATTTATTTATTTATTTTGATTCTTTGAATAATTTACAGAAGGCGCCAAAGTCGAGTCTATTTATAATCTCAGGATTGGCAATTCTGAAACAAAAAAATGAAAAAGCATTTTAAAGAGAAAAGTTTCTTACACAACAATTTACCACCGTTAATGAAAATCGATTTAAAAAAAAAAAAATGGCGGATGTTTGAAATAAATTGCGAAAAATGCAATGGTTCATTTTCATTTAAGACATGCGCCATTTTTTTCTTTAATCGATTTTTCATTAACGATGGTAAATTGTTGTGTAATAAACCTTCCTCTTCAAAATACTCTTTTTTTTCACACTTGCCAATCCTCAAATTAACTGTCGGCCATCGGAAAAGGGCTTTTGCGTCTTCTATAAATTATTAAAAAAATCAAAATAAAGAATAATATTTTTTTTTGTACTTTCGAAGATTGAAACAATGTTGTAAAAACAGTTTTATTCCCACATCTGATAAAGGAGATGAGAAAAAAAATCTTAAACATTTTTTTTTTGCTTTCTAAAGTAGACTAAATTATTTTTCTCGGCGTTGAAGAGGGCGGAGAGGGATAAAAAGGGGTGAAAGGGAGGGAATTGCGAACGGAGTCCGATGGCAAACGGCTCTCGTTACGAGCCACAATGGGTTAAGATCGCATAACCCAACGGACATCGGATCCATGATGGAGATATATTTCGTCAAAGACGCACGAGACAGAACGAGAATGCGCATAACTACGTTATTCAAGGATTTTTGTTCGAGTTACAATGATGGAAATCAAGGCAACTTGCCTCCAACTTCCTTCGCTGAGAATCTACAATACGACGATAATTTGATGGGCAAAAATCGCGAAATATCATTTCCGGTCTCACTCGAGCAGCTGCAGAAATTTTTAGGAGAGCCAAAAATTATAAATTATATATTTATAATTTTTTATTTATATTTAGATTTACATTTATATTTATTTTATTTATTATATTTATTTATTTTACTTGTAATTATATTTATATTCATAATAAAAATTATAAATTATATATTTATAAATTTATAAGATTTTTTAAAAATTTTATAGTAAAATATCGTCTCCTAAATTTGAAAATCTAAAAAAACCTCAGTCTCCTTTGCTGAAAAAATAACGTGAAAGTCCTTCGTGTGAAAATCGACCATTTTTGGGGAAGCCAGAAATATCACAAGGTTGAAATTTCCTTCGTGGAAATGGAATTATTATAGATTTTTTTTATTGAATTAACTTCCCCTGGGATTTAATTCTTAGTGAAAATTTCTTGAAAAAATAAAATTGAAATCAAATTAACATTAAATTAAAAATAAATTAAAATTTAATGAAAAAGTAAAAATTAAATTAAATTAAAAATATAAATGTTTTCGTTGCGCGAATGAACTCACATGCATAAAAAACGAATGAAAGTCAATAATTTGACTTTTAAAAAATTACGTAAAAATAGGGTCGTCAATTTATCGACTTAACCTGAGTTATTTTTATATACATTCATTGTTTTAAATTTTTTTTCCAAATCATCGTTGATCCATAAAATAATAAAAACCAATTTTTAAAAAATTTTCAACCTTCACTAAAGCAAAATGATCGTTTTGGAACTTTTCACAAAAGCTTTTTCGTGCTTATAATTTTTACACTGAGAAAAAAAATTGTTGAATGAACTAAATCTTTAGTTGCATACGCACGACTAAATATTTATTGGGTCTAACTAAATAATTAGTTTCTTGAATAATTCTGCGTTTCAGTTGACCAAAATATGATTCAGGTAAAAAGATTTGGGTTTGTACAACTAAATATTTAGTCGTGCGTATGCGACTAAAGATTTAGTTCATTCAACCATTTATTTTTTTAATTTTTTTTTGAGTCTACCGAATTTTATCAAAAATTTTACTGAACATTGTTCAACACGTGAGAAACGTTCGGTAACATTTTTAGCTCGCCTTTCTTCTTTGTTTACTGGGTATAAAATTCATTGAATAACAGGAATCCAAGAATTATTATAAGATTCTGTTCTCGGGCGTGTTTTTCTTTCCTTCTCGCGAAATTGCGTCCCACTTTAGAATCCACGGCTCGAATTCACGTGTACCGTATTTCACGATTGCTACCTTCGAGCGTTTTTTTTTTTCAATGCTTCGGCAAAAGAAATTGCATGAAAATCTTAGACCCGAGCGGAAAGTCTTCCCACACGTTGTAATGCATGAAAATCATTGCTCGGGCGAGTCGCGCGAGCAAACGCGATCAGAATTCAATCGGCCAATCCTTCAAAACGCTCTATCCCTCTTTTTATTCCTCTCTCTCTCTCTCTCTCTCTCTCTCTCTCTCTCTCTCTCTCTCTCTCTCGCTCTCTCTCTGTCTCTCTCCCTCTCTCTCTCTCTCTCTCTCTCTCTCTCTCTCTCTCTCTCTCTCTCTCTCTCTCTCTCTCTCTCTCTCTCTCTCTCTCTCTCTCTCTCTCTCTCTCTCGATGCTTCACAAAAGAGGGAAGAATTTGCCCGTGAGATAATAATATTCCGCTCGAGAATATACCGTATAGAATCCGAGAGATCTGAGAGACTTTTGATTGCCGAGAAGTCGCCTCCAAATTCCTAGAATCTGAACACTCCTGCAACGTGCAATTGTACCGCGTAAAAATGCATCTATCCTGTGAAAATATTGGCCTCGATGGATCGATATTCCCGAGCAAAATAAAGAAAAAAGTGTCGTTAGACTGCTTTTTTAGGGGTGTGCGAATATTCGAATTTACGAATCATTCGAAACGAACCGAATCGAGTTTCGAATCGAATAAGGTAAATGTTCCAATTATTGAACAGGTCCCAATTATTGAACACTATCTTGTATTTTTATTATTTCTCATTCACCTGCATGCATTTACTTATTTATCAAAATTTCATTACATATACGGAACTTTTAGCTATCAAAATGTGACCTTACTTGTGCAAAAAAAGCCTTAATTAATAGAGAAAAAAATTATTTAATCAGCAACGGTGACCCGATTTGACGTCTCGTGGTAACTGCTTATCGTTTTTGCTAAGACGCGCTGCTTCACGCTTAAGGGGTTAAAAAATTCAAAAACTGTCGCATCTCAAAAAGTAAAGGCGTTTTATGTTCCTCAGAAAATTTCTTACAAATAACAATTTTTAAAAAATTTTTTTAATCAATTATTTGTTAAAAAATACGGTGTTCAATCATTTCGACATAGAAAATGCAGTGTGTCCCAATTATTGAACACTAGAATTCTCCAAGATGGCGTCATTAAACCCATAAAAACATCGACAGTTAACGCGTTACAGATCGTGCGAATCGGATTTATTCAAACAAAAACTGTAAGTTCCTGAATAAACTTACCTTTATTCTTTTAATAATAACTTTGAGATCGTCAAATATATTTTTTATTTGTATTTTTGTGCAATAAACATAAACAGAAAAGTAAAAAGAGAATATAACCTAAATTTAATCTATAAAAATACGAATGTAATGTTCAATATTTTTTGCTCTCCGATATTTCAGTCGAAAAATAAGAAAGCTACGACAGAATCAAACAAAAACGGAACATAAAAACGAGGGAACTGAAAATAAAAATAAAATAAAGTTCGAGTTAAAAAGCAAAAATAAACCAAATGCGAATGAACCAAAAAACCTGTCAAAAGAGACTAAATATATATTTTCGTATTTTTACATGATCAATAAAAGATTATTTGAGCGTTTGATTTTGCTTTTATTTCTTAATATTGTACCCAAAATAATATTTTCAGAACGGAAAAAGAATTCTCGAGTGTGTTCGATAACTGGGACATGCCTGTTCAATATTAGGGACACAGGCACTTACAGTGTTCAATAATTGGGACATTTGCATGTTTCACATTGTTATTCTTTTTTTTCATTTGAAATCATTTAAATATAATCTAAAGGGTGATTTTTCGAAAGTAAAAATATCAAAGTATCATTTGAACATGAAAGCGATGGTTTTTTTCGTGATTTTATATTTTTTTCTCACCGAATTCAATTCCCAGATCCTTAGCTGTTCAATAATTGGGACATTTACCTTAGTTCGTATTATTCGAATAGTTCGAATTATTCGAGTCGAGTCGTCTCGAATAATTCGTAAATTCGAATATTCGCACACCCCTAATATTTATTACAAGCCACAAGAATTATTGAATACTAGTAAAATAAATAAGAGACTATGTTATTGCAATGGCTTTTTATGATGAAAACCTAAATAAATATTTGCATTGTGGAAATTATTGAATAAATTAATGTCAGTAGATAAAAATAAAGCCAGATTTCAGAACGAGGAAGAAAAACAGTCATCGATCATGACAATGAAAAATCATTTTTTATTTACCATTCAATAATTGCTAAAACTGATAAAGAGAAATTAAAAGATAACGATTGACTTTTTTTTATCGTCGTTGAAATTTTTTAAAAATTTGGGAGAAATATATTGCAGATAAATGAAAAGAGTATCACTTTTGAAATACTCAATTGCACTTGACTGATAATCTATTGAATTTATTTGTTAATTTTTCTAACGATGTATTTTCATATCTAAAAAAAAAATGTAATTCTAAATTTCATTAAAAAGTTGGTGATGAAACTTTCTTTGAAAAATTATGTTTTATTAAAATTTTAATTACTTCAGCAGTGAGCTATGAAAAAAATATTATGATTAAGTTAAATATATGATAGAACAACATAAATTCTTCATCGAAATCGATCAGTTTAAGAGCAAAAAAAAATTCGAATAATTCGAATTTAGAAGCTTTAGAAGCTTCGAATTCGTGATTTCGGTGACGAAATTCACGGAATCTTACTCTCGGATCGATTTAACGTCACTAAATCGATGTGCAACGCGATCGTAATTCCCACGTAACGTTACAACGTCGTTTTGCGTGTAAAAAGACTTTCAATCCCGATATTCAAGCGCGTGTCTCGAATTTTCATTGTATTGCGCAATTCGTCATTTCCCGGGCCATTCTCCTTCTCTACTTTGAATAATTTTGTAATCAAATCGTGATACCGATCGCTTACTTTCGGATTTTTGAGCGTCGAAATCGGCGTCATTGTTCATGACGCTGCAAGAGAAATTCATGCGCGCTTACAATCCCTTTTCTTACACAATTTTTCGGCGCATTCGATAAAACATTGTGTAATTTGTAAAGGAAAATAAATTTTTAACCGAGAGGTACAAATTTAGCTCATTTTATCGAGGTACGGAGCTTAGATGACATTTTTAGGATGTTTTTTATTGAATATTTTTTTTGAAAATTGTTACCAGAATAATTGGAAAACTTGGAAGACTCGAAAAGTTACATTTTTAAAGCCCATTTTATAAATATTGAAAATCTGGATGGCGCTGACTTTTTTTCAAAAATCGATATTTTTTAAATTCTTTATCCTGGAACTTCATCCTAAAAAATAAAAAAAATACCAAAAACACTAAAAAATGTACTATTTGAAGGGCAAAAAATCAATTTGAAAATCTCTATGGTTTTTTTTTTTAAGACAAAAAATTAGTCGAAAATAACGATTTTTTCCGGTCGACGATCATCGAGGTCTCCTTTTCCAATTTTTCTTTTCTCAATGCGACTTCGATTATCCAACGAATGGACGAAACAGCACAACGGGACAAGTTGCCTTGGTGCAAAAAAAAAATATATATATATATATATAAAGAGTTAACGATATCGAGGTCTCTTGTACAGAATGTATATGATGCGACGACGAAACGTTTTATCAGAGCTGATGCGGTTGCATATATATAGATATATATTAGGGTGTGCGGAAAAAAATCGATATTTTTTTTCTGGTTGCATCCATCAAAAAAAGATGAATTAAGGTAAAAAATGGAAAATCCTCGAAGGAGAGCTCAAAAAAAAATTATTTCGAACGGCGCATTGCATTTGAATATTTTCCATAAGAATAACACAGGAAAATATTGGCACTTCTGAACGTCGTAGTAAAACTCTTCAGAAAAAAATCTCACAAAAATGTCATTGAGATATTCTGATAGAGAATTGAATTCCCTACAAAAAACGTCCCTACGAACAATTAGCTTAGAGCAACCGTTCAAGTGGTATCGCTGTTTGAAATTGAATTGATAGAAAAAAAAATTCAAAAGGTTGTAAAAATCGCATTTTTCGCTTTACGAAAAAACTTTTTGGGGTTTTTTTATAGGGAATTAAATTCTCTAACAGAATATCTCAATGATATTTTTGTCAGATTTTTTTCTGAAGAGTTTTACGACGACGTTCAGAAGTGCCAATATTTTCCTGTGTTATTCTTATGGAAAATATTAAAATGCAATGCGCCGTTCCAAATAATTTTTTTTGAACTCTCCTTCAAGGGTTCTTCATTTTTTTCCTTAATTCACCTTTTTTTGGTGGATGCAACCGAAAAAAAAATATCGATTTTTTTCCGTGCACCCTAATATGTATATATATATGTATTTTATGGTATATATTAGTTTATTCTGAGTCGCGAGAGTACAGCACACGTTTCGCGAGAACGGTATTACCAGATCCTCGGTTGTGTGCGTATAAAATGGTAATTCCAGTGGCAATGAAACACCGGCAAAAATGGAACACTTATATGCATTTCTTTCAAAAACTTGTCGATTCTCCCTTTCCCAGATTTCATAATTTTTTTGATATCAGACCATAAAACCGCCCTTTGATTGCAAAAAGATTAGCTTAACTTGATTATCTGGAATATTTTTCAAAAAATTATAAATTTCATAAAATTTGACCGTCAAAATTGAGACACTTACGTGTAATGATTAATTTATCGATTCTCATTTTTCAAGATCTCAAATTTTTTTAAATATCACACAATGAGATCGCAGATCATCTGCATCTCGATTACAAAAAGATGAATTTCTTTGAGGATTTTGAATATTTTTTACAAAATTTCATAAAATTTTGACTCTTCGATCGACACTCACGAAATTCATTAGGAAGATTAATTTTTGTATTAATCGCCCCAAAAATTGTGGTGTAATATCTTGAATGTTGTGCATATCGGATTTTTCAAAAAATTCGCAAAATCTTAAAATTTCACCGCCAAAAGTGATATGCATCGATAAATTTATCGATTCTCACTTTTGAAGATCTCTCAATTTTTTAAATATCAAATAATGACACTGCAGATTAATCATACATTGATTTAAAAAATAAGAGAACATTTGTCAATGTAAACAACAAATAATTTCTCAATTTTTGCACTAATTAGTGCTGGGAAATTTTTTCTCCTCAATTACTGAGAATTCAAAATTTCAGATATTTTTATCTTATCAGCCAATCAATTATGGAGAATTATTTTTTGAGCTATACAAAAATTAATCGATCGTCAATAAGTATCCCAATACTCCTGGAATTATAATTTCTCGATTTAACGGAGAGAGAAGGAGAGGGATAGAGAGGCGAGAGGATAGACACGGCGTAATCACAAAATCGGCCAACATTAAGCCGTTACGAGATCAACAACAAGCATATGGGTCATTCCATGTGAAATCGACTGCTTTTGAATCCGACCTCTTTCGATTTGGCTGAAATTTTGTTTTCATTTTCTACCCCGTTAAAAAGATTTTTTATGAAATTTTCAAGTTTTTTTACCCAATCCAAAACGAATGCATTTTTTTTTTCAATTGCTATAACTTCTTCAAAAATTGACTAATTGGGTCGTTTTTTTTTCAAAATTTTTGTCTTTAAATGTACTTTCCGAAAAAAATACAAAAAAATGTTAACATTTTAAAATCTACGAAATTTTTCACTTTTCCGAGAAAAATCATCATTTTCTCGAAGATCGCCTTTTTTATTTTTTTTCACTAAAAAAAACTTTGATCAATTCCGGAAAAAAACCGCCCAACACGGAGTGGGCCGACTTTTCCTTCAATTTTTTTGTTTTCACTGTTTTGAAAAAAAAATATAAAAAATTTCGAAGATTACCACTTTCAATTTTGTTCTCTTCTCAGTTTTTCAAGCTCCGAGGTCCTTTATAAATCCTTAAAAATTTCCAGAGTGGTGTTCTGTGAAATAAGCCCAATTGAGATTTTTTTTTTTTATCGATTAAAAAAAAATAGAAGGAAATGTCGGCCCACTCCATATTGACCGGCATTTTTTTCGGAATCGATCAAAGTATTTTTTGAGTGAAAAAGAAAATTTAAATAGAGAACTTCGATAAAAAGATTATTTTCCTCGTAAAAGTGAAAAATTTTCATAGATTTTGATATCTTAAAATTTTTTTGTATTTTTTCGGACAGTACATTCAAAAACGAAAATGTTGGGAAAAAAATCGTCCTAATTTGTCAATTTTTAAAGAAGTTCAGGTAAATGTCCCAATTATTGAACAGCTAAGGATAGAATTCGGTGAGAGTAAAATATAAAATCAAGAAAAAAACCATCCCTTTCATGTTCAAATGATACTTTGATATTTTTACTTTCGAAAAATCACCCTTCAAATTATTTTTGAATGATTTTAAATGAAAAAAAGAATAACAATGCAAAGTCCCAATTATTGACACTGGAAGTGCCTATGTCCCTAATATTGAACAGGCATGTCCCAGTTATCGAACACTCTCGAGAAATCTTTTTCCGTGCTGAAAATATTATTTTGGGTACAATATTAAGAAATAAAAGCAAAATCAAACACTTACACAATCTTTTATTAATCATGTAAAAATACAAAAATATATATTTAGTCTTTTTTGACAGGTTTTTGGTTCATTCGCATTTGGTTTATTTTTGCTTTTCAACTCGAACTTTATTTTATTTTTATTTTTAGCTTCCTCGTTCTTATGTTCCGTTTTTGTTTGATTTTGTCGCAGCTTTCTTATTTTTCGACTGAAATATTGGAGAGCAAAAAATATTGAACATTACATTCGTATTTTTAGGTTACATTTAGGTTATATTCTCTTTTTATTTTTATTTTTATGTTTATTGCACGAAAATACAAATAAAAAATATATTTGACAATCTTAGAGTTATTATTAAAAGAACAAAGGTAAGTTTATTCGGGAACTTACAGTTTTTGTTTGAATAAATCCGATTCACACGATCTGTCACGCGTTAACTGTCTCGATGTTTTGATGGGTTTAATGACGCCATCTTGGAGAATTCGAGTGTTCAATAATTGCGACACACTGCATTTTCTATATCCCAATGATCGAATACCGTATTTTTCAACAAATAATTAATTTAAAAAAAAAAAATTAATTGTTATTTGTAATAAATTTTCTGAGGAACCTGAAACGCGTTTACTTTTTGAGATGCGACAGTTTTTGAATTTTTTATGCCCTTGAGCGTGAAGCGGCGCATCTTAGCAGAAACGATAAGCAGTTACCACGAGACGTCAAATCGGGTCACCGTTGCTGATTAAATAATTTTTTTCTCTATTAATTAAAGCGTTTTTGCAAAAGTAAGGTAACATTTCGATAGCTAAAAGTTCCATATATGTAATGAAATTTTTATAAATAAGTAAATGCATGCAGGTGAATGAGAAATAATAAAAATATAAGATAGTGTTCAATAATTGGGACCTGTTCAATAATTGGGACATTTACCTTATAGCCATTTTAAAAAAAAGTCTTTTCTTTTGGGTTGGGTAAAAAAATTTGAAAATTTTCTGAAAAATGTTTTTACTGGGGTAGAAAAGGAAAACAAAATTTCAGCCAAATCGAAAAGGGTCGGGTTTTAAAGAGATTGATTTGACATGGAATGCCCTATACATATACAAAAAGAGAGAGAATGAGACGAGAAGGAAGGACAGAGAGAGGAGAGAGAGAGAAATAAAGGGATATTGATGAGACGGGAATGAAGGAGGGGAAAGTACAAAAAGTGGAGGAAATGGTGGAATTGCCGATTGCGGTTGCCGAGCTAATATTCTAATTCAAGATGGGCTGGGCAGTGCCGTTGAACTGGCCGACATTTATAGTAAACCACATGGTAGCATAATGCGCATCGAATACCGTAATTCATCGGCACATATCCGTCTGCGAATAAGACATTTGCAATTGAGAGACATAAGAACAAAAACACATTCGAATCGACCGAGTAATTGACAATTGACGGCAAACTCGTAATCACGAATTATCGTTTCATTCCGTTTAAACGCACGCACATATATTTATATAAACTATTCCAAGTCGATACGGAAGTATTCAATTTTCAGAAATTGAATTTCCGTGTAATCGTTCAAACACCGATTGAATATCGATTTTTTCAAAAAATGGTAAAAATCAAAATTTCAACACTTTGATGAATTTTCATGAAATTCGATAGAGAACTAACTTGCTCAATATATTAACCGTGTGAAAAACTTCAATGTAATATTTCGAATATTGATAAAGTTACGTATTCTGCATTTTTCGAAAAATTCATAATTTCTTAAAATTTCTATTTTCCCATCCACTTCTATCAAATTCGAATTTTCACCAAATTCGACCAAATAAACATTATATTACCAGTGTAACAAATTTTAGTGTAATATTTTTGAAATTCTCAACATTTATTTCGATTCCGCCTTTCCTGAAAAAAATAAAGAAAGTCCATAAAATCTGAAAACCTTTTAGAATCCAAAAATAATTTTTCTAAAAATATGCAACATTTTCCCAAAAAAAAAGCTTCTTTTACGATCAACTCGATCCAAAAATTCATCTGAACAAAAAATTAACGAATGCATTTCTCAAATAAAAAAAGTATCAAAAAAAAACCCATCAGCTCTCAAATAAATATTTAAAAAAATTAACAATTACTCAAGTATAAAATTTTTTCAATACTTTTTTCAAAAGAATACATTTTCGATTTTTCCCTCATCCGAACGTTTGGATGTTTCTCTTCTCTCCTCTCCTCTCCTTTGTTTCCGTGATTCTCTCTCGTTTCTTTCGTGACAAATCGCGAATAAACATCGTCGTATCCCATCAAAAATCTCTTGGAAAGAAAACGCGGCCTTACATCGCGTCAGGATGAAAGTGGAAGCGATATTAAAAAACGCGAGTATCGAAGAGCCGACGGCGAATCTTCTCGATTTTTTTTTTTTTTTTACCTTGTAAAGTTGGATACGCCGCAGCGTGTCGATGAGCGATACATGCAAATTCGTCGATTCGAGAGGCAAAAAAAAAATGAGAAAAAAGCAACAATTTAACGACTAATTTGTGCATAAAGTCGTGGCATTACGATGCTCTCGGTCGCTGAAGGCACACTTGACATATTTACAGCCACGAGAAAGTCAAACACATCCGCAGTAGCGAGGAGAAGCCCTCCTTGCACCGAGAGATTCACTCTGTGGACGATTTTTTTTTTTTTTGCAAATTTTAATTTTTGCAAAAAATCTCTCAATTTTTCCTCGACTATGTCAGCAACTATTGTGTGGAATTAGTGCCAACTTGAAATTGATATACCTCGCCTTTCATCACTTACCCCTTCACTGACTCCACCCCCTCCCCTTAATTTTTCGAATTTCCCCTCGCCGATCCTTCGGTGATGTCTTCGATGTCTCTAGAAATTTATGTCTCGACTATGAGTCGAGAGATGTATTCGTCATTCACCACCTACGAATTTCCTGGGAAAGGCGATATCGTTCGTGTCCCACTTACTCGTCACGAGACCTATTTGGATACATAAGGGTGGCCATTAGACTGATTCAAAAAAGGGACTAGTTTTTTGTTTTTCGAAATAACATATTAAATACTTTTGGGTTGGTAGAAAAAGATGCCTGTTGAAAGCAGAGCTCTTGATATAAATATTTCGATATGTCTTATCGCAAATTTCTATTTCCCATTTAAAAAAACACGGGAAAAAAACATTTCGAACTTTGTAATTTTATATCCCGGCTTCAAGTCAACGTACCAAAATGAACGAACTTACTCTTGTGGAGAATTGGACGCTCTACAAAAAAGATCTCTTGTGATTTTTCGATAAACTAACTCCTTCAAAAGTTATTCAACGTTAAAGTTCAAGGTCATGCAAGGTTAAAGCTAAATTTAGAGTAAATTTCACTTTTTTTGTTTAGTTTCCGGCAAAATGTTGAAACTTACTACTAAATATCGTAAAATCTTTCTTGGAACGAAAGTTTAAATTGCATTGACATAAATTACCTAATTTTTAAAGAAATTACCAACATAAGTTCACCCAAATATTTATTATTCTAAATATTTATTTATTCTAAATATTTATGTTAAGAGAGCTGCTTTTTTTCACCTCCCCGAAAGTGTATTTAATATGTTATTTCGAAAAACAAAAAATAGTCGTTTTTTTATCAGGTCATTCTATGGGACTGATATGAATTTTTATGGGGCTATAAATGTAATTATTCATTATTTATTTATGGATTTCATTTTTTTGTAACATTTTCATGGATTTATACTTGTTTCTGTAAGGGATGAATTATTTTGATACATGAAATTTTAAGGTTTTTGGAATAATTTTATTGTAAAAATCAATTTTTGAGTGGAAATTTTGATATTTTTAGAAATTATTACCTCGAGAAAATTGTAGCGTGTAAGAAAATTGTTAGTGTTTTTATTTCAGCTTTGAGGATTATTTATTAAACGTAACTCCAACCTCACAATGGATAATTGATTTATTTTAAATGGACTTTTAAGGGTTGGGAAGTTGCAGTTTTATTAGTGGATTTAATTGTGAGCTAAAAAATTGAAATTTCAGGAGAGTAATTCTCGAAGATATTGCAGGGTCAAAAAAATTGTAAGTTTGTTCAATTCAGGCTTGCAGATCAATTTTCAACCCCATCTCCACCCTCAAGATGGATTAAGATTTTTTTATTTGAAATTTATTGAGTTTTCAAGTTTTAGAAGTGATCATTTTTTTGGAGAGATTAATTGTGAGCTAAAAATTTTGAAATTTTGAAAAATTAGTCCTCGAGAAGGCTGCAGTGTGAAAAAAATTCTCAGTCCTTTTATTTCAAATTTTTCGATTATTTTTTAACCCCATTTCGACCCTCAAAACGGATTAAATTTTCTAAATTTAAAAACATGAAGTTTAGAGCTTTTGGAAGTTACGGTTTTTTGGAAGGGATGAATTCTGAGAACAATATTAAATTTTTTTAAAATTTCAATTTTGTTTAACTATTTTTTATTTCTATTTGCAATACATAAAGTTTTGAAGATTTGGAGGTTGAAATATTTTTAATGAAATCAATTTTGAATCAAAAAATTTCTAAATTATTCCTGCAGAATATTGCTGGAATATTGCTGAAAAATATCAAAGTCTATCCTTCAAATTTTGGGTCGATTTTAGGCCAAAATAACGGCCACCCTGATATATATTCACTCTTACTCTTCTACACGACATCGCAGACAGACAGTTTTTTTTTAAGCAACTCGGTTATAGTCCAATGGCCCAGCGAGAGCGATGTGAGGCCAGAAGGGAAAGTGCCCGATGAAAACGATACGCGACAATGAAATAGAACAATTATTTCAGATATACGATCGCACGAAACGTATAATGATAATTAAAAAGACAGACGGCGGACTGTGAAGATTGTATGAGACGGTCGATTGCATTTCTACAATTCGTTAATTGACTCTGGATATTTTTATTTATAAACATTTGAAAAATTGTATATTTCAAATAAATTTTTGCATCATTTTTCATTTTAATATAATATTGTTTCCATTCATTTTTTTTTCAATATTGACAACTTAATTAGACCAGAATTAATAATTAATTTCAATTCATTAATTAATCAATTAATTTTCAATTCATTTTGATCGAATATCTGTAAATTTTATTTTAATTTTTATGAAATTTTTAATTTTATTATTTATTATTTATTATATTATTGATTTCACCATCAATTTTATTTTATCATTCATTATTAATTGATTTACAATTTTATTTATTTTCTTCGATTAATTTTTTGATCGGTTTTAAAAATGAGGTCAATTTGCGCGCATTTCGGCTCATATTTTCAGCACTTTTTACCTAATTCTCTCGTAAATCCCCCCCCCCCCCCCAATTTTTTGATTTTTTTTTCCTTACTTCCTTAATTCAATTCCAACAAATCGACTTTGACGAGAGTCGGTAACTCGCATCTGTACGCGGTCGTAATTTAAGCCGCGGGGCTGCTGTTAATTCTCCTCTTCCCCTCGTTTTCTTTCTTTATTCACGCTCGTAAAACGCGCCTCTTCGTGGTTCGTCAAAGTCGTATTTTTTCTTTTCTTTTTTTTTTAATAGCACACGGTAGCCCCATCTAAAAAGAGACGCGGATTATTTTGTTACGAAAAAAGTAGAACATACGGTGATTTTTTTTTAAATTTCATCCTCTATATATACACTTTTTTTTGTTGAAATTTCAGCATATCCAGATTATTCAGAAAAATTTTACATCGTTTTTCCTTCACTGATGCCATAAATAAAATAATTACATGAAGAATAAAATAACAATTTCAAGGCCATTTTTTTATTTTAAATGCAAAAATATGCCAAATTAAAAAATTAAAAAAAATAAGAAAAAGCATCAAGCTATTCTCAAATAATTTATTCCCGACCTCATCTGAAGTATCTGTACAAAAAATTTAAATAAGAATTACAAAGCATTTTTCATGGAAATACAGCAGAGTCTAGATATTTTGCAAAAATCCGACCTGTCAAAATTTTGGATATTTTGGACCATGTAAAAAAAATATATAAATATCCACAAAAAATCATGTAAATAATAATCAAAAGAAAGTTACAAACAAAAATTAATCAATAGTTCAAAAAATCATGTAAATAGCAGTGATCGGTAAAAAAAATCTATTTTGATTTTCCAATTTTTATGGAACAATTAATAAGTAGCAAAAAAATATTACTAATTTTTTTCAAAAAATTATTAATTAGAGGGATCATGTTTCTAATTTTTATTCAAAAATTAGTAATTAGTAAAAAAATATTGCTAAATAACAAAAAAAATTACTAATTTGTGGGGATCTGTTGTATTAGTTTTGGAAAAAGTCATAAATAATAAAAAATTACCGATGCATTTGTAATAAATACTAATTAAAAATTTAAAAGATCCAGCTATTATAAAAAATACAACAACTTTTTTAGTTGAGTTGTTTGAGCTTATAACCATGACTCAATCCGTATACACAATACTTTTCTACAAATTACTATTTTTTAAAAATTAATTAGTAATGTCTTCCTTACCAGTTATACTATATTTAGAAAAAGACTTGGTAAAATTTTTTCGCGAGTTACTAATTTTTTTAGAAAAATTACTAATATTTTTCCGCTAATTACGAATTTTTACAAAAAATTAGTACTATTTTTTGACTGATTATTAATTTTTCGAAAAAAATGGTTAATATTAATCAATATCGTTGACAAAAAAAATCAATACTGCCGATAAATAGTAATAACTATAAAGGTAGTGAACGAAAATGTAAAAAGTTTTGCAAGAAATATAACAATAATTTGCAATAAATATCAATTTTGCAATAAATCTCGTTGGAAAGTGGAGCAATCGAGACAAAAGTTCTCGATTATCGTACGCAATCGATAAGTCATCGAAAAAAGCTTGAATAATTTTTGCGATAAAAAATATTACTCACGTTGCATTATGCGCAGTCCGAGCTTCTATCGCGCTTATCAATTCGCGATATTGTTAACAAAATGATGCAAGAACAAAGTTCATTGTGCACCCGGTGAAATGACTAAGCCCGTCTCTCTGCTCATTCTGTGTCTCACCGTGCCTCTCCCCCTTAAGCGTTTATCTCTACAATACGAAATTCCACATTATCACTCTCTCTCATTAATAACCGAGCGTTCGTTCTCACTCGGGGCAACAATTTTCTCACTCGCGTGGGAGAATCCCGATAAAGCATTTAACACGTCATACAACAATGGAAACGCATCTCGTGTGCGATTAAATGCTGATGAATAGAAGGATTCGAAAGTGAACCGAAAAACGAAAATTATAAAATTTGCCTCATTATCGGTTACAGGAATTAAATAAATAATAAATAATAAATAATAAATAATAAATAATAAATAATAAATAATAAATAATAAATAATAAATAATAAATAATAAATAATAAATAATAAATAATAAATAATAAATAATAAATAATAAATAATAAATAATAAATAATAAATAATAAATAATAAATAATAAATAATAAATAATAAATAATAAATAATAAATAATAAATAATAAATAATAAATAATAAATAATAAATAATAAATATAGAAATTAAATCGTAAGAAAATAATGCAGCAGATTTTGATTTTTTATCCGATTTGAATCTGCCCACTGATGAAAAATATACAATCGGGTTTGTTTTGAGAGAACATTTTTCTTTTTTTAATTTTCCGCCGATAAATCCCGATGGAAAATCTACGAATAATGCTGACGCGAGAAGATGGATTTTCGTTGGAAAACGGCGTGGAGAACGATTTTATTTTCATACGTAATTTCCAAGGTCTGAAAGATATTTCCGAAATGCATTAAAATTGCTTATGCGCGATTCCGGGAAATTGATTCGACGAATTGTCGATTATTTCGATCAATAAACATCCAGAATAGAATTCATTCATTATATTTGAAAATATTTTTTTTTCCAGTTTATTTCTGTGATAGAAAAAAAAATAGCATATTAATTAAATTTAATTAATTTCATTGTTTGTTTAACTATTTAAATTAATTATATTTTATTAATTTATTTATTATTAATTTTTTATTTATTATTAAATGTTCGTCATTCATTTTTTAATCATAATTAAAGAAATAATAAGAGAGAGAGGAAGAGCGACCAGATTGCGAACTAACTTCTTGATGTCAACGTAAAAAAAATTTCTTTGCTCATTTCTGCGTTTCTGTGAATAAACGCAGGAGCAGGAAAAATTCATTCGCACTTCCGCTGACAATATTGTTGGCACTTCCTAACAGAAAATCTCATCACGAGCGAAAAGTGCTAGTCCAAAGAAGAGAGAAGAACACGGAATGCTTTATCTCGTTGTATTCTCACCAAGTACATATATACTTACAATGTACATCTACATACATATATCTATGTATTAGACTGGCCCAAAGTAAAACGTATTTTTCTTTAAACAATAATAAACAATTTAATTATAAATTAATAATTGACGGCCAAATTTTTTACAAAATTTTCATCAAAAAATGAATTTTCTTAAGCCGCCATTTTGTTAAAAATATATATTTTGCTTATTCCTTCGATTAGATACTAGATTACACCTTCCATCAACGAAATACTTTTTTATTTTTTTATTTTGAATGATTCAATTGAGAGATATCGTCCTTTTTTAGAGGACCGCCCGGAAATCGGCCACAGTGGATTCAAGAATCATTATTTAAAAAAAAAAAAATAAAAATAAAAAATTTTTAATTACAAGAATATGCATGTAAATTTTTACGTTAATTTGTTGAAATATCTTTCCAGTAAAAAATCTTGAAAAATCATTTTTTTGGGCTTCTGCCTGCGTATAACCCCTTAATTAAATGGCAAATAGAAAAAGTCATTGCGATTACAGTGAAAATTGTGATTTCATCAAGTGGGAAGTAAATTAAAAAAATAATTACTATTTTGGGCCAGTCTAATATATATATTTATTAGACTGATTAAAAAAAAGCGACTATTTTTTGTTATTAGAAACAACATATTAAATACTTTCGGGGAGGTGAAAAAAGATGCCTGTTAAAAGCAGAGCTCTTAATATAAATATTTAGCCATCTCTCATCGCAAATTTCTATTTCTCGTTTGAATAACGCAGGAAATCTTTTTTTTTTTACTTTGAAATTGTATATCTCGGCTTCAAGTCAATGTACCAGAATGAACGGTACATATTCTTGTAGAGAATTGAACGCTCTACAAAAAAGATCTTTTATGATTTTTCGATAAACTCACTCCTTCAAAAGTCATTCAAGGTTAAAGTTAAATTTAGAGTAAATTTAACTCTTTTTTTTAGATTCCGGAAAAATGTTGAAACTTATTACTACATATCGTAAAACATGTCTTGAAACAAAAGTTTATACTGCATTAACATAAATTACCTAATTTTTAAAGAAATGACCACATATTCACACTCTAATATGAGGTATTCCCGCTCAACGGGACCCATTTTTAGGCCGACCTCTTTCGATTTTCTTGAAACTCGAGTATGTTTTAGCGTTGCCTGAAAGTATTCAACAGTTCCCTGATGTATCATATAGCGTTTTTTTAACGAATTTTGAATTCAGTAAATTTATTAAATTTATTAAATTAAATTTATTAAATAATCAAATTTATTCAATTTATTAAATTAAATTTATTAAATCAAATTTATTAAATTTTGAATTTAATAAATTTATAAAATTCGAAATTCGTTTAAAAAAACTATATAATATATCAGAGAACTGTTGAATACATAAAACACAATATTAAATAACTTTTATCCTACTAAAAGACTTGGCATTAGTAAACGGATGCGAGTTCCAACTTGAAATTTATATCTTGACTTCTCAGATATATACAAAACATGAAAAAAATTATCCCGCTGAATTAAATTATGCTCTTTTTTTGTAAATCAATTTTTCCGGTTTTTGACCGAAATTCAAATGAATTCGTTTTTTTCGGAATTGCTGATATTTTTTTCGAAAAGCGCAGGAAATTTCCGATCGAAAGGTATTGTCAAAGAATTTTTTCCATTTTTTTACGCGCCGTGCCAAAGCTCCGAAGCGCTGAATACGCAAAAAGTTTGAAATATAACTTTCGGTGTATTCCAAAGAGTATTATAGTTAGAGATCTGAAAATTGGTGTACAATATACTTTCAGGCAACACTAAAACTTACTTGAGTTTCAAGAAAATCGAAAGAGGTTGGCCTGAGAGGGGGTCCCGTTGAGCGGGAATACCTCATATATATGTACATAGTATGTAAAGGGAGAATGAATATAGTGATGCCCCTTAATGGAATGCAAGGAACGTTTCTTATCTCTCGTTCGCGCAGCTTAATCATTCTCCTCTCGTGCTTCCGTGTTCACGTGGATTCTTCTCAGCGGTTTCATTATACAATTGGAGCATTTTATCCCTCTCGCATTCGTACGTTGCGCCGACTAAGAGAGAAACGGTGATTTATTAGCTCCCTCGCATAATATATCTCATCCTAGTCCGCTGATTCCGATGCAATATTCCATGCAGTTTGATTTATATTGTATCTCCGTGCATAAATCTATAAAATGTATTCCTAGATCGCAATTGGAGAAAACGCGGGTAGGATCGCTTCTGGCTTGTTCGGGTTTAAGTGAAATTCAATTGTCAATTTTGTCTCGAAGATTCATCCGCTGTTTTGTAAGAAAAAAAGGGTAATTTAGCATTTGTCAATAATCATAAAAATTCTAATTGTCGGATAAATCTTTTTTTTTGCAGAAATTATTATTTATGCTTGAGGTAAATGTCCCAATTTTTGAACAGCTAAGGATCTGGGGATTGAATTCGGTGAGAAAAAAACATAAAATCAAGAAAACCATCGCTTTCATCTTCAAATGAT
>OX333075.1:3261024-3363591 GCA_946863875.1 Alloplasta piceator | reverse complement strand
TTTTTCATAAATCAAAAATTCATATTTAAAACTTGAAAATCTTATAGACATCGTTTGAAAATTTTTTTTCAATAATTTTTATGAAAAGTACGTTTAAAAACAACAATTTTGAAGAAAAAACGTTCCATTTGGCCCATTTTTGGCAAAGTTACGGACATTTAAAAAAAAAAGTAACGTAATTTTTGAAAAATCAATATCTTGAAAACGGTTTCCAAAAAAAAATTGAAAAAAATCATGGAGGCCTCTTTCAATCAATACTAAGACATAAAAAATTTTCAAAAAAATCAGAGATGCATAAGCTAAATGGTGTCCGATTTGCCGTGGAACGCCCCATATACTTAAATTACGAAAATGAAATTTTAAAAAATAATTCTTTGAAAATCCCGACTGCGTATGACCCCTTAAGAAAGCATTTATGATCGGCATGTTGGCAGTGATTGAAAAAATGAGGGATTGATCGGTGAGTCGAAGTTTTTTCCGGTAGAGGTTTGAAGGATCATCGGGACAAAGGGTCGAAGGAATAATTTATGAAGTTAGCAACGAGTGAGGTACGCACTGGGACCAAAGAGGATATCCGTCTCTGTTCTTGTCAAATCCTCACCTCTCTATCGCCCTCTGCATCTGTGTTATTCGCAGTTTTCCTCGTCCAGTCGCGCTCGGCGATCTGCGCGAAAACGTGCGAGGGAAGAGAAATATAAGAAGTGCCTGCAACGATCACTGTTGAACATTGTCGTGGATATTTTCAATGTGCGTGACATAACAACGAGACACTGTGAGAGAGAGAGAGATTCATCGCGAAAGACCGTTTGTAACACACGTAACATCGATGTCTTTGCGAGGGCACATTTGCAACTCTACCGATTATTTCTCTCCCAAAGATTCATCTCTGTCACGATGAAGAATAAAACTGTATCATTGGGAATAAAAATTATCAAGGTCGATTGTTTTTCTTAAAGAAAAATCAAATTTTGGAGAATTTTTATTCGGTGGTGATTTTGTGGTAGTTTTTTGCGGTAGAGATGTATTTTCTGTAGAGCAATAATTGGTAGAGCTGGAAATTTAATGTAGATTTTATTTGGTGGGGTTTTTTTTGGTAGAGTTCAATTATAGCAGACTTGTTGGATGTCAAATTTTGTTCGGTAGAGTTGTTTTCGATAGTGAATTTATGGTAGAGTTTTTTTTTGAGCGAGGGATGTATTTTCCGTAAAGAAATAAATAGCAGAGCTTTCTAAGTTTAACGATGTGATAACTTATTATTCGGTAGAGATGAATGGAGCTTGGCTTATCATTGAGTAAAGATATTGAAACACTTTTTTTGGGTAGAGTTTTTATTTGTTAATAAAGTTGAGGTAGACTTTTATTGAACGAGGGATGTATTTCCTGTGCAGAAATGTCTGGTAGAGTTTTAAATGTCTAAAAATGTTATTCAGTAACATATTATTCGGTAGAGATGAATTAAGCTCCGCTCGAAAACACTTTTCTCGGCAGAAATGTTATACGGTAGAGTTTCTATTTGGTAATAAAGTTGTGGTAGACTTTCATTGAACGAGGGATGTATTTCCTGTGCAGAAATGTCCGGTAGAGTTGTAAATGTCTAAAAATATGATTCAGTAGCTTATTATTCGGTAGAGATGAATTAAGCTCAGCTTGAAAACACTTTTTTCGACAAAAGCGTATAAACTTGACGCGTCTCGAGCTCCGTGAATTTGCCGGTAAATGTACTTGTCTCGAAACGCTGCCGCGTCTCTTGATACGGTAAATTTTCTATTCGGTCATGATAAGCCTTCTGTTGAGCTACAAATATATTCCCTGTAGAGAAATAACTGGTAGAGTCGTAAGTGTACCTCTTGCACGTACATCCTCTTCCTTCTCTTCCTCTTATCTCCTTCCTCTCTCCTCGCACTCGAGAATAAAGTACATCTCAAGCTGTACACGTACATCCCGCTTCTCCACAGTGTCTCCTCCATCTTTCGCAGCCAACAATTCGTTTGTGCGCGGAAAATTCGCAGTCGTTCACCACGATTTCAACGATCGTCCGATAGTAAGTCCTCGTAGAGCTTTTTTTCCTTCATATTGCTGCACAATTCTTCATCCAAGGAGGGAAAAACTATCAGGAGGCCCCTTTTTTCGTTCGTGCTGAATACTCGTTAACACTAAGTTTCCTAATTTAGCAGCTATCGAGTTCACTTCTTTAGCACTAATCCACTAGACGACAAAATCAATTAATAATCTAATCGAACGAAATTGCTAAAAAATCATGCAAATTTGAAATTTGCACATAGCTTCTTCATTTGTTTCCATCGTTCATGAAGCTTCCTTCATGAGGAAGGCATTATATTAAACATAGGTCATTCCATGTCAAATCGACCAAGAGTTGGAATAGACCCCTTTCAATTCCGATGAAATTAGGTTAGAAGTTTTCGTTTTCAATAAAACGGAGGTCCACCAAAGGAAAAAAATTAAAATTTTTTTTTCAAAAGTTATTCAAAATTTAAAATTTAACAATTGTTCAATTCTTTCAAGTTGATTTTTTCAATATCTCGGAAACTATTATAGTTACGAAAAATCGTTCTGAATTCGTCTTTAAGAGTATAATTGGGGCTATGAAAAAAAAAATATTCCGAAAAAAAATTTTGAAAAATGATGAATTCTGAGAATTTTGCATTTTTAAAAATCGTGAAAATCCAAGTTGCACATTAAATTTTTGGATCCATTTTTTAAATATAATACCTTGTACTGATCTTGAAAGATCCTGAAATTTTCAGAAAGGTGTTTTTTGTTGTTTCAAAAATGTGAATTTTTGAATTTTTTAAAATCGTGTAAATCCACGATCAATATTAAATTTGTGGTTAAATTATTTTTATATAATACCTTGGACTGATCTTAAAAGATCCTGAAACTTTCAAGGTAGTGTTGTTTTTGTTTAAAAAATATAAATTTTTGAATTTTGTTAGAAAAAAAAAATAACAAAAATTAAAAGATTCAGAAATTTTCAAGATGGTATTTTTTTTGTTTCAAAAATATAAATTTTAGAATTTTGGTCAAAAATTCATATTTTTGAAAAAACAAAAAACACTTTTCTGAAAATTTCAGGATCTTTCAAGATCAGTACAAGGTATTATATAAAAAAAATTGAACAAAGAATTTAATGCGCAACTTGGATTTTCGAGATTTTTGAAAATTCAAAATTCTCAAAATTCATCATTTTTCAAAAATTTTCTTCGGAGTATTTTTTTTTTTCATAGCCGTAAGTATACTCTTTAAGACGAATTCAGAACGATTTTTCATAACGATAATAGTATCCGAGATATTTAAAAAATAAATTTGAAAAATTGTGAAATCTTGAATTTCGGATAACTTTCGAACAAAAATTTTTAAATTTTTTTCCTTTGGTAGAACTTCGTTTTGTTAGTAACGAAAACTTCTGACCAAATTTCATGGAAATTAAAAGGGGTCGATACCAACTCTTGGTCGATTTGACATGGAATGACCCACATACATGTCATAAAGATGGTCAAGGAGGTCCTCACAAAGGAGACTTGACGAACGAGGGAAAGGATGAGGAAGCTATGTGCAAATTTCAAATTTGCATGATTTTTTAAGATTTTGGAAATGCATTTCTGCTGAGCTTTCTTTGAGCCCGACTGATTATGCAAAATAGCGATGGGATGATATTCCAGTGGGTTTCACGACTATGTACAAATGGCTAGATGAAGTGTATACGGTTACTATAATCCGTGAGATATAAACGTCCCGGCTCTTTCTTCAACCCCTTCGGCGCTATTGCGGTTTCGCGCGCGATCCTCGCCAGACAGCGAGTCTCTACCGCACGATTCTCCTCTCTCCGGACACGCGCTTCCTCGCGCACATTTCTCTCTTCTTCTTTTCCCGTTTCTCCTCCCTTTACTCGCACAATCTCACACGCGAGCTGGAAACAAATTGTACGAGAGATGTGTAAGTACCTGGGATTCTTCTTTGCGGGATAAAGGATTTCGCGAAGAGCAAAACTCATCTTGTCGACGACACGTGGTGTCACGTTTCTCTTCTTCCTCTTCCCATACTCCTCCTTCGAGTTTTTTCTTTCTCTCTTTTTTCCTCGTGTTCACCAGCTGTTGCGAAAATTCAACTTCCCGTACACTCTCGAACTGATTTCCCTTCCTCCGAGAAAATTTTATACGTCAGAATTAGTTATCAACCTTATTTTCGGAAATATTGATGAAAATTCATAAAAATAGTACATTATGGTACGAGTACGTAAAGTGGGCACTTTACGCACGGAGTGAAATAAAAATATTTTTTTCATGTTTTTGTGCTTTTTTTTATGAATACATTTTTTTCGACAAAAACTCTGCCTGATTTGCAATCAGCAGTGAATTTTCCATTGAAATAACGTTTGAAAAAGATGAACAAAAAATTTGGCTCATTTTTTGGCGATTTTACGGATATTTCTAAATAACGAAATTTCAAGTGCTCATAACTTTCGATCGGTTTTACCGATTCCAAAATTTCTTTTTTGTATGCAAAGGTTATGACTTAACTTAGGGAATGCCTTTTGGTTCATTACGTTACCTAAATTTTTTATAGAAATGGGAGCACTCTGAAAATCGCCGAAAAAAATAGAAAATTGGCGAAAATCGATGGTCGAACTTTGAAAATCTTCCAAAAATGGAAAAATGGTCCAAATTGGATGAACCAAATGAGATTTTGATGCTCCAGCAACTATAAAAAGAATGAGCTCAAGTTGAAATCGATAACTCATCTAGAAACAAAAATTACAGGCATTTTGGTGAACAGAATCGATTTTAGCCAAAATGCCAAAATTTTTTTAATTTAAATTAATTTTGTTCAAACCTTAAATCCATGTATTTTTTCTCCTGAACACGAATCTACCAATAGTTTTCCGAAAAAAATAATTTTTTAAATGATTTTTCATCAAAAACATTCAAGCTCAATTTTGGACCCATCTTCAAAAACCTCAAAATAGCGAAATTTCAAGTGCTCATAATTTTCCTTTTGCTTGATAGATTCTAGAATTTCTTTTTCGTACTCAAAAGTTATGACTAAACTTAGAGAATACCGTTTGGTTCATCCCGATAACTAAATTTTGAAAAATTTACGAAAATCGATGGTCGAACTTGAAAAATGTGCCAAGAATGGAAAAATGGCCCGAATTGGATGAACGAAGCGGCATTTTGAAGCTCCAACGAACAGGAAGAGAATAAGCTCAAGCTGATGTTAAAATCGTATCTAGAAAAAAAATTGCAGTCATTTTAGTGAACAGATTCAATTTTGGCCAAAGACAAAAAAAAAGTTTTAAAAAATTTCTTTTTTTATATAAATGGTTATAGTTATCGTTTGAAAATCATCGTAAAAAAATGGAAAGGGTCTTCGAAAAATGGCGAAAATCGACGGTCGAATTTTGAAATCTATCATTTTCCATATCTATCTATTTTCCATAGACTCGCACAGGAATATTCCTCCTGAAAAGCCTCGACACACATCGTCCTCGTAACACATTTTTCACTCGAATCACCGCGATTGTCGCGTAAATTATCGCGAGAGTGTCGCGGTCGTGGAAAAAGAAAAGAAAAAAAAACGCACGCTCTCGTATTCTCGTAAAGGAATTTTTACGCGCCGCGGTAATAACCGCGTTTCGCGCGGCTCGTGATGCCTTTATACGAGCCCTTATAAGTGTCCGTGAATGATAAATATCCCGAAGAGCTTGTATATAAATATATTCCCGTAGTAAAAAACTCCATTGAATCGCCAATGGCAACCAATGGTCCTCATACGACTCCATTGGACAATGAATGGGGACCCATTGAGATTTCCGCATTTTTCAATGGCGTATAGGAACGACCATTGATCAGTGAATGGATATCCATTGAAAAGTCACCATTGCCCAAAGACGTCCATTGAACAACAAATGCGGATGAACCGAATGATCACCATTACTCAATGATGCCCATTGGAAAGCAAATGCTGATGAACGAAATGATCAGCTTTACTCAATGATGTCCATTGGGAAGTAAATGCGGATGAACTGAATGCTCAGCATTACCCAAAGATGTCCATTGGAAACCGCGTCGCGTTAGTTCCGAGACTTGGCGCGAGATGTCGCAGGACGGCAACCCGCTGAACTCCCATACGGATTATGCGAAGAGTATGCTTATCTAGACGAGTGTGAGCACGGAATATTAGCAGAAGTCGGTGTCCAAAAAATCCATGCAAGGAGTTCTTGCCGACTGATGCCCATGGGATGATCCCTATTCCGTTTGAAATGGGGAAGTCAATCCTCATTGGAAAATCCCTATTCGATTTCAAATGGGGAATTCAATGGCGAAAATGTCCTTGGGCAATTCAGCATTCATCTCCATTGGTTATTTTGGCAATGGGGAATGAATAGCGATTTTTCAATGGTGAAGAATGGAGTTTTTTACTATATGAAAGAATCTTCATTGATGATCACCATTCATTCCCCATTGCCTACAAAAACCAATGGAGATGAATGCCGAATTGCCTATGGGGATTTTCTTCATTGAATCCCCATAGGATAATCCCCATTCCGTTTCAAATGGGGAAGTCAATCCTCATTGGAAAATCCTCATTCGATTTCAAATGGGGAATTCAATGGCGAGAATCCCCTTAGGCAATTCGGCATTCATCTCCATTGGTTATTTTGGCAATGAGGAATGAATGGGGATTTTTCAATGGCGACGAATGGAGTTTTTTACTACGGGTTCATGCAAATCGAGCGTAAGCGAATATTTCAAAAATTCATCGGTAAGCTCGGTGATCGGAAATCTCGGTCTTGAGGAAGTATTCTGGTCTGGAATTTTGAAAAAAAAAAAATTTTTCGCATATGTCCGGAGTTCAGTCCTTTAAAAATACATCCTTGAAATAGAATTTTAAAATTCCATTAATTTACGGAGTTATAGTTATTTTAGTTTATTTTAGAATTTTTCTTAAAACTACTTTTCGCAACACAGCTCAAGTTCTTTTTAACCGATTAACTTCAAATTTTTTAACAATCTTCAATATTTTTTTCAGCTTTTTTGTGCTCTCTGTCGCCTCTACCACTTTTGTATCAAAATTATTTTTTTTACTATCGTAAAAAAATTAAAAACTGTGAAAAAAGAGCCGAAAAAAGTCTTTTTTGGTTCAGACAACCGCCATTTCGCGGATTTTTTTTCCTTTTTCTCTGAGGTAGGAGTTATAACGACATTCTTACTAATTAGGAAACTTTTTTGAAAATTTTGTATCGAATGACTAGAAAAGTTGCAATCAGTCAGTACACTCCTTTTTTTACCCTCAACTTTACCAGCTTACAGCTTATTTCATTTTCATTTTTTTTTCTCGCAATTTTTTTTGTTTATTGTCAAAATATTAATAAATGTGTTGTAAAGAAAGAATGGTAATTTTTTGTTGTTTTTTTATTAAGCTTGACAACACGTTTAAAATGTATGTCCCTAGACTAGAATACCGCCTTAAGCTCTCTCGGTGGGTTAATGCCAACGCCATTGAGAAACACTGATTGAGCTTGGTTGTAAATTATCGTGAATGCGAAGCTTTATATTCGCGAGGATCCGATTGCGGTATAAAATTTTAATAAGAGGAGGGGAGGGAACGAAGTCACAGTTTTTACCGCGCTTCAAAGGATTTTCTATTGGTCAATGGTGGTTCTGTGTCTCTCGTATTTTGCTACTGGGTTTAGTGCGATTTTACAAACCAATGATGGCGATGATAATAATGAATAAAGATTTAATGAGTAAATTAAAAATAATAATGAAATAAAGTTCAGTTCTCCTCGCCATTTCCCTCTCCCTCGTCGTCTCCTCGTTTCGATTATTTTCTATGCCCGTGTTGTTTTTGTTTCATTCTTGTCTATTTTCAGTGTTTTTTAAATTTTCATTCTCATACAAGGTTTTTCATTATTTTCATTATTTCTCCTTTTATTCATTTTTTGTATTTTTAGTTGTCTTTCTATTTTTTAATTTTTAATTTTATTTCAATTCTTATTCATTTTTATCTTTTTTGAATTTTTGTTTCTGGTATTACTTACAACATTTTTTCAATATTATTTTTACCTTTCCAATTTTGTTCATTTCATACCAAATTTAATTTAACCTCATTCCTAATTTAGCTTAATTCATTTTAATTTACACAATTTCAAGCATTTATTTTTCAACATGTGAATTTTGATGTTGTCATATTAATTTCATCGTTTTTTAAATTTTCATTCTTATAATTACAACGTTACTTCATTATTTTTATTATTTCTCCTTTTATTCATTTTTGTATTTTTATTTGTCTTTCTATTTTTTAATCATATTCTATTTATTTTAAATCTTATTTATTTTTATTTTATTTTTTATTTTTATTTGCCTTTCTATTTTTTAATCATATTCTATTTAAAATCTTATTCATTTATTTAATTTTTATTGCTATTAATACTTACAACGTTTTTTCAATACTTACAACGTTTTTTCCTAATTCAGCTTAATTCAATTCAATTAATACAATTTCAAGCATTTATTTTTCAACATGTGAATGTTAATATTGTCATATTAATTTCATCGTTTTTTTAATTTTCATTCTTACAATTACAATGTTTCTTCATTATTTTTATTATTTCTCCTTTTATTCATTTTTGTATTTTTGCCTTTCTATTTTTTAATCTATTCTATTTATTCTATTTATTTTAATTCTTATTCATTTTTATCTTTAAAAAAATTTTATTTCTACTATTACTCACAATATTTTTTCAACATTATTTTTCTTTTTTTTCTTTCGATTCGTTTTTAAACAAATTTTTATTTTTTATTTTCATTTTTGTTTATCTTTCTATTTTTTAATCATATTCTATTTAAAATCTTATTTATTTAATTTTTATTTCTATTATTATTTACAACATTTTTTCAATATTATTTTTATCCTTCCATTTTTGATCATTTCCAACCGAATTTAATTTAACCTCATTCCTAATTCAGCTTAATTCAATTCAATTAATACAATTTCAAGCATTTATTTTTCAACATGTGAATTTTAATATTGTCATATTAATTTCATCGTTTTTTAAATTTTCATTCTTACAATTACAACGTTTCTTCATTATTTTTATTATTTCTCCTTTTATTCATTTTTGTATTTTCGCCTTTCTATTTTTTAATCTATTCTATTTATTCTATTTATTTTAATTCTTATTCATTTTTATCTTAAAAAAAAAAATATTTCTACTATTACTCACAATATTTTTTCAATATTATTTTTCTTATTTCTCTTTCGATTCGTTTTTAAACAATTTTTTATTTTCATTTTTGTTTATGTTTCTATTTTTTAATCATATTCTATTTAAAATCTTATTTATTTAATTTTTATTTCTATTATTATTTACAACATTTTTTCAATATTACTTTTATCCTTCCATTTTTGATCATTTTCAACCGAATTTAATTTAACCTCATTCCTAATTCAGCTTAATTCAATTCAATTAATACAATTTCAAGCATTTATTTTTCAACATTTGAATTTTAATATTGTCATATTAATTTCATCGTTTTTTAAATTTTCATTCTTACAATTACAACGTTTCTTCATTATTTTTATTATTTCTCCTTTTATTCATTTTTGTATTTTTGCCTTTCTATTTTTTAATCTATTCTATTTATTCTATTTATTTTAATTCTTATTCATTTTTATCTTTAAAAAAATTTTATTTCTACTATTACTCACAATATTTTTTCAACATTATTTTTCTTTTTTTTCTTTCTATTCGTTTTTAAACAAATTTTTATTTTTTATTTTCATTTTTGTTTATCTTTCTATTTTTTAATCATATTCTATTTAAAATCTTATTTATTTAATTTTTATTTCTATTATTATTTACAACATTTTTTCAATATTATTTTTATCCTTCCATTTTTGATCATTTCCAACCGAATTTAATTTAATCTCATTCCTAATTCAGCTTAATTCAATTCAATTAATACAATTTCAAGCATTTATTTTTCAACATGTGAATTTTAATATTGTCATATTAATTTCATCGTTTTTTAAATTTTCATTCTTACAATTACAACGTTTCTTCATTATTTTTATTATTTCTCCTTTTATTCATTTTTGTATTTTCGCCTTTCTATTTTTTAATCTATTCTATTTATTCTATTTATTTTAATTCTTATTCATTTTTATCTTTAAAAAAAATTTATTTCTACTATTACTTACAATATTTTTTCAATATTATTTTTCTTATTTCTCTTTCGATTCGTTTTTAAACAATTTTTTATTTTCATTTTTGTTTATGTTTCTATTTTTTAATCATATTCTATTTAAAATCTTATTTATTTAATTTTTATTTCTATTATTATTTACAACATTTTTTCAATATTACTTTTATCCTTCCATTTTTGATCATTTTCAACCGAATTTAATTTAACCTCATTCCTAATTCAGCTTAATTCAATTCAATTAATACAATTTCAAGCATTTATTTTTCAACATTTGAATTTTAATATTGTCATATGTAATTCAAAATCACAGAAAAAAATAATGCATTTAATCAACCTCTCTCTCTCTTTTTCTCTCTCTCTCTCTCTCTCTCTCTATGCTTCTCTTTTTATCTCTTTCTCACGCACACTCGATCTAATAAAAGCCCAGCCTTGTGATGGCTTTTGAGTGGACGCAATGAGATGAACAGTTGGCACACACGAGGATATAGATGGGCTACAGGAAAATCTGACAGCGAGCAACGGCAACTACGTCATTGCGTCTCAATCTGAACGGTGCTTTTTTCGAAATACACGCGCGTTTTATACACGTATTTCCGTACAATCATGAGGAAATGTGTGAGATTCGTACACACGTTAACATTTATCGTGTATTCGGGCAGCGTAAAATAAACCTTTCGCGACTAAAAATATCCTCCCAAAGTGTTTCGAGAAATTCGATTCATATTGGCAACTTTGACTATACAGATCGTCGCTTTCTATATGGGGCTTTTTAAATTTTCAATGACGTTAAAGTGCTTCAAAAATCATTCATCATCCTAACGACATCTTTATAACAATAATAATAATAATTGAAAATTTGATCAGAATTAAAGAATTTGAAATGAGAGATTTCAAACATTGTATATATAAATAAATCATTATTAAAAATCGGTTAAATAATCAATCATAATTTTTTGTTCCAAAGAAAGATGCCAAAGGCTTGAGGAAAATTTTGGAGCAATATTTGGGGACCCAAAAAAATTTTCCGCCAGGAATTCTTGTTCGAATTGACCCGGAATGCCCCATACGTTTGTCTATCGACCACTCTCAATAAAAAAAAAAAACGTGTGTGCAGTATTTCTGTTCAAACACTTTTGGGCTTGCAACAATAACAGCTCTGCGTTTGCCAGCAACTCTGAAAAAACAGTTTATATCAATTCACCGTCCGAATGATCGATCATTCTCGCGTCTCTTCCCTCTTTCTCGAAAGAGAGAGCGGCTTGTGAAAATAGCATACATTAAGCGGTGAAATTGTTTGCACAAAGGCGATGCATGCGAATTATTTGGATAAAAAAAATGACGAAAAATGTTTTACATCATCGCGAAGAGAGGAAATGTATAATGACGATAATCTCGCCGAGTGTTTTTGCACGCGAGAGGCCCAAACATTCCCACTTTCCTGTTTTACAATCCATCTCTTTCTCTCTTTTTTTATTTCTCACGACCATTGTTTAACGGATATTTTTCTTTGTTTTCTCATATGGCGTCTGTGAGAAGCGTGCGTATGCTTTATTTTATCGTAGGTATGAGAGAATCTAGCACCGATTTTGCCAGTTATCAGGGATAGGTACCATGGCCAACCACCAACCAAGAATCTCCCATATAACCCCTTCCTTTTGAATAAAAGGATATTTTATCTCGTTATAATACGCCCACGTGATAAATGCCGCTTTGCTCGTAATGACTTCCCCCTTTGTGACCTTCTTTCTTCCTTCCTTCGTTCTTACCCATGTAACAAATATATGTAAGTGTGTTAAGCCTCGACCAAAGAGTCCCCGAGCAGTCTCGTATCGAAATGAAAAACGTTCTCCAGATTCTCTTGATCCTGCGTCATCCTTCGATGATTTAATGACACTGTGCTGCTCCTAATCGCCAAAGTTTGGTTGTGTGATTTTGTTGAGAGAAGGATGAGGGTTAACGTAACCTCAAAATTTGGTTAACACGTTTTTCTGAATGATCGCTTAATGGATTTAAAAAAAAGAGAACAGTGAAGTAAATGTTCATTGTGCAGGCCCCATCATTCCTTTTTTATTCCATAAAGCGAGCTTGGTTATATAATTTTATTGAGAGAAGGATGAGGGTTAACGTAACCTCAAAATTTGGTTAACACATTTTTCTGAATGATTGCTTTTTGGATTAGAAAAAAAGGGAATGGTGAAGTCATACATAGGCCCAATTATTCCTTTTTTATTCCATAAACCGAGCTTGGTTGTATGATTTCATTGAGAGAAGGATGAAGGTTAACATAACCTCAGAATTTTGTTAACACATTTTTCTAAATGATCGCTTTATGGATTAGAGAAAAGGGAATAGTGAAGTCATACATAGGCCCCATTATTCCTTTTTTATTCCATAAACTGAGCTTGGTTAGACGATTTTATTGAGAGAAGGATGAGGGTTAACATAACCTCAGAGACATAACCTCAGAATTAGGTAAACACATTTTTCTGAATGATCGCCTAATGGATCTAAAAGAAAAAAAATAATGAAGTCATACCTATTAATTGTGTTGGCCCCAATTTTCCTTTTTTCATTCCATAAAGTGAGCTCGGTTATATGATTTAATTGGGGGAAGGATGAAGGTTACCATAACCTCCGAATTCCGTGAACACATTTTTCCGAATGATCGCTTTATCGATTCGAAAGAAGGAAATAGTGAAGTCATACATAGGCCCCATTATTCCTTTTTTTATTCCATAACTGAACTTGGTTAAACGATTTTATTGAGAAGAATGAGGGTTAACATAACCTCAGAATTAGGTAAATACATTTTTCTGAATGATCGCTTAATGGATTTAAAAAAAGAGAATAGTAAAGTCATACATATTAATTGTGCAGGTCCTACTATTCTTTTTTTTTATTCCTTAAAGCGATCTTTGAGAAAAATATGTTAAACTAACGTTAAGGTTATGTTGACATTAATCCTTTTTCTTAAAATATATCGACAGATCAGTGAGAGAAAAAAACACTTTGGCTTCCGCATCGAGATGAATATTGTCCCTGAAGAATTTTATCATTTTTTCTGTTCATTTATCCGTCAATTATATAGTATTAAAATTAAGGGGTTAAATCGGTTCCGAAGGTTAAAAAAGCATAATCTCTCGATTTTAATACTATCAGATAAAAGAATTGAACAATCGATCTTTTGAAATTTTCCAGCCCATGGAATCCCTCTAACATGCTACCCCAACATATTTAACCACTTGGACATTATTTCGATTCGATTCAGTCTATTCTGAAGAATTCATAACGATTCACTAGATATTCTAAATTTAAAAATTTGTCTGATTTGTCAATATTTTTCAATCTTTTTGGAGGGTTTTGTCCCGCCTTCCGCTAACTTCCGAGCGTCCGGACCTTTTCAAAGGTTTTGATGTGCCTCGTAGAAAAAATACTCTTCCAGCGGTCCAATTCAGGCTTCGTCCCTTGAGAGCTGAAAACAGTAATTGCAATTCGGTCCCTGCAAAAGTTACGTAAAACCGGGCCAAGCGCAATTATCCGTTGCGCACGCTCGGGGCTTTTCTCAACGAGGATACACGCGGGTCACCATGGCAGCAAAGCTTCCCTTTGTGTATTAGTTCACTTCCCACGTGTGCCGTTTGTTGCTCGCTTGCAAATTCGAAAGGCTCGGTTTTCTTTGCAGAGATAGCGAGAAACGAGAGTGAGAGAGAACCGACGGAGATAGAAAGAGAAAGAATTCAAACACGGTTGGCGAGACACGACGCGGAGCAGGAAGGCCACATTTGCATATCTATAATGAATGGACCCAGACCTACATCGAAGTTAATCTAGGGCGCTTCGACAATATGCATTGTTCGGGGCGTTGTATTTCGATGTTCAACAGTTTTGTTTCACGAATACGAGCGCCCAAACAATTATTTCTCAAACAATCCTCGTTGCTCGGTATTATTTTTGTTTGCAAAAGAACTTTCGCAGAGAGAGTCCTTTCAGAGCTGTAAGCAAAATTGTCAACAGGATTGGGATCCTACATTTTAATTGGGTCATTAGTTAACGAACGGTTCGTCAAAAATGTGTCTTGTCAATCCGAGATACTTTTTTCAATGATTTTCCAAGAGACACCTCGTGGTAATAAATTATAAACGCTGAAGAGAGCGAGGTGAAAAATTTAAAGAAGAAAAACCGAAGGTGAGAGATAAATGTATTTTCGGCAAAAGCCGCAGTCAAAGAGACAAGCTGAGTTTAAAAGAAATCCTCGTCAAGACAGTCACGGACAGTCGTTCGAAATTTTTGATGGCCAAAAGTGTGTTTCTGCAACGGTTGAACACAGGGAATGCAATGGTAAACCACGTGGCGGGGAAAGGTGCGAATGGAGGTGAAATATTTGGGTTTCGCGTACGAAATGATCGCTAGCTGCCAAATTACCGTTACGATAGAGAATCGTGACAAGGCTCTCGATAAATTATGGTATCTCCAACGTCGAGAATTCCTCTATGGATACAGCCTAACAACGCTATTGCTTCGTACATTTATATTTCGAGTTCGTACCGAAGGACATGAGTGAATACGTTGAATTCTTCGGTCGGAGTAGGTCACGGCTCGAGAAGATTGATAGTGGCGAACGGATATCGCCGCGATATCTTTTCCTCTCTTCATCATTGCGACGTGAAAACGTACGAGGGACCTCGACAGTCTTCGAACTGTACGAATGAAGAATGTAACGAGCGTGGATTCTCAAAGGCGTACAGAAGTGTACGGTAATCATTCGACATGCTGATGACGGATAAATGACGCCGTAAAGCCACGTTACACGTTAGAGTCTCCCCCCCCCCCCAAACTCAGAAGAAACAGTCGTAAACAACGCGGCAATTGGCCAGAACACGGTTGAAGGCTGTGGCCGAAGAGTTACGTGACTTGGGCCAGAACTGGATTGGATTAGGTTGATCAAAAAGCAACCACAACACGACTCGATCAATGATCATTCCGACCGAGTTGGAGTCAGTGATCTGGTCCCACGAGGCCCACAGAGAGTCGGAGAGTCCTGTCTCGATGGAACTTCACCGTCCAGTCAAGTGACTTGGTCCTGAAATAAAACCTAGCTGGTCCGCTTCACGAAGCAGATCTGGAGTCTGTCACTTGAATTACTCAAAGGCAAATGGTGACCACTTTCAAAACCAAAACGCTGAGTTTGGTACGTTGTTGGAATAGCTTTTTGTGCGGTGTTGAAGACTGATATCGCCGCTGGAACGTGTAGCCAGGTCACCATTCCGCACGAATCGCGACACACCTAAGTTGTTGCAAGTCGAGGTTATTATAATAAACAGGCGATGCGAGAGGGATGGAGCGAAAGGATATACAGATACCGTGTAACGTGTATGGATGAAGAAGTAGGTAGGTTGGTGGATATGTAACCATGTATAAAAGACCTACCGCAAAGCAATCACCATTATCTGGTTCGTGCTGGCCCACCACCAACACCGATTCCCTTCCTGCGTCCTGCCCTCCTCTCACATATTATATCCCTCGCAGCACTGTTTGCTTTCTTCTCTCCCTGCATTATCCGTCTCTCTAATGCCCTATCCTCTTTTTATGATCGTTCCTCTTGGTCCATTATACAGAGATATCTGCGGGATACTTCACCCTCCTTCATCGCGTATTTGCCACGAACGCCTGAGCGCTCGAATAGAGAGATCGACGGTTGGACGAGGACCATACGGTCTGTTAGACGTGGCTACTACTCTGCGGTTCACGTTCTTATTCGAGCGGACCGTGCGCGACGTAATTTTTAATGAAACCCGATTTGACCGAGTGGTCGATAGATGGAAAAGACACAGGCCCCACGTTTGCCGCTCGTACGGATACCGCAGTCGTAATCCAAGCCTCGTTGACGTCGTGCCGACCAATTCCAATGCTGGCGGAATCATTTCGGTGCCCTTTGGTCTCCAGATCCTTTAATCTACTTTGATAACCTGGGGAATCAAATCTCACTGAAATAAGGAGTTGCAACGTCCTTCGACCGGTTCTAGATGAGTTGGGGAACATGTCAACTCATTAAAATGCTAGTGGGATCATTTTAGTAGCCTCCAGTCTCCAATTATCCTTAACCAATTTGGTTAACCTTGACAACCGAGTCCCACCAAAAGGACAAACTAAAAGTTCATCAAGTTATACTCAGGTTTTTGTGTTCCAATGTGTCCTTCAATGAACTAGACCTAGATATGAGATCAGTGTGTTGCTGGATCTAAATGAGTTAGGGACAATCAGCATATCATTAGACATCTGGGGATCTCTGTAGTCGATTCAAGTTCATCTGGATCGCTTCGATTTTCGCACCAATGTGTCCTCTAATTAACTAGACCTAGATATGACATCACAGAACATGTTCAACCAAGTTGGACAATTTCTAAAAATAGTGTCACTGGTTCTAGATGAGTTAGCACCAGCATATGCATAAGCATATGGTTAGGCATTAGGAGATCTCTGTAATCATGCCAAACCTCATCAATGAACATGTCAACTAATTCAAATGCTGGAGGGATCATTTCAATCCTTTCGTCTCTATCGATCCTTGACTAATCTCTGGACAATCGAATCCCACCAAAGTGACAATCTGAAACGTCCATCAAGATTCGCTTTCGTCCCAAAGTGTCCTCCATTGAACTAGACCTAGATACGACATCAGAGAACATGTTCAACTATGATAAACTGTTTCTAAAAGTAAAGTTGGTGGATCCAGAGGACTATTCTTGGGTCTCCGCGGAGCTTTGTAGAATTCAAGGTTTTTCGTTTGCACAAAGTGGAGATGATGCCCCCTCAAGAGAGAGTTATGCCTCGCATATACGTTACGCTTAACGCGATCCGATAAAACTTAGTTTTTTGCTGGTACCCGCATAAGAGGGCTACTGCAATGAGCTAAACGAGCCCGAGATAGAACACGGAATAAGAGAGGAGGCGAGAGGGAGGACCGAGCACAGTGGCTGTGGCAGATGTCACATATATAACAGCGTCGTTGGCGATTTACAGTCTCCGGGGCCTTTTGTACGGAGGCCGCTCTGCGAGTAAAACAGACAGTAAGATGAAGAAAAGGACGAATGAGGATTTTAGAGCGAGCGAGTCAAAAGCCGCTGTATGAGGAGGAATAAAGAGGGAGCGAGAGAGGGAGATGCCGAAGAGAAAGATGGACCAGAGACCGGTTATGTCGGGCATGTCGTCTCGTTGACCGTTCCATCGTTCCAAGTTTTATTCATGCTTTCCGCAAAATACTCCTCGGGCTCGGTAGCTGCCTCTCTCTCTCTCTCTTGCTTTTCTCCCTCGTTGCAAGAGGTACACCTCTTTGCTCGGTTATACGAGGTGGTCCTTCTTATTTTTCTTCTTTTGTTCCTCGTCGTTTTTCCTCCTCGTATTCTTCTTCGTGACTCCGTAGCCGATATTCCTGTCGCGTATCTCGGCTTCTTCCTTCGCCGACGACGACATCGACCAAACTCTTTCTTTCTACCTCTCTTTCTCTCTCCTCCATGTGAGCTCTCGACAAAACCCCCGGGTTACATTCCAACGCGAGCAACTTTCCGCCCAACCACTTTTTATCATCGATCCCTCACGGACGTATCTTCGTCCGAGACTCAACATCTCGCTTGATTCGCTCCCGGACAAGTGAACGACGGAGCATGGAGAGAGGAAGAAGAGAAATGTATAATCGACGACGAGGACTCGTACTTTGGGCCCGAGAGACTTTACCGGGACTCGATGAATCGATCGTGAGTTCATTGAGAAGCCACGCAGAAGTATCGGTCATTCCTTAACTCGCGGATTTAATTGCATCGTGCGAAGAGTCCGCAAGATTTTTTCCCAATCCTTCGAAGGGAAGTCACGTTGGACATTTTTGTCTTCAGCTACAATTTGGCTGGGATCTTTGGTCAAAGATCGATGGATGATGTAAAAATGATTGAGGGATCGTGGGACGTTTTTCTCGAGACTTTTTTTTCTTCTGTGCGGAATATTTTTCCCAATCCTTCGAAGGGAAGTCACGTTGGACATTTTTGTCTTCAGCTACAATTTGCCTGGGAAGTTTGGTCAAAGATCGATGGATGATGTAAAAATGATTGAGGGATCGTGGGACGTTTTCCTCAAGACTTTTTTTTCCTCTGTGGGGAAGATTTTTCCCAATCCTTCGAAGGGAAGTCACGTTGGACGTTTTTGTCTTCAGCTACAATTTGGCTGGGATCTTTGGTCAAAGATCGATGGATGATGTAAAAATGATTGAGGGATCGTGGGACGTTTTCCTCGAGACTTTTTTTTCCTCTGTGCGGAAGATTTTTCCCAATCCTTCGAAGGGAAGTCACGTTGGACATTTTTGTCTTCAGCTACAATATGGCTGGGATCTTAGGCCAAAGATCAATGGATGATGTGAAAATGATTGAGAGGTCGTGGGACGTTTTCCTCGAGACCTTTTTTTCCTCTTTGCGGAATATTTTTTCCCAATCCTTCGAAGGGAAGTCACGTTGGACATTTTTGTCTTCAGCTACAATTTGGCTGGGACCTTTGGCCAAAGATCAATGAATGATGTAAAAATGATTGAGAGGTCGTGGGACGTTTTCCTTGAGACCTTTTTTTCCTCTGTGCGGAAGATTTTTTCCCAATCCTTCGAAGGGAAGTCACGTTGGACATTTTTGTCTTCAGCTACAATTTGGCTGGGTTCTTAGGCCAAAGATCAATGGATGATGTGAAAATGATTGAGGGATCGTGGGACGTTTTCGTCGAGACCTTTTTTTCCTCTGTGCGGAAGATTTTTTCCCAATCCTTCGAAGGGAAGTCACGTTGGACATTTTTGTCTTCAGCTACAATTTGGCTGCGATCTTTGGCAAAAGATCAATGGATGATGTAAAAATGATTGAGGGATCGTGGGACGTTTTCCTCAAGACCTTTTTTTCTTCTGTGGAATTTTCTATTTGGCTAAAAAACAGAAGTTAATAATGTTTTGAGTCTTGGCTGAAGCTGGAGATTGATTTGCGTCCATCTGACGCAAATGAGAACATGAGCAATCGACGTTGCATCCAGCGCGCTTGACGACCCTTTGGCCACGATTTATCGCCCATAATAGAGATCTTAAGGCCCTCGGGCCAAAGAGGATTGATCGCGGTATTAATAGGCCAACGTTTGTCACGTCACGGTACGACACGAGTCCCTCGAGATGAGAAATACAGCGATGAATTTGTCCTGTGTACGCATTATTATGATCTTCGCTTTTCCTCTTCCTTCCACGAGATTTCACAGGCAACGATGATCAATTTTCTTCTTTCTTTTTGCAGAAATCGAGGCTCAGGAAGCGTGCAAATGGTTGAGGGCCGCTGGTTTTCCACAATATGCGCAGATGTACGAAGGTGAGTCTGAGCATATCAAAATTATTGAATTCGTTGTAGTTTTTTTCGGGAATATTTATTTAATAGCATACCGTATCTGCCGAGCTATGATTTGTAAGAGATGAATATTTATAAACCTTTAAATTTATTTAAGAAATTTTTTTTTTTAGCCTTTTCTTGCTTTTTCTCATGAATATTATTATTTTTTTTCGACAAAAACTCTGCGTTATTTACAATCAGCGGTAAATTTCCCATCAAAATAACGTTTGGAAAGAATGAAAATAAAATAAAAAAATGTTGGTTCATTTTTGGGCGACTTTTCAGAAATTTCAAAATAGCGAAATTTCAAACGCTCATAACTTAACTATCGGTTGACCAATTCAAAAAATTCTTATTCGTATGCAAACTTTTGGACTGAACTTAGCAAATGCCTTTTGGTTCATTCCGATATCTCAATTTTTGTAGAAATGGGAGCAGTTTGAAAATCGCCGAAAAAATAGAAAGGCCCTTGAAAAATTTGAGGAAATCCATGGTCGAACTTGAAAAATCTAGTAAAAATTGAAAAATGGTCCGAATCGGATGAACCAAGCGAGATTTTGAAGCTGCAACGATTACAAAGAGAATGAGCTTATGTTGAAATCGACATCTTTTCTAGAAAAAAAATTACAGCCATTTTGGTGAACAGATTCAATTTTAGCCAGAATGTCGAAAAAAAATTGTTTCAAATTAATTTTTTTCAAAACTTCTATCGATGTATTTGCCGTCGTGAACACGAATCTACCAATAGTTTTTCGAGAAAAAAAATTTTTTAAATGAATTTTCATCAAAAACATTTTTGCTCAATTTTAGCCCCATTTTCAAGGGCCTCAAAATAGCGGAATTTTAAGTGCTCATAACTTTTCTTTGACTTGACCGATTCTAGATTTTCTTTTTCCTACACAAAGGTTGTCACTTGATTTAGAAAATGGCGTTTGGTTCATCCCTATTTCTAAATTCTGAAAAATTTGGCAAAATCAATGGCCAAACTTTAAAAATCTGTCAAAAATTGAAAAGTGATCGAAATCAGATGAACGAAGCATGGTTTTGAAGCTTCAACGATCACGAAGAGAATGAGCTCAAGTTGGAATGAAAATTTTATCTAGAAAAAAAATTACAGCCATTTTGGTGAACAGATTCAATTTTTGCCAAAATGCGAGAACAAATTTTTTTTTTTTTTACCCTTACGGTCGATAAATTTTTTGTACACTGAACACTGAATGCATTTTCATTACATTTTTTATTTTTTTCCTGACAATTTAAACGTCTGTCATGATGATTGTTCGGAATAAATAAAAAAAATCATATTATCTGTCCGGGACTGTAATAATGTTTCGGTTACGAGCTTTAAAAAGTTTCCGTTACTCGCGTGACCGACGATTAATTTTCAATGCTCGATTCTCCGTCCAAACGAGATTTCGACGAGGGTTTACACTCGAAATACTGCTATAATCGTCCCGTACAGTGAAATGATAAAAAGGAGAAGCGTTATTTAATTTCCTACTCGCTCTGGACGTTTTTATTATTGTGGTTAACCAGCGCAGTCCGGAACCGAGAGACTTTCGTCAGGATGGAAAAAAAGAGGAATTACCGTATCCTGACAGCGTAACCCACAATTAGTTACCGTTATATCTGGACTTTCGTCTATTTCATAATACTCTTCGGGCCCAAAATCTACTCGTACACATTCGAGTTATATAAATGCATTCGATGCTCTTCACGGTCGTCATTGTGTCATTTTTTTGGCCTTTTTGGGCCCCTTGCGTAAGCCAAATTCCAAAATCTCACGTCACTCGGATTTTTTTTTTAATGCAGGAATAACCAATTGATATTCCGTCTTCCCACGGAGAACAAAAGCGAAGAATGAATGAGAGAAATCTGCAAATTTCAATGTTCAGTAAAATGGGGCAGAATGGACCATTTAAGGATGTTGAGTCCCTACACTGAGAGAAAAAATTACTGAATTTGAGAGAATGAATTTATTTATCAAATGAAAGTATTAATTCGATTATTTATTTGTTGAACCAAGAAAATCACTCTTCATTTGAAAAAATATTTTCACGAATCTATTACTCCGTTATATTAAACTCTTGTTTAATAGTAACAATTGAATGCATGATAGATTTGATTAAATTTGTATTCGTTGGATTAATTACATTGATCGCATCATAAACATTAGATTATTTGAATCTAAAATGATGATTATTTGAATCTAAAAAACGACTCACGAAACGACAATACGAAATTATTTTTTTTAAAGAAAATTATTTATGGCACATCATAAACATGAGATTATTTGGATCTAAAAAATGACTTCAATACAAAATTATATTTTTCGAACAAAATTATTTCTTTGCAATAAATTTATCATTATTTTACTTCTAAAAATATCTTTATTTAAATAGAGTTTAATAAATTTGCATTCATTGGATTAATTAGATTTATTGCATCATAAACATGTGATTATTTGAATCTGAAAAACGACATCAATATTAAATTATTTTTTTCGTACAAAATTATTTGTTTGCAATAAATTCATCATTATTGTATTTCTAAAAATATTTCTGTAGTATTTTCAATATTTATTAGATATGAAATTGATTGTGCTTATTTGAAAAGAAGCTGTAGTAAAATAAATAACACATTATTTTATTCCAATAGGATATTTGTTTGGAATGATGAAATTTTTATTTCCTTCAAGCAAAGAACTATTATTTCCATAGTATACTTTAATAGTATACATAAATTGTTAAAAATTTAAAAACTGGTTTGTTAAATGTTTTTTTATATTCAAATCTTCATAACTCCTAAATTTTCAAGTGCATAGTTGTAGTCGATAGTGTAATAGGTAGCGTGTCAGGTAGTTAGGTAGGATAGGTATGATGGTAGGTAGGATCGAGGGTTCGAATCTCGGTCGGACAGAGAAATTAGATCGGAGAATTGGCGCAGATTTGTCTTTTTTTCTATTTATCTCTTTTTGGGGTCACTAAACTATGCATATTAAATTATTTGGCATGGGCTATATATTTTTTATAAAATGTTTAGCAACAATTAATAAACACGCGTTTGATTGAATCAATCATTTTTCCTGTTGATTGGACTAATTTATTTGTTGATTCAACAAATTTTTTTTCTCTGTGCTTCCTGTATTAAAAGACATGCATTTTTTGAATGATAAAATGTGTTCTTGATTCAAACAACATATTACATACAATTGATAACGTATTGTTAGATTCAAGTAAATTCGTTTATTGAAACAGAAATTTATGGATTTGACTGAAAAAAATGAACCAAGTAAATATATAAGGGAACCAATCTTATATGTATTGGCAAATAATGAAAAAAATGTTTTATATCACTCAGTACAATAATGGACGCTTTTACGTCCGCAAGCGGACATGAAAACGTCCATATTGCACCTCGTGATATAAAATATCGTACATCACTCGGTGTAAAAACATTTTCTGCCTCGTGTGATTGCAGGACTCACCTTCGGCTTGTCCTGCAAATTCACACTCGTCAGAAAATGTGTTTACGTCCTCGTGATGTAATGTACTATTTTTGCCTTCAAAACTTTATTTTATTGGTTCTAGTAATTTTTTCTCTCAGTGTATGAAATTTTTGAATGTTAATTGTTGAATAAATTGCTTCTTAATCGTCGTCAAATTTTTACATGACCTCCTGAATACTTCATGTAAAAACATATTAAATTTTTAGAATTCTATCATCATTACTTCAACCTCCTTGAGGGTTAAAATGAAAAATGATGAGAAAATTCGAAAAATTTGGTATGTTTTTGTATGAAGTATTTAAGAGGTTGTGTACAAATTTCACGACGATTAGGAAGCTCGTTATTAAAATATTAACATTTTGTTCAGAACAATTTTTTAAACAAATAAAAAAAAATATTTATCAATAAACTTCGTTTTGTTTCCGTTGCTTTCAATCCAGTGTAGATATTGAAAAAGTGAGAGGTCAAAAAAAAACTTATCGCAAAGTTATATCAGTTTCCATAAGACTACATTTAATTTAATTTAATTTGTTAATGATAATTGTTCGATAACGAGCTTCCTAATCGTCGTGAAATTTTTACACGACCTCTTAAATAATTCATCCAAAAATATACCAAATTTTCAGAACTTTCTAATCATTTGCGATTTGGGACTCAACATCCTTAAGCAGAAGAATTTATCATTCCGCAGAATTCCAAGTTTTGTGATTTTACATTTGATTATCGACCAAAATTGATTTGTATTTTCCATAAATTTTCGGAAAATAATATGCAAGACTTTTAATGCCAAAATTTATTTATCACAATTCTAAAAATTTTGAAAATTATATGTTTTTGACTAGCCAAAAAAAGCTCTGCATTCTTATGAAATTAAAAAAAAAATTGCAAAATACTGCATGCAATTATTTTTATCCACAATAAGCATATTCTTAAGCTTTTTTGTTTTATTCTTCATTTTTTTATATTTTTTTGATTATTTATAAATTTTACATGGATTTGATTTTCTATCCTATTTTCGAGCAATATTTTTATATTTCTGCTTATGAAAATCAAATTTGAGCGGCAATTTATTTTGAGTTCAATAATAATATCTCAATAGAATTAAAAAAAAAATCTCATTAAAAGATAATTCGATCATTGCGAAAAATCGATTTTTTTTTTTAGATTTTTCGAAAGTATATCTATCAAAAATTATTTGGATAAAATTTTCTAAAAATCCGAGCAGTTTTATTATATTTTTGAGTACGTTTTACAATAATTCATGTTACAAAAATAGTTAAGTCGCACGTTTTCTTTTTACTATTTTTTTTAATAAAAAAAAATAGTGAAAAATACCATCTTTTTAAAAAAGTTCGCCATTTTGTTATTTGGGCACGAACATAAAAAATTTTAGTTCCAACGAAATTCCATCTTTTTGAAATTACCTTTGGCAGCAATTTTTGCGTACAAAAACCGTTTAAAAAAATGTCAAAAAAATTTTATACTCATTTCAAGACTATACTTATCAACCCTCAAAACCCTAATACCAGTATTTATCACAACAACCTCTAAAAAAAATTTCTAAAATTCTTTTTTCACTGTCAAAATTTCTCAAATTTATCGGGCAAGAAAAATTCGAGAAATTCTTTTCCTCATCATCTTCAATGAACGTCGGACAAGTGGTGCAAAAAAAATGGCGAGCTAAGTGAGACCGAGGTACTCTTTCATCGGCGCTTTGCCAGGGAACTTTTTGTCATCCCGAGAAATCACTAAAATTAACACGAGTGAGATATTCTCGTTATACTCCCGCAATATCGTTGCACAAAAACAGAAGGAAACCGAAAGCAAAGAGTCTTCGGTGCATCGCAACTCCGCGAAAACGTTGACCAATGTGCTGAAATTATTTTCATCGGGGAGTTAAAATAACTCATCGTCACGCGAGTTACGCCCAAGTCACGATTCGTGCATCACGAAAATGTCGTTGCCTTGCGAGTATACTAAAAAAAAAAAGCTTGAGTTTACGTGCGCGTGCGCGCGTGTGTGTGTGCGTGCGCGCGCGCGTGCATGCGTGCGTGCGTGCGTGCTTGCGTGCGCACGCGTGTGCGTGTGCGTGCGTGTGTGTGTGTGTGTGTGTGTGTGTGCGTGCGCGTGTGTGTGCGTGCGTGTGCGTGCGTGTGTGTGTGTGTGTGTGTGTGTGTGTGTGTGTGTGTGTGTGTGAGTTTGCGATATCGTGAAGAAAGAGAGGGTGAGAGAGGAAGAGATTGAACACCCGGACGACGTGTGTCTGCTCGTCTCGTCGCTCGTATATCCGCGAGGAAAACGGGGAATCGCGAGTGAATATGTGGGAACATTGCCAGGTCGTGGACGACGGAGACGAGCAGGCGACGATTCCCCATTTTACAGAGGCGCGCACACACACACACACACGTGCATTCACTGTGAGAAGCTCTCATTTCCATCAACGAGACTGGTTTTTCGCTATACCAAAGCTCAGAGCCGCAAAACGACACAGTAATCGACCATTTAAGGGGTTATACGCAGTCAGGATTTTCGAAAAATCGTTTTTTTTATTTTTAATAATTTTTGAAAAATTTTTTGAAAATTTCTTTTCGAATTCTGAATGGATTCAGATTTTATCAACTTTTTCATTTTTTTCTCAGAAAAAGGTAAAATCAAAATCAGTTCTGGGAATTTAAGACAATTACACTGAAATTTTGGATTCTGGTAATATAATTAAAAAAGTTTATTGGATTGAATTTTGATTTTTTTGAAAAATGTAGAATACCTTGTTATACTTTATTACTATTCAAAATATGACATTGATATATTTTACATTAGGAATTTCGTAATTTTTGAGGAAGAAATTATTTTTATCTCTATTTTTATTTTTTCGTCAATTTCAGTTATTGGAGTAATTTTTTATTATTTAGGAATCTATAAATACGATTTTTAAGCGAAACATTGCAAAAATACCCTTTTGAGGGGTGTGCACCCCCGAAAGGGTTTGTTGGAGTGAACAGAATTGAGACATAATTATTTAATTAATTTTTCCCTCAATTATAACTTGAATTAAAATTATAATGATGGATTATAAATCTTGCCCACAAAAATTAGGATCATTCTGGGCAATCGTTAATTTTACATAAACAAACAGTTACAATTACCCTAAATTGTGTAATTATTAACGTAACAATTATTATCACTTGCAATATTTTTAATTTTTTATTAAAATTCAATTATCAGAGTAATTTCGATTACTTAAGAATTTAGAAAAACGATTTTAAAATAAAAAATTGAAAAAAATATTTTTGTTTTGCCCTAAAATTTTGTAGTTTTTGAAGAAGAAGTTATTATCTACAATAGTTTTATTTTTTGTACAATTTCGAATATTGGAATATTTTTGATCATTTAGTAATTTATAAAGACGATTTTCTAACGAAAAATTGAAAAAATGCCCTTGTTTGCCCTAATTTTGTAATTTTTGAGGAAGAACTTATTATCTCTAATAGTTTTATTTTTTGATCAATTTCGATTATTGGAGTAATTTTTATTATTTAGGAATTTATAAATACGATTTTCAAACAAAAAATTGAAAAAATGCCCTCATTTGCCCTAATTTTGTAATTTTTGAGGAAGAAGTTATAATCTCCAATAGTTTTATTTTCTGTTCCATTTCGATTATTGGAGTAATTTTTATTATTTAGGAATTTATAAGAACTATTTTCAAACAAAAAATTTTAAAATTGCCCTTGTTTTGCCCTAATTTTGTAATTTTTGAGGAACAAGTTATTATCTCCAATAGTTTTATTTTCTGTTCAATTTCGATTATTGGAGTAATTTTTATTATTTAGGAATTTACAAACATGATTTTTAAACAAAAAATTGAAAAATGCCCTTGTCTTGCCCTAATTTTGTCATTTATGAGGAATAAATTATTATCTCCAATAGTTTTATTTTTTCTTCAATTTTGAACATTGGAATAATTTCGATTATTTAGTAATTCATAAAAACGATTTTCAAACGAAAAATTGAAAAAATGCCCTTGTTTTGCTCTAATTTTGTAATTTTGGAGGAACAAGTTATTATCTCCAATAGTTTTATTTTCCGTTCAATTTCGATTATTGGAGTAATTTTTATTATTTAGGAATTTACAAACATGATTGTTAAACCAAAAATTGAAAGATGCCCTTGTTTTGCCCTAATTTCGTAATTTTTTAGGAAGAACTTATTATCTCCGATAGTTTTATTTTCTGTTCAATTTCGATTATTGGAGTAATTTTTATTATTTAGGAATTTACAAAAATGATTTTTAAACAAAAAAATGAAAAATGCCCTTGTTTCGCCCTATAATTTTGTAATTCTTAAGAAAGAACTTATTATCTCCGATAGTTTTATTTTCTGTTCAATTTCGATTATTGGAGTAATTTTTATTATTTAGGAATTTACAAAAATGATTTTTAAACCAAAAATTTAAAAATGCCCTTGTTTCGCCCTAATTTTGTAATTCTTAAGAAAGAACTTATTGTCGCCAACAGTTTTATTTTTTGTTCAATTTCGATTATTTGAGTAATTTTGATTATTTAGGAATTTACAAAAACGATTTTCAACCAAAAATTTCAAAAAATGCCCCTCCTAGGGCTGCACAACCCCTTAATGGTTCTCCCGTTCCGCATAGTCAAATAGTCTTGGTGATAATCGCGTATAAACGTAATTCCGGCAGTTCGTCGACATTCCATTAGCTCAGTTTTACCTGGAATCGAGCTTTTCGCACGCAGCTGTTGATATAGAAATCTTGGGGTGTCCAGCGCGGCTCGACAGTTTCCCGCGAATCCTTTCATTAGTTATTCGAGGTAATCTCGGTTCTCTGTCGCGCGTTTTCCACTTCATCCGCGTGGCTCGCTCGACTTTTAAGGGGGGGACCGTTTTCTCGTTCCAAAAGTTCTGTCTCGGCGCGGGAGTTGAACGCGCGGTGAGTTAATGGACGCGACTGCGCGGATGAACGCGGCGCGAATAGAAACTTTCGTGGAAAACCGAGCGGTTTTGTCTTATGACAGATTGACAATAAGATTAACAATTTTACTTGGCCATTCGCCAATGTGTAATCTGACCGTTCCGGCTGAGGATAAACAGTGACGTACGCGCATTCACAGGGTGGTCAAAAAGTAACGCAATTTTGAACCTTAACAATCCAAATTGGGTTTCGAAGGCTAAAACAAAGCCCACTTTCTCTATTTTTTTTTTCAATATAATTGATCAATTATTTTATTCAAAATTTTAAGCACATTACGGAGCAACATTTCAACCATATTTTATAAAATTTTATTTGTTACCAGAAAATGTTTTATTTATTATAAATTTATTATTAAGGGAATACTTGGTTTTTGAAAGTTTAAAGAAAGCATTTTTTTTTTTTCAAGGAAGAAATAAATTATTTTATTCAAAATTTTAAGCATATAAAAGAGAAACGTTTCAACCATTTTTATAAAATTTTAATTGAGAAAAATCAGAATTTTTTTTTGTTATTTATTGTACATTTATTATTAAGGGGATACTGGGATTTTGAAGGTTTAAAGAAAGCATTTTTTACTGGAAAAAATAAATTATTTTATTAAAAATTTGAAGCATATTAAAGAGAAACATTTAAATCATATTTTGTGAATTTTTCATTAAAAAATTTGGAAAATTTTTAGTAATGCATCATAAATTTATTGTTGAGGCGTACTTGGATTTTGAAGATTTGAGGAGAGCGTTTTTTAAAATTAATTAATAGTTAATAATCAAAATCAATAATAATTAATTTTAAATTAATTATTTTGTTCAAAATTTTAAGCATATAAAACAACAATATGTAGACCGTATTTAAAAGAATATTTATAAAATAATTTGGATTTTTTTTAGTAATTTATCATAAATTTATTACTAAGGGGGTACTTAGATTTCAATGATTTAAAAAAGCATATTTTCTCTATTTTTTAAATACAATAGATAAATTACTCTATTCAAAATTTGAAGCATATAAAAGTGTAGTATTTTAACTATATTTTATACAATTTTCATTTAAAAATTTGGAAAACTTCTATTAATTTATCATAAATTAATTGTTAAGGGGTTTTCGTATTATACCATCAGATAAAAAAATTAAAAAATGGATTTTTTTAATTTTCCAATCCCTTAAACGACTCAAAAATGAAAAAAAGGAGAACAAACTCGCACATATTTTTATTTATATCAATATTTTATTTTTCATAATTCTGGTAATAGTATATTTGAATCCATAATGATTACGAATCTCTCCAATTTTTCGTTAGAAATAATAAAAATAGCCAAAATGACAGAAGCCATGAATCAACTTGCTTATGCGACCTGATTTGATAATGTACACAACGCTTGCTCTTAGTCTTTTTCAAAGCACAAAATTTTCCAAACATACTTAAAATATGCCCGAAGAACTCGTACCAAAGAATCTCACGCGCCTTTTTTTTTTTTTTTTTTTTTTTTTTTTAATCTAAAAAAATAAACCATAAAAATTCGTCATTGAGAGATTACCAAAATGAAAATGAACCAAATTCTCCGAGAGCTTTTGACCCGATTTTCGTTTAGGAATTCGCGTAATTCTCGATTCATTGTTTATGAACTGTTACCTCAAAGACGTTATGTAACAGCCTCGTGATTTCAAGTTCAGTGAAAATTTGTTTAAACGACGAAAATTTGCTTAAGCGTATTCACAGGGTGTTCAAAAAGTATCGAACCGATAATAGCACAAAACGAAACCAAATTTGCATTTATTTTTATTTATTTTACTTTTTTTCTAATTGCACTAATACTATCTCTAAATTTATACCAATTAAAAATCTCTTCAGCTTTTTATTCGAAATGATAAAAATAGCCAAAATAAGTGAAGCCATAAATCAACTTTTTTTAGTGGCTCCATTTAATAATGTACGGAAAGTGTGCTCGCAGTGATTTTCAAATTAGAACAATTTTCAAAATACTTCAAGTATGCCTCCATATTTTGCTTCAAATAAACTTACCCTTTTTTCCAATTAACAAAAAAACCATCAAAATTCAGCATCAAGAGAATAATAAATAGAACTAACTAAAACCTAACTAGAGAACCATATTTTCAGTGAACTTTTCACAGAATCTTTTGTTTCGAAAATCTCATAATTCTCAATTAATCGTAACATTCTCATGATTTCAAGTCCAGTGAAAATTCGTTTGAATAAAAAACGCTCATTCACCGGGTGTTCAAAAAGTAACACACCTTTAAATATAAAAATCGCAAGAATGGGATCCAATTTGCATACACTTTTATTTATATTTTTCATAATTCCAGTAATATTCTCATCAAATTCAATTCCTCCCTCGAATTTCCAATTCCTTCTTAAAAAAAAAAATGGCCAAAACAAGTGACGACGTAAATCGACTTCCCAAACCCCATTCAATAAAATTCTACCAACATTCTTAAACTATGCCTAAACATCTCGTCCCAAAAAAAAATACCATTTTGGTTACTCATGAAAAAAATTTAAAATTCATGGAGGAAACGAACCAAATTCCCCGAGATTTTTTGACCCGATCCTTTGTTCAAAGATTCCCATGATTCTCGATTGTTGACCCGATTCACCACGCACTATGTAGGTATATCCTCAATACTAAACCCTTCAAAGTCCAGCGCGGATTTGTCTAAACTACGAGTAAACAATGGATCTGGGTTAAGGCTGTTTCGCCGTTTCGTGTAGCGGAAATAATCTCTTCGCACAGACATGCGAACAAACATACGGCCCATATAAAACACTCCAAACATACATCAAAATTTCCCTCCCCCAACGCACGAACATACTTACGACGACGTCCTCAATTTCGTAGCGAGTCGAAATTCGACTATTGATCGCCCTTTGGGCACTAAATCATCGGGAGTCGCGAAACAGGAAAAATCCCGGTGTCTTCCGAGCAGGGTTCCGAAATTAGTAATAAAAAAGTAATGCATTAATCATTAATTTTTTAATGGCTAATGGAAATTATTTCCATTAACCATTAAAAGGTAATGGCTAATGGAAATGATTTCCATCATTAACCATTAAATGTTAATGGTTAATGAAAATAATTTCTACTAACCAACTTCCACTAACCAATAACATTAAATGATTAATGGAAATAATTTCCATTAATCAGTAAATGTTAATGGTCAATGGAAGTCATTTTCATTAATTATTAACATTAAATGGTTCATGTAGATTATTTTCATTAATTATTAACATTAAATGGTTAATGGAGATAATTTCCATTAATCAATAAATGTCAATGGTTAATGGAAGTTATTTTCAATTATCAATAAGAGTTAATGGTTAACGAAAATTATCTCCATTTACCATTACGTGTTGATGGTTAAGGAAAATAATTTCCATGAATCATTAACATGTAATGATTAATGGAAATTATTTCCATTATCCATTAACATTAAATGGTTAATGGAAATAATTTTCATTAAACATTAGCTCTTATATATTAATGGAAATACTTTTCATTAAACATGAAATGTTAATGGTTAATGGAAGTTATTTTCAATTGTGAATAAGAGTTTATGGTTAATGAAAATGGTCTCCATTAACCATTAAGGGTTGATGGTTCATAGAGATTATTTTCATTAATTATTAACATTAAATGGTTAATGGACATAATTTTCATTAAACATTAGCTCTTATATATTAATAGAAATAATTTCCATTTACCATTAACATGTAATGATTAATGGAAATTATTTCCATTATCCATTAACATTAAATGGTTCATGGAAATTGTTTTCATTAACTATTAACATTAAATGGTTAATGGGAATAATTTTAATTAAACATTAGCTCTTATATATTAATGGAAATAATTTCCATTAACCATTAACATTTAATGGTTAATCGAAATAACTCTCATTAACTATTAACATGTAATGGTTCATGTAGATTATTTTTATTAATTATTAACATTAAATGGTTAATGGAGATAATTTCCATTAATCAATAAATGTCAATGGTTAATGGAAGTTATTTTCAATTATCAATAAGAGTTAATGGTGAACGAAAATTATCTCCATTTACCATTACGTGTTGATGGTTAAGGAAAATAAGTTCCATGAATCATTAACATGTAATGATTAATGGAAATTATTTCCATTATCCATTAACATTAAATGGTTTATGGAAATTATTTTCGTTAACTATTAACATTAAATGGTTAATGGAGATAATTTTCATTAAACATTAGCTCTTATATATTAATGGAAATACTTTTCATTAAACATGAAATGTTAATGGTTAATGAAAATGATCTCCATTAACCATTAAGGGTTGATGATTAATGAAAATTATTTCCATTATCCATTAACATTAAATGGTTCATAGAGATTATTTTCATTAATTATTAACATTAAATGGTTAATGGACATAATTTTCATTAAACATTAGCTCTTATATATTAATAGAAATAATTTCCATTAATCAATAAATATTAATGGTTAATGGAAGTTATTTTCAATTATAAATAAGGGTTAATGGTTAACGAAAATTATTTCCATTATCCATTAACATCAAATGATTAATGGAAATATTTTCCATTAATCAATAAAAGTTAATCGTTAATGGAAGTTATTTTCAATTATCAATAACAGTTAATAGTTAATGAAAATAATTTCCATTAACCATTAACATTTAGTGGTTAATCGAAATAACTTTCATTAACTATTAACATGTAATGATTAATGGAAATTATTTTCATTAATTACTAACGTTAAATGGTTAATGGAGATAATTTTCATTAAATATTAGCTCTTATATATTAAACGAAATAATTCCCATTAACCATTAACTTTGATAGTTAATCGAAATAACTCCCATTAACCATTAACATTAAATGGTTAATGGAAATTATTTTAATTAATCATTAACTATAATGGTTAATGGAAATTATTTCAATTAATCAATAAGAGTTAATGGTTATTGAAAATATAAATGCACTGAAAAAAGTAATGCATTATTTGCAACCCCGCTTCCGAGAGTCTGACAAGTGCGAAAGAAACCAAAGTGTGGGTGAATTCTATCGTCGCTCACCTACAAAGTAAATCCCCTGGCAATAAATTATCGGCGTATCCGTGTCTTCGAATGAGGTGAACGTGCGAATGGACCGCCCAACTGGTTTGAAAAGGAGGAATCGCAGAACGAAACGTTAGCGAAACGCTAAAGCTCACACACATACACTCGAGCCATCACTTGGATTTATCGTTTTTCGCTACCGCGTATTACTTATTTTTCCTGGCTAAAGTTTCGCCGGTGCTTCCCAGGCTTCCCCCTTCATTATAAATTATTCCACATCGCCCGAGTGAAATGGCGAATGGACGCTCCAGTGAGAAATATCTCGTTCCGTTATTAGATACGTTTGCTGCTTGTTCTCTCACTCGATTTCGAAACTCTTTCGACGCTGTCGACGTTCCCGGAGACGCACAGTCTGCAAAACCAACATGTTTTTGTTTGTTTACTATTTTTTTCTCTTGTTTTTAAGCCTTCTTCCATCGCGTGACGCAGGAGCACCCACGCATCGAAGTCTCCGACTCTTTGCCCCCCTTTCTCGTTGGTTTTGTATCAAAGACCAATTTTTTCGGTGGCAACGGATCGGATGATCGATGCGAGTGTTATAAATCTTCGTTTCCGGTTTGGGGGGACGTTTTGAGCCGGATTAGTCGTCCTCTCGATGGTTTCTTCCTTCAGAAGTTGAGGAACACACTGAGAGAAAAAAAATACTGAATTTGAGAACATGAATTTATTTATTGAATGAAAGTATTAATTCGATTATTTATTTGTTGAACCAAGAAAATCACTCTTCATTTAAAAAAATATTTCCACGAATCTATTACTCCATTATATTAAACTCTTATTTAATAGTAACAATTAAATGCATGATAGATTTGATTAAATTTGTATTCATTGGATTAATTACATTGATCGCATCATAAATATGAGATTATTTGAATCTAAAAAACGAATTCAATACAAAATTATTTTTTTCGAAAAAATTATTTTCTTGAAATAAAGTTATTATTATTTTACTTCAAAAAATATTTTTATTCAAATAGATTTGATTCAATTTGTATTCATTAGATTAATTACATTTATCGCATCATAAACATTAGATTATTTGAATCTAAAATGATGATTATTTGAATCTAAAAAACGACTTCACTACGAAATTTTTTTTTTCTGAAGAAAATTATTTATGGCATCGTAAACATGAGATTATTTGAATCTGAAAAACGACATCAATATTAAATTATTTTTTTCGAACTAAATTATTTCTTTGCAATAAATTCATCATTATTTCACTTCTAAAAATATTTCTGTAGTATTTTCAATATTTATTAGATATAAAACTGATTGTGATTATTTGAAAAGAAGCTGTAGTAAAATAAATAACACTTTATTTTATTCCAATAGAATATTTGTTTGGAATGATGGAATTTTTATTTCTTTCAAGCAAAGAACTATCATTTCTATAGTATACTTTAATAGGATACATAAGTTGTTAAAAATTAAAAAAATGGGTTTTTTAAAGTTTTCTTATATTCGAATCTTCATAACTCCTAAATTTTTTCAAGTGCATAGTAGTAGTCGATAGCGTAATAGATAGCGTGTTAGGTAGTTAGGTAGGTTAGGTATGATGGTAGGTAGGATCGAGGGTTCGAATCTCGGTTGGACAGAGAAATTAGATCGGAGAATTGGCGCAGATTTGTCTTTTTTTTCTATTTATCTCTTTTCGGGGTCACTAAACTATGCATATTAAATTATTTGACAAGGGCTATATATTTTTTTATAAAGTGTTTAGCAACAATTAATAAACACGCGTTTGATTGAATCAATCATTTTTCCTGTTGATTGGACTAATTAATTTGTTGATTCGACAAATTATTTTTCTCAGTGCTTCCTGTATTAAAAGACATGCATGTTTTGAATGATAAAATGTGTTCTTGATTCAAGCAACATATTACAGATAATTAATACCATATTGTTAGATTCAAGTAAATTCGTTTATTGAAACAAAAATTTATGGAATTGACTGAAAAAAATGAACCAAGTAAATAAATAAGGGAACCAATCTAATATGTTTTGGCAAATAATGAAAAAAATGATTTTTTGCCTTCAAAACTTTATTTCATTGGTTCTAGCAATTTTTTCTCTCAGTGCAGTTTTTATTTTGATCTTCTTGGGCAATTTTGATGAGGAATGGTTTTTCGAGCTCCTTTTCATTTTTTTTTTTATATAATCGATTTTAATGGGAGGCAGAGATTGACAAAAATGATATTAAAAATCACTCATTACAGAATTTTTGTGGAATTCGTAAATTATTCAGCAATTGCGGAAAAATCCATGAGAATGTGAAATTTTTGAGCAATTACGAATTTTCATGAAATTATCTCCAAACCAAAAATTTATCGCGACAGAATATTTTCAGAACTTCGTTTCAACTTTATTTTAACCAACTCGATGATATCGCCTTAATTTACTAAATTCGTTGAATGATTTACGTATCAACACGATATTTTCTTTCAAGGAACCAAATTAAAAGTGACCTTTTCAAACAATGGTCGGAGTCACGTCGTCGAAAGAAATTGAAAAGCCTGCCCAAAAGTGTCCATCAAAGTTTGTAGGAACGTCCGTGAAAGTCATGCAACGAAACTTCGTAATACAGAGATCGGTCAAAATGATACACGGACGAGCGCGGAGAAAATAGATTTTTGGCCAACTGGCCACTCGAGAAAACTGACGAGTCAGATTGCACGATTGAGTCTGAGTGGTACAACGGAAAAACAAAAAAATCACATTGAGATATCGGCCGAGATTGTATCTCGATGCTGCTGTGGAAGCGTCTGCTAAACATCCCAGAGGCAAGAGTGTACAATCGCGCGTTTTTCGTTTGCGTTTTGAAGCTTAGGGTCTTGGAAATACATGACCTCGTATCTCACACTCTCGACACTCTAATGACGTACACGCGTTGTGCATATGTCTGTTGAACGGACACGAAGGGCGAGCTTAATTCGCGGGACATGGTCAGTTTTAGCTAGAGGCAAAAAAATATTGGTAAAGGACATTGAATTCAAATCTGATAGGTGTCGTTTTTGACCTAGGTTGGACAGTTCATGTATTTTCGTTCACCTAGAATTAGGAATCAAGTGTCTTCTGTTGAATGTCTGTTGGACAGACCCGAATCGCGAGCTTAATTCGCGAGACATGGTCAATTTTAGCTAGAGAAAGAAGAATATTGGTAAAGGACATTGAATTAATATCTGATTGGTGTCGTTTTTGAACTAGGTTGGACAGTTCATCTATTTTCGTTCACCTAGAATTAGGAATCAAGTGTCTTCTGTTGAATGTCTGTTGGACAGACCCGAATGGCGAGCTTAATTCGCGAGACATGGTCAATTTTAGCTAGAGAAAGAAGAATATTGGTAAAGGACATTGAATTAAAATCTGGTTGGTGTCGTTTTTGACCTAGGTTGGACAGTTCATCTATTTTCGTTCACCTAGAATTAGGAATCAAGTGTCTTCTGTTGAATGTCTGTTGGACAGACCCAAATGGGGAGCTTAATTCGCGAGACATGGTCAATTTTAGCTAGAGAAAGAAGAATATTGGTAAAGGACATTGAATTCAAATCTGATGGGTGTTACTTTTGATCAACGTTGGATGGATTTTCGTTCATCTAGAATTAGGAACCAAGTGTCGTCTGTTAAATGTCTGTTGAACAGACGGGAAGGGCGATCCTAATTCGAAAACATGGTCAGTTTTAGCTAGAGAAAGAAGAATATTGGTAAAGGACATTGAATTGAAATCTAATGGGTGTCACTTTTGATCAAGGTTGAATGGATTTTCGTTCATTTAGAATTAGGAACCAAGTGTCGTCTGTTAAATGTCTGTTGAACAGACGGGAAGGGCGAGCCTAATTCGAAAACATGGTCAGTTTTAGCTAGAGAATGAAGGATATTGGCAAAGGACATTAAATTCAAATCTGATGAGTGTCACTTTTGATCAAGGTTGGATGGATTTTCGTTCATCTAGAATTAGGAACCAAGTGTCGTCTGGTGAATTTCCGTTAAACAGACGGGAAGGGCGAGCCTAATTCGAAAACATGGTCAGTTTTAGCTAGAAAAAGAAGAATATTGGTAAAGGACATTGAATTGAAATCTGATGGGTGTCACTTTTGATCAAGGTTGGATGGATTTTCGTTCATCTATAATTAGGAACCAAGTGTTGTCTGTTAAATGTCTGTTGACACAGACGTGAAGAGCGAGCTTAATTCGAAGACCTGGTCAGTTTCAGCTAGAGAAACAAGAATATTCGTAAAGGACATTGAATTCAAATCTGAGGGTGTCACTTTTGATCCAGGTTGGACAGTTCATGGATCTTCGTTTACGTAGAATTCGGAACCAAGTGTCGTCTGATGAATGTCTGTTGAACAGACGCAAAGAGCGAGCTTAATTTGAAGACATGGTCAGTTTTAGCTAGAGAAAGAAGAATATTGGTTAAGGACATTGAATTGAAATCTAATGGGTGTCACTTTTGATCAAGGTTGGATGGATTTTCGTTCATCTAAAATTAGGAACCAAGTGTCGTCTGTTAAATGTCTGTTGAACAGACTGGAAGAGCGAGCTTAATTCGAAGACATGGTCAGTTTTAGCTAGAGAAACAACAATATTCGTAAAGGACATTGAATTCAAATCTGAGGGTGTCACTTTTGATCAAGGTTGGACAGTTCATGGATCTTCGTTTACCTAGAATTATGAACCAAGTGTCGTCTGATGAATGTCTGTTGAACAGACGCAAAGAGCGAGCTCAATTCAAAGACATGGTCAGTTTTAGCTAGAGAAAGAAAAATATTGGTAAAGGACATTGCATTGAAATCTGATGGGTGTCACTTTTGATCAAGGTTGGACAGTTCATGGATCTTCGTTTACCTAGAATTATGAACCAAGTGTCGTCTGATGAATGTCTGTTGAACAGACGCAAAGAGCGAGCTCAATTCAAAGACATGGTCAGTTTTAGCTAGAGAAAGAAAAATATTGGTAAAGGACATTGCATTGAAATCTGATGGGTGTCACTTTTGATCAAGGTTGGATGGATTTTCGTTAATCTAGAATTAGGCACCAAGTGTCGTCTGTTAAATGTCTGTTGAACAGACTGGAAGAGCGAGCTTAATTCGAAGACATGGTCAGTTTTAGCTAGAGAAACAACAATATTCGTAAAGGACATTGAATTCAAATCTGAGGGTGTCACTTTTGATCAAGGTTGGACAGTTCATGGATCTTCGTTTACCTAGAATTCGGAACCAAGTTTCGTCTGATGAATGTCTGTTGAACAGACGCGAAGAGCGAGCTTAATTCGAAGACATGGCCAGTTTTAGCTAGAGAAAGAAAAATATTGGTAAAGGACATTAAAATTGAAATCTAATGGGTGTCACTTTTGATCAAGGTTGGATGGATTTTCGTTCATCTAGAATTAAGAATCAAGTTTCCGCTGTTCAATATCTGCAGCCGGACTTAATTCGCGAACATGGTCAGTTTTAGTTAGGAAAAAGAAGAATATCGGTAAATGACATTGAATTAAAATCTGATGGGCGTCACTTTCGACCAAGGTTGGACAGTTCATGGATTCTCCTTGACGTAGAATTAAGAATGAAGCTTCCTCCATTAAATGTCTGTTGAACAGACATTAAAGGCGAGCTTAATCCGAAAACACAATCAGATTTAGCTAGGAAAAAAAATACTGGTAAAGAACAGTGAATTCCAATCTGATGGTCGTCATTTTTGACCAAGGTTCATGGATTCTTGTTCACGTAGAATTAAGATCCAATTTTGGATTATTGAATGTCAGTCAAACATTTAACGAACAAAATTGCCCCTAAAATTCAATCTGACTAACCAATCAGTGACTCGCAAGAAAATCGCGTCCGCAAAGTCTGTGGAAAATTTTTCAGGCTGTTGCGAAGAAAGCAGAAAACTTTCCATCCAGCGACATCGAGAAAAATCTACAGACCGCGGGTGTTTCTTTTTTAATCTCCCCACTTTAGCGACACCCACGGACTAACTCGCTCTGCAATATACAAGCGTTGTATGACTATACAAAATTAGTTTACGCTCGTTTATATCGGGGGTAAAAGCGACAAGGGTTTATTTCGGTCGGTGACATTGGCAAGAGACGAGAAAAAAAATGGACAGAGAGGGTGGGAGGGAGGCTTAAGGGGAGGCGGGAAAACCGGCCACCGCTCGTGATCTTAAATATACTGGGAAGGCCAGAACGGTCCACAAGCTCTTCAAGCTGGCAAAAGAGGAAAAGTAGAATCCCCCAACGTGCAAACACAATTTTCTTCGTCCTCTCTCTCCATTCTACACTGCTCATACGGTGTTAAAGACCTATTTATAAATTCACCGTAACGAATTACTTCGCACACGGCGAATTAGCGCTTCTCTCTCCCTCGCAACTTTTATCCGCTTTTCAGGATGTCCTTGTTTTTTGCCCTCCCAGCAACGCCAAGTTAATCCTTGTTTTCTCAATTTCGCGCACCCTTAATCCTCCAGAATTAAACGTTCGCCAAAACCGGATTTGGACGAAAGTATTATTCAGGCTAGACCGACAATTTCTCGGATCAAAGTTACCTGCTTATTATTATTATTTTTTTTTAAGGGTTGAAATCCGGCAATTTTTCTAAAATTCTAATTTTGATAGCAGGGTTGCGAAATTTTTAATGAAAAAGTAATGCATTAACCATTACTTTTTTAATGGTTATTGGAAATTATTTTCATTAAATATTAAATTTTAATGGTTATTGGAAATTATTTTCAATAACCATTAAATTTCAATGGTTAATGGAAATTAGTTTCATTAACCATTAAATTTTAATGGCTAATGGAAATTATTTTTATTAACTATTAAATTTTAATGGTTAATGGAAATCATTTTCATTAACTATTAACTTTTAATGGTTAATGGAAATTGTTTTCATTAACGATTAAATTTTAATGGTTAGTGGAAATTATTTTCATTAATAATTAAATTTTAACGGTTAATGGAAATTATTTTTATTAACCATTAAAATTTAATGGTTATTGGAAATTATTTTTATTAACCATTACATTAACCATTAAATTTTAATGGTTAGTGGAAATTATTTTCATTAATCATTAAATTTAACGGTTAATGGAAATTATTTTAATTAACCATTAAAATTTAATGGTTAATGAAAATGCAAATGCATTAAAAAAAAGTGATGCATTATTTGCAACCCTGCCCATTACAATGTAGTGTGTAATAGAAGAAATTTCCATTACCCATTGCAATGTAATGTGTAATGGATAAAACTAAGATGAATAAATTATTGAGGAAAAATATAGATGAATAAATTATTGCAATTTTGCATTATATTTTATTGACTTAGGACTTAGATTTTCAGGTACCTTCAATTCTAAAAAGCATCTATATTATTATTGCAATGTAATGTGTAATGGACAAAATTTTGATTGCAATTTTGGGAATGGAAAAATATAGATGAATAAATTATTGCAATTTTGCATTATATTTTATTGACTTAGGACTTAGATTTTAGAATTATAATATAGATGCTTTTTAGAATTTAAGGTACCTGAAAATCCAAGTCCTAAGTCAATAAAATATAATGCAAAATTGCGATAATTTATTCATCAATATTTTCCATTCCCAAAATTGCAATCAAAGTTTTGTCCATTACACATTACATTGCCATGGCTAATGGAAATTTGTTCTATTACACACTACATTGTAATGGGCTGGGTTGCAAATAATGCATTACTTCTTTTAATGAAAATAATTTCCATCAACTATTAAATTAACTTCCATTAACCATTAAAATTTAATGGATAATGGTTAATGGAGGTTATTTCCAATAACCATTAAATGTTAATGGTTAATGAAAATACAAATGCATTAAAAAAAAGTAATGCATTATTTGCAACCCTGTTTGACAGTCGCGGTTGCAATATCTTTATTTGGAGGGTCAAATAGTGAAAGCTGGATTTGAATTCCTATTTGATTTTACAAAATATCTTGATCGTGCCTCTCTGAGGAAAAAATAAGGGATGAAAAGGGCTCGTGACGTCGTGGAATATTGAATGAAATAACCAATGGTGAAATTTCTTGTGTCAATTCAAGTCGCGGGTTCGACACAAAGTGTAAAAGAGCTATATTGAATCGAGTACCGGCAAAGGAAGGAACTTCGAGGTTGGTTAAATCCACTTGGTACCTAATATTAGACAAGAGATGAAACGTCTTATTGCCGTGATACATCCAGAGCCCGAGATGCTCCGAAGAAGCTTTTGAAGCTCGAAGCGCTTCCGTAAGTGTCCTCGTGCGGCACTCAAGGTCTCCAGGGGCTTATAAATTCAGCTCACGAGAGCATCTCGGTTACAACCCCTCCTAAAGCCGTTGAATTCGCGGTATATCCCTTTTGAAAGGGACGACGACCACGCGCTTTTATAAGTGACAATTATGCGGGACTGCGACGCACTCGGAGCAATTTTCAGTCGTATAAATTTTGCTTTGTCGGTTTGCCCCTCACAACGATCAGTAAAACAGTCAGAAACAGACTTAATTGCAGACATATCGTCATCAAAGATTTTAGACCAAAATCTTGATCAAGAAAATAGATGGACGCTCTTTTTTTTTTTAAAGAAAATTATAATGATCTATGACAATTTTTTAGCTTAATGAGATTCAAGTGATAGTAATTTCGATCAATGATGTACATGGGTAATTCCATGTCAAATCGACCAAGAGTTGGAATGGAACCCTTTCGATTTCCATGAAATTTGTTCAGAAGTTTTCGTTTTTGATAAAACGAAGTTCTACCAAAGGAAAATATCGTTTTTTTTTAAAGTTATGCGAAATTCAAAATTTCACAATTTTTCAAATCTTTCAAGTTTATTTTTTTATTATCTCGAAAACTATTAGAGTTACGAAAAATCGTTCTGAATTAGTCTTGAAGAGTATACTTGGGGCTACGAAAAAAAAATATATAGATTCCGGACAAAAATTTTGAAAATGATGAATTTGGAGAATTTTGAATTTTCTAAAATCGTAAAAATCCAAGTTCAGTATCAAATTTTGGGTTTAATTTTTGAAGTATAATATCTTGTACTAATCTTAAAAGATCCTGAAATTTTCAGAAAGGTGTTTTTTGTGTTTTCAGAAATATGGATGTTTGAATTTTTAAAAATCGTGTAAATCCAAGATCAACATTAAATTTTTGGTTAAATTTTTTTTTATGTAATATCTTCTACTGATTTTTTATTTTTACCTCTCACACTGAAAAAAAATGTGCGAATGAACAAAATTTGCAGTCAAATACGTTCAACCAGATATTTATTCGGTCTAACTAAATAATTCGTTTTTTGAACAATTCTGCGCTTCGGTTGACCAAAATATTATTCAGGCAACAAAATGTTGAATTGTACTAATTAAATTATCTAGTTGAACGTATTTGACTGTAGATTTTATTCATTCACACATTTTTTTTTCGGTGCAGTTATGTAAAGTTGAGCAATCATGTAGTTTTGTAATTGTGAGCAGTAAAAAAAAGTAAAAAGAAGGGTATATTGGTAAAAAATAAATTTTTTGTTTACCAAAATTAAAAAATTTATATTTTTGAAACAAAAAAACACCATCCAGAAAATTTCAGGATTTTTTAAGATCAGTACAAGGTATTGTATAAAAAAAATGTAACCAAAAATTTAATGTTGATCGTGGAATTGAACGATTTTTAAAAATTACAAAATTCATATTTTTGAAAAAACAAAAAACACCTTTCTGAAAATTTCAGGATCTTCTAAGATCAGTACAAGGTATTATATTTAAAAAAATTGAACCAAAAATTTAATACTGAACTTGGATTTTCACGATTTTTGAAAATTCAAGATTCTCCAAATTCATCATTTAAAAAAAAAAAATTCGGAATATTTTTTTTTCGTAGCCCCAAGTTCTTCATGACGAATTCAGAACGATTTTTCGTAACTATAATCGTTTTCGAGATATTTATAAAATAAACTTGAAAGATTTTAAAAATTGTGACATTTTGAATTTTGCATAACTTTCGAAAAAAAAATTAATTTTTTTCCTTTAGTAGAAATTGAATTTTTTTTTTTTTCGTTAGTTATGCAAAATTTAAAACTTCACAATTTTTCAAAATTGATTAATTGATTGATTAATTAATTAATTAATTAAATATTAAACCTCTCCACAAGCAAAAAATTTCATAATCACTCTCTACTATGTCAGAGCGTGTCCAAACCAATGAGAAGACAGAACAACCTGCGGAGTGCTTGATAATATATTGGTTGACAGTCGGATTGACTTGCGCCCACAAAATTCATCGTCCAACCGAAATACATCGTTCACGGAATCGTTTAATTTTAACCACCGGACCGCCAGAATTACGACGATAAATAATCCTTCTTGTACGACAAGATTTGAAAATCTATCATGGCCGAGAAGTATGATGGAGGAAGGCTTTTGAGATACGAGATATTAGGGGGGAAAAAAATTGGGCAATTTTCCAAAAACTCTCGAGCAGCTGATCTCGCGGGTTTTCTGAATGAAAATCGCCGCTTATATTGTTCAATAACGGGTCTGAGAAATTTATGCTCGATCATCGGCTTGATCCGTGACAGCGATCCAAAGCGCAAGATCATCGACGTCATCCACAGCTCCGTTGGCCATTTACCAGCTTCCCATTGCCGTTGGACGAGTCTATTGATCCGAGTTAGAAACGAGTTTACAGAGTACAGCGAACCCTTAAAAGAAATTTGCACGAGTTGAGATACAAAACGATCTGGAGGCCTCAAATCGGCGTTTTAAATGCGTTAAGCGCGGCTTGATGTAATACTTTTGGATTCTGGCAATGACGCTTGACACCGTTGCAAATTTAACGGTCGAGGAATTTCCAACCTAAAGTTTACCAGAATCGAGGTTGCCAGATCCAAGATCGAATGACCATCTTCTTCTTGGCGATTCGGCCAATTGTTATAAAAAGAAATTGGACCCTCATTGGAAATGCTCCTCGAAGATTGAGGAATGCAGGGTTGCAAATAATGCATTACTTTTTTTACTGCATTTGCATTTTCATTAACCATTAACCATTAAAATGTAATCGTTAATAGAAATTATTTTCATTAACCATTAAAATTCAATTATTAATGTAAATTATTTTCATTAACTATTAAAATTATTTTCATTAACCATTAAAATCCAATGGTTAATGGAAATTATTTCCATTAACCATTAAATGTTAATGGTTAATAAAAATGCAATTGCTTTCAAAAAAGTAATGCATTATTTGCAATCCTGCCAATTACAATGTAGTGTGTAATAAAAAAAATTTCCATTACCCACTGCAATGTAATGTGTAATGGACGAAACTTTGATTGCAATTTTGAGAATGGAAAAATATAGATGAATAAATTATTGCAGTTTTGCATTGGATTTTATTAACTTAGAACTTAGATTTTTAGAATTATAATATAGATGCTTTTTAGAATTTAGGGTACTTGAAAATCTAATTCCTAAAACAATAAAATGTAATGCAAAATTGCAATAATTTATTCATTTATATTTTTCCATTCCCAAAATTGCAATCAAAGTTTTGTCTATTACACATTACATTGCAATGGGTAATGGAAATTTTTTCTATTACACACTACATTATAATGGGCAGGGTTGCAAATAATGCATTACTTTTTTAAATGCAATTGCATTTTCATTAACCATTAAATTTTAATCGTTAATGAAAATAATTTCACTGAGAAAAAAAAAATGGTTGAATATGCAAAATCGTTAGTTGAATAAGGGCAACTAAATATTTATTCGGTCTAACTAAATAATTAGTTTCTTGAATAATTCCGCGCTTCGGTTTACCAAAATATTGTTCAGGCAACAAAAATTTGGACTGTACAACTAAATATTTAGTTGCACGTATTCAACTAAACGATTTTGCGTATTCAACCATTTTTTTTCTCTGTGTTCCATTAACCATTAAATTTTAATGGTCAATGAAAGTAATTATACCATTAACCATTAAATTTTCATGGTTACGAAAATAATTTCCATTAACCATTAAATTTTAATGGTTAATGAAAATAATTTCCATTGACCATTAAATGTTAATGGAAATTAATTTCATTAGCCATTAAAAAAGTAATGGTTAATGCATTACTTTTTCATTAAAAATTTTGCAACCCTGGAGGAATGTGGTCAAAAGGTAGCGCAATAACTGAATTACCGTCAATATTGTCCAACTATAATCTCATTGAATTAATTTGGTCCGTTTGATCTAATTTGGTAGAACTTCGTTTTGTTATAAACTAAAACTTCTGACCAAATTTCATGGAAATTGAAAGAGGTCGATTCCAACTCTTGGTCGATTTGACATGGAATGACCCGGATACATAATTTTTTTAAATTTAATTTATACAATTCTTATCCAAAAAAATGGCGAGCAAAGGTAACCCCACGAAAAGTGGAGGCAGATGACTTTCGTCGGAATTTTTCATTTTTCAAAATGGTCAAATTACAAGTCATCATAATAAGTCCAATTGGTCGGAGCTTTCAATTGTCGTTTGCCTTTCAGTTTCCCATGAGTCGAATGTGCGGAAAATACCCCAGAAAATCCCGTGTCTCAGTGCATCTCAGTTGTGCTTTCCAGTAACTGGAACGGTTCCAAGAGAAAGATCCTGAAGAGACAGAGAAATAATAAGTCACTCGTGCATGCAACCAAGGGGAAACTTCACTCTGGGAAATCCGCGAAAACCGACCAAAAAGGTCTTTGACACATCTGTTGGTGGTGGGCCAAAAAGTCTCGATCGTCGGGTGACAGTGGACCGATTGTAGTCCATTGGCTTTGGCGTTGGCGTAACTTGCACCTGGGAACAAAAACACAGCTGCAATCTCTATAACTGCCAAATTCTACCGCTTTTCACTATTGCTTTTGGCATTGAGCCGATAGATAATACACACGTGCGCCAATCATCAACTGGGATCGATCAGTGGTTACATTTACTCGAAAAGAAAGACAGACATTGTGGTTATAAGGAATTACACCCAGTAATGGTTAAACAAACACTTTTTTCTAAAAACGATATTTTTTGGTAATGAAAAAAATAATTTACTACCATTATGGTAGGTTAAGGAATCTCCATAATGAAGACTAACTTTAACTTAGAAAATAGTAATTGAAACTATAAGACTTATAACCCTAACTAACTAATAAAGTTTTTAGCTGGGGTTAGCATTTTTTTTTTATCGGGAAAATACACTTTCTCTCAGCTTTTTTTTTAAACGATATTTTTTGACACTGAAAGCAATAGTTCGCTATATTTGTAGTACGTTAAGGAATTTCCATGACATAGATTAACTGTAACTAACAATATGATAATTGAATCTATACCAATTATAACCCTAACTAAGTATCTATTGATGAAGTTCTTAATTGAGGTTAGAATTTTTTAAATTCGCGAAAATACGTTTTTTCGCAGTCTCTTAACTAAGTGTGATTCCTTAACCCCACCACAACAGCAGGTACAATTCAGGCGAAAATTGCAATACCTTAGAATCTTTTACATAAACTTCAACCAACTTTAACTAAGCTCCTGCAATGTATGGTAATCTTAACCAATAGAATGGTGATTAAAACTAAAAATTCTGATTTTAACCAAGTATCTATTGATCATGTTTTTACTTCAGGTTAAATTTCAAAAATTCGAAGAAGTACGCTTTTTCTCCATTAACCCCGAACTACCCTTAAACTTTAACTGAAAAAAGTTGATTAACCAATAATTATTCAGTTTTTCATGGCTCATTCCATGTCAAATCGACCAAGAGTTGGAACCCTTTCAATTTCGATGAAATTCGATCAGAAGGTTTCGTTTTTGATAAAACGAAGTTCTACCAAAGGAAAAAAATTAAAAATTTTTTTCCAAAAGTTATGCGAAATTTGAAATTTCACAATTTGTTTAATCTTTCAAGTTTATTCTTTAAATAGCTCGAAAACCATTATAGTTACGAAAAAATGGTTCTGAGCTCGTCTTGAAGAGTATACTTACTTGAGGCTACGAAAAAAAAAATATTCCGAAAAAAAAATTTGAAAAATGATGAATTTGGAGAATTTTGAATTTTCAAAAATCGTGAAAATTCAAGTTCTGTATTAAATTTTTGGTTCAATTTTTTATATATAATACCTTGCACTGATCTTAAACGATCGTAAAATTTTCAGAAAGGTTTTTTTTTTGTTTTTTCAAAAATATGAATATTCGAATTTTTTAAAATATAAATTTTTGAATTTTGGTAAAAACTTTTTTTTTCACCAAAATACTGTTACTTTTACTTTTTTTTTACTGCTCAAAATTACAAAACTACATGATTGCTTAACTTTACTTAACTGAAAACTACATTAAAAAAAAATTTTCAACAAAAATTCAAAAATTCAAAAAAACACCTTTCTGAAAATTTCAGGATCTTTTAACATCAGTACAAGGTATTATATTTAAAAAAATGAACCAAAAATGCAATACGGAATTTGAATTTTCACGATTTTTGAAAATTCAAAATTCTCCAAATTCATCATTTTTCAAAAAAAATTTTCGAAAGATTTTTTTTATCGTAGCCACAAGTATCTTCTTCAAGACGAACCCAGAACGATTTTTTCGTAACCATAATAGTTTTCGAGTTATTTAAAAAATAAACTCAAAAGATTTTAAAAAATTGTGAAATTTTGATTCTTGCATAACTTTCGAAAAAAAATACACAAATTCTTACTCTTTGGTAGAACTTTGTTTTATTAAAAACAAAAACTTCTGACCAAATTTCATCGAATTTGAAAGGGGTCGATTCCAACTATTGGTCGATTTTACATGGAATGGCCCAGTTATAATTATCAACAATTTGCGGTAACTTTATTTCCATTCGACCTTACGGCGAAATATAGAATTTCCTCAAAGCACTGTAAATATGGCAAATCATTCAGTTCGGTGTAAACCAGTTATTTTCTTTTGATGGAAACAAACGGGAATCAGTTTTCGTTCTCCTGTCTTTTGTTGAGCGCGTTTCTGGTTAACCGGCTTCGGACGAAAGCTTGAAAGACGAGAAAACGAGTTTTGGCGATGGTTAGCCGGTGAAAATGACTGTTGAAATTGAATTGACCGTGGACAAGGAAAAGAAAGAGAGACAGCGAGAATGATGGCAAAAGGAATGATTCGAGAGAAAATGCGCACAGCAAAGCACTAATGCGTTTCAGTTTGTCCAAAGCTTCAGCGAGTTCCCCGAAAGATGTCATCTCGTCTCGTTCGCGTGATGTCGTCCGTATACTTCTCTCGTTCTTCTTCTTCTTCTTCTTCTTCTTCTTCCTCTTGTCTTGTCCAGAGCTTCCTCCTTTTTTCTTCACACTCCTATTTCTTCCTCCTTTTTCTCTCCTTCTTGTCCCACTTAATTTCCAATCCTGATCGGAATTTCATTCTGAACTTTCAATAGCCAAAAGCTCACTCTTGGAATTTCCGGGCTGGTCCAAAATGGACTTGGAAAGCTGGAAAATCAGATTTCTTTGGAAATTTGCCGAAAAAAAAGCTCCCATCGCTTCGTCGTAATTCGTTTTTCGTTCCTCGGTATTTATTTCTATCAAAGGCAAATTCAAAAGCTCGTAAATGCTTCGTTGCTTCTCTCGTAATTCACGTTTTCCGGGGAATCGAGCAAAAAAACAGTGAAATATATTGTTCACCAGACGTGGTTTTTCACGAAAATATAAGCTCGCCAATGAACCGTAAATTTGGGAGGAAAAAGAAGGGAAGGCTCGAAAAGATTCTCAGAGGGATTTGGAATAATTCGGCGAGAAAACCATTTATTTCTCTGAATTAATGCGCGCAAGATCGGCGAAATTCATTCTTAATTAATACAAAGTTAATTCGACGAATTTAAGTCGTTAAAAAAGCTTCGAATTAAATGATTCAACAAACATGATCCAGTGATCGGCAGTATCGATTTTTTCGTCAACGATATTGATTATATTGATCATTTTTTCGAAAAATTAATAATCAGTCAAAAAATCGTACTAATTAGTGACCAAATGTTTCTAATTTTTTAAAAAATTAGTATTCAGCGAAAAAATATTTCCAAAGAAATTAGTAATTAGCGAAAAAATATTACCAAGTTCTTTTCTAAATATGTAAGGAATAAATTTGTAAGGAAAATATTACTAATTAATAAAAAAAAAAACACAGTCATATGTAGAAAAGTATTATATATATTAGGGTGACAGTTATTTAGGCTTTAGCGAAATAAGTTCGGCGCCACCCCAAAAACATAATCAAGGTGTATCAATAAAAATTTGTGTAAAGTTTGGAGGCGCTGGGAAAATTGGAAAACGCGCCAACGGGCGATTGAAATTTTAAATGTTTTTTGGGCATCTCTACAGAGGTTGTCATCAACAAAATTATGAACGAAAAAAATGGAAAAAATTTGGTTTTGTACACCATACTATGCACGATAAGTGTACCAAATTTCAAATTTTTCTCATTAATATTATACTCGGCAAAAAAAAATCACTGATGCGTGGGATAAATACATGTATTTTACATTTAAAATTTCAATCGCTAGGTGGCGCGTGTTCCAATTTTCCGAGCGCCTCCAAACTTTACACAGATTTTTTTTGATACACCTTGATTATGTTTTTGGGGTGGCGTCGAACTTTTTTCGCCAGAGCTCAAATAACTGTCACCCTAATATATATTTACGTACTTGTGTGTACGGATTGAGTAATTCTTATAAGCTCAAACAACTCTATTGAAAAAGTTGATTTATTTTTAAAAATAACTCGAACTTTTGAATATTTCACACATTAGTATTTATTGTATCGAATGTCATACGATATCACATAAGTTATTATTAATACGAATAAAATTGAATCAGTCCTTATTGAAAAACGCATTGGTAATTTTTTTGTATTACTTCTTCCAAAATTAATACAAAATTTATCCACGAATTATTGATTTTTTTGGTTATTTAGCAATATCTTTCTCGTTAATTACTAATTCTTGGAAAAAATTAGTAATATTTTATCGTTAATTACTCATTTTTTTGGAAAAATTAGAAATATTTTCTCACTGATTACTTATTCATTAAGAAAATTATTCATTTTTTAGAAAAATTATTTATATCTTCTCGCTAATTATTCATTTTTCAAAAAAATTGGATAATAAAAATAATCGATTTTTTTATACCGATCACTGGAATAATCACTTATAATCTCATAAATTCGTTGTGAAAAAAAAATCATTGTCTCTTGGCTCTTAATTTCCTTATAGCAATTTAAATAATTTTTCATCTGACAACAAAGGATCTCCGCTAGCTTATCTATTTTTTTTATCGGTTCTTCGAATATAAGGAAACATTTTTAAAAAATTTCCATAATATTCGCCAATATTCCACGCTCAAAAAAATTATACTGTCCCAAAAAGCGTCACAACTCGGTTTCAAAGTGTCTTCGCCATCCACTGGGCTTCTGACCAAAATTTTTTTCAGTCAATTCCATAAATTTCCGTTTCAATAAACGAATTTACTTGAATCTAACAATATGTTATCAATTATATGTAATATGTTGTTTGAATCACAAACACATTTTATCATTCAAAACATGCATGTCTTTTAATACAGGAAGCACTGAGAAAAAAAATTGGTTGAATCAACAAATTAATTAGTTCAATCAACAGGAAAAATGATTGACTCAATCAAATGTGTGTTTATTAATTGTTGCTAAACATTTTGAAAAAAATATATAGCCCTTGCCAAATAATTTAATATGCATAGTTTAGTGACCCCAAAAAGAGATAAATAGAAAAAAAAAAGACAAATCTGCGCCAATTTCTACCTACCATCATACCTATCCTACCTAACTACCTAACGCTATCGACTACTACTATCGACTACTACTATGCACTTGAAAAAAGTTAGGAGTTATGAAGATTCGAATATAAGAAAACATTTAAAAAACCAGTTTTTAAATTTTTAACGACTTATGTATACTATTAAAGCCTACTATAGAAATGATAGTTCTTCACTTGAAAGAAATAAAAATTTCATCATTCCAAACAAATATTCTATTGGAATAAAATAATGTGTTATTTATTTTACTACAGCTTCTTTTAAAATAATCACAATCAATTTTATATCTAATAAATATTGAAAATACTACAGAAATATTTTTAGAAGTAAAATAATAATGAATTTATTGCAAAGAAATAATTTTGTTCGAAAAAAATAATTTAATATTGATGTCGTTTTTCAGATTCAAATAATCTCATGTTTATGATGCAATAAATCTAATTAATCCAATGAATGCAAATTTATTAAAATCTATTTAAATAAAGATATTTTTAGAAGTAAAATAATTATGAATTTATTGCAAAGAAATAAATTAGTTCGAAAAAAATAATTTTGTATCGGATTCGTTTTTTAGATTCAAATAATCTCATGTTTATGATGCGATCAATGTAATTAATCCAATGAATACAAATTTAATCAAATCTATCATGCGTTTGAGTGATTTTCTTGGTTCAACAAATGTACAATCGAATTAATACTTTCATTTAATAAATAAATTCATGTTCTCAAATTCAGTAATTTTTTCTCTCAGTGCATTTTTTACAAATTCTTCTCCGGACCAAAAATCATAAAAACCATTTTTCTCAAGGAACAGCTCGACGATTCCATTTCCCAAACTCGGCAAACCTTTCGGACCATTTTTTTTCACACTTTTCACGCCACCATCTATTCTCCTATTTATTTATCACCCGGGGAACATTGTGAAAGTGACAAATGCTAAATATCTCTCTCTCTTCCTCGACGTAAGTACGTCTGTATCTTAATCTTCACGTTTGCCGGGAGCTTCTCGAAGGAGACCGAAGTGAGACGCGATTTTGCACGCGTTCCTTCCAATATATCGAGCATTGCGATCGCAAAACCGTCTGCAAAGACCCGAGCAATAGGATCCCGAAGTGGAGGAGAGGAAGAGGGACAATTCTCGATTTACTCGACTGGATGTTTATAGGTTAGTCTCGCTGGGAAACGTTTGTCGTAAATCGTTTAATCGACACCTCGCGTGCCTCCGTTTCATTCGTATGTATTCCCGAGACCGAGAGATTCCTTTTCCCATTCCTCCTTCAAAAGGTGGAGGATCCTCGTCCATCGATCAACGCGGATGAGGAACGCAACCCCATCAACTTCTTTCGCGCTCTCGCGAATGATCGAGGAAATAGAAAGAAAGCTAACAGTTGGAAAAAAAAAAAAAAAAAAAAAAAAAAAAAAAAAAAAAAAAAAAAAAAAACGTGGCCAAGTCCGGAACGCAGATGCTCCCTCGCGAGCCTCTTCTCGTTATCTGTGGACGTTCATCTCTATACGAGAGACGCAGAATCACCCACAGAGACGAACGTACAAGAGGCCTCTGTCCTATTCATCTTTTCCATCGGCTCGAGCTTTGCCTTCCCTCGCATCCATCGCTTCTCGAATAAATAAATGCACATACTTTTATGCAGATATATATGTGTCATTCCACATGAATTCAACGATGTTTTGCTCGGAGACCCCTTCGATTTTTTTTATTTTTTAATACGATATTATACATCCAAAAAGAAGTATCCACGTAAGTTTTTAGCTCTCCATCTTAACCCATACCGAAGTTATTGATTTTTGAAAAAATATTCTCAAAATAATCATAACTTCTCGAATAATCGAAATATTCTTATTTGTTACGAGGACATTTTTTTTGTTTTTCAATGTACTTTCTGAAAAAAATATTGAAAACTGAGAAATAAATTTTTTAAATAGTTTTTTAGCTGTTTCAACCTAAATTGAGCTAAAAATTGGATTTTCTTGCAGTGGGACCCCCGATTTTTTTCAAAAAAAATTATAAAATTCTACGTTAAAAAACAAAATTTTTGAGATTTTACTGAAGAGGGGATTCTAATAACTTCGTTTATAAAAAAAAATTTCGATTTTTTTTCCCGCAATTTTTGACTTTTTTTCTTCTATAACCACAATAGTTGATTTAAATTATGTTAAAATAAATAATTCAACTTCTCGCACATATTTCCTTAGTAAATTATAATAATTAACTTGAAGAATTACAATTTTTATATAAAAAAATTGAATAAAGTACAGAACGTACTTAAATTGTAATGCCTAATGTTAATTATTATAATTTACAAAGGAAATATTTAACAGAAGTTAAATTATATATTTTAACATCATTGAAATGAACTATTGTGATCATAAAAGAAAGAAAAGATCAAAATTAAGAGGAAAAAAAATCAATTTTTTTTTTTAATAAGAAGCTATTTGAATCCCTTCTTCGGTAAAATCTTAAAAATTTTGTTTTTTAACGTAGGATTTTATAATTTTTTTTGAAAAAAATCGAAGGTGCTGCATTAAAAGAAAATCCAATTTTTTAGCTTAATTTAGCTTAAGACAGTTAAAAAAACATTTTAAAAATTTTTTTCTCAATTTTCAATATTTTTTTCAAAAAGAACATTGAAGAACAAAAAAAAATGACCTCTTAACAAATTACAATATTTTGATTATTGTAGAAGGTATGATTATTTTTTAAATATTTTTTCAAAAATCAATAACTTCGGTATGGGTCAAGATAAAGAGCTAAAAATTTATATGGATACTTTTTTTTGCATGTATGATAACATATTAAAAATTTGAAAAAATCGAAGGGGTCACCGACAAAACGTCGTTGAATTCATATGGAATGACACATATACATATAAATGGGGCGCTCCACGCCAAATCGGACACCATTTAGCTCTTGCATCTCCGATTTTTTTGAAATTTTTCATGTTTCAGTATCGCTTGAAACAGGCTTCCATGATTTTTTCATTTTTTTTTATCAAAACGTTTTCAAGATATTGATTTTTCAATAATTACGCTACTTTTTTTGTTAAACGTCCATAATTCAGCGAAAAATGCGCCGAATAGGACGTTTTTTTTCAAACTTTTTGTTTTTAAACGTACTTTTGATAAAGAATATTGAAAAAAATGCATACCCTATTTCTATAAGATTTTCAAGTGTCAAGTATAAATTGCTGATTTACAAAAAACACGTACTGATCGATTTTCTTAAATTTTTTTTGTAAAAAACTGTCATTCATTCCACAACTTTTTTCGCAAAGTTATGGACGTTTAAAAAAAAAAGTAACGTAATTTTTGATAAATCGGTATCTTGAAAACGGTTCAACAAAAAAAAATGAAAAAAATCATGGAGTCCTCTTTCGATCGATACTAAAACATGCAAAAATTTCAAAAAAATCGAAGATGCAAAAGCTAAATGGTGCTAAATTGACAAATCGAAATAAATAGATCCTATCGTTATCCCATTTTCTACTTACGATTAGGCTTAAAAGTTGTAGAATGAATGACAGTTTTTTACAAAAAAAAATTAAGAAACTCGATCTGTACATTTTTTTTTTTGTAAATCAACAATTTTCATTTAAAACTTGAAAATCTTATAGAAATACGGTTTGAAAATATTTTTCATCAAAAGTACGTTTAAAAGCAAAAATTTTGAAAAAAAAGTCGTCCCCTTTGGTCAATTTTTCGCAAAGTTATGGATGTTTAAAAAAAAAGTAACGTAATTTTTGAAAAATCGATATTTTGAAAACGGTTCAACAAAAAAAAATGAAAAAAAACGTGGAGGCCTCTTTCAATCGATACTAAAACATAAAAAAAATCCAAAAAAATCGGAGATTCAAAAGCTTAATGGTGTCCGATTTGGCGCGGAATGCTCCATATATATATATGTGTATGGATGGGTATGAATGTATATAGATTTGTTCATCGTACTTTGCTGATGCCCACCTCCTCATTCTAGCGCTACTTCGCTTCATCACGATCTTGTCATCCCACTCAAAATACGGTTGCGAGTGTCATGCAAATTGCGTCTAGCGATTTCAGTCACCGATACGCCGCATGTGCATCACCCTCTCTCTCTCTCTCTCTCTCTCTCTCTCTCTCTCTCTCTCTCTCTCCCTCTCTCTCTCTCTCTCTCTCTCTCTCTCTCTCTCTCTCTCTCTTTCTCTCTCCGTCTCTCTTTCTTGCTTTATCTTTTTCTCTTTGAACCACGAGCAGAGGGGAAATCCCACATCTCGCGTGCATAAACTCCATAGACAATAGGAAAGGAATACACTTTTGGACCCGTACGTTGTGGAATAATAAAGTCTCGTTATATTCCGTTCTCACGATATATTTTGTATGTGTTTTTGTATTTATATGTGTGGGGCAAATCCAGAGATTTCGGATTTTGTTAATTTTTTTAAAATTTTGCTTATTATTTATTTATTTATTATTTAATTAACTTATTTTTTATTCATTATATACTCATTTGTTATAATATTTATTTATTTATTTATTATGTAATGTTGATTATTTTTTTATAATTAATATTTTCGATTTAGTTCGTTTGATTATATATATTGTTATTGCATGGATAAATATAATAATTGAGTTGAAGAATAATTAATGATAACCGTAGTAATTAGTCATTTTTTATATTAACTTATTAGTTAATTGCTTTCTCCTTTTGGCTATTAATTTAATAATATTTTAAATTCCGGTCTGAAACTTTTACAGTATATTCTTAAGACACTTATCTTGCGAAAAATGTAAAAAAAAAATGGATTTTTTGAACCCGTCACTATGGGCTACCTTCAGGATGTTGAGTCCTGAATCGCAAATGATGAGAAAATTCTGAAAATTTGGTACGTTTTTGGATGAATTATTTAAGAGGTCGTGTAAAAATTTCATGACGATTAGGAAGCTCGTTATCGAACAATTAACATTAACAAATTAAATTAAATTAAATGTAGCCTTATGGAAACTGATATAACTTTGCGAAAAGTTTTTTTTTGACATCTTAATTTTTTAATATCTACACTATATCGAAAGCAACGGAAACAAAACGAAGTTTATTGATAAGTATTTTTTTTATTTGTTTAAAACATTTTTCTTAACAAAATGTTAATATTTTAATAACGAGCTTCCTAATCGTCGTGAAATTTGTACACGACCTCTTAAATACTTCATACAAAAACATACCAAATTTTCAGAATTTTCTCATCATTTTTCATTTTAACCCTTAAGGAGGTTGAAGTTATGATGATAGAATTCTGAAAATTTAATATGTTTTTACATGAAGTATTCGGGAGGTCGTGTAAAAATTTCACAATGATTAAGAAGCTATTTATCGAACTGTTTTGTACTTTTTATAAGACTATTTCAGAAATGTTTTTTGACTAAAAAATAAAAGTCAATCATTTCAATTTTTCTATATGTTGTTATTTATGTCTTTGACGTCACAAAAAAAAATTTTTAAGTTTGTTTTTGAATATATAAATGGTGCTTTCCAGGTAATCTGAAATAAAAAACTAAAAACCCGTAGTAAAAAACTCCATTAGTCGCCATTGAAAAATCCCCATTCATTCCCCATTGCCAAAATAACCAACGGAGATGAATGCCGAATTGCCTAAGGGGATTTTCGCCATTGAATTCCCCATTTGAAATCGAATGAGGATTTTCCAATGAGGATTGACTTCCCCATTTGAAACGGAACGGGGATCATCCTATGGGGATTCAATGAAGAAAATCCCCATAGGCAATTCGGCATTCATCTCCATTGGTTTTTGTAGGCAATGGGGAATGAATGGCGATAATCAATTGAGATTCTTTCATATAGTAAAAAACTCCATTTGTCACCATTGAAAAATCGCCATTCATTCCCCATTGCCAAAATAACCAATGGAGATGAATGCCGAATTGCCCAAGGACATTTTCGCCATTGAATTCCCCATTTGAAATCAAATAGGGATTTTCCAATGAGGATTGACTTCCCCATTTCAAACGGAATAGGGATTATCCCATGGGCATCAGTCGGCAAGAACTCCTTGCATGGATTTTTTGGACACCGACTTCCGCTAATATTCCGTGCTCACAATCGTCTAGATGAGCATACTCTTCGCATAATCCGTATGGGAGTTTAGCGGGTTGCCGTCCTGCGACATCTCGCGCCAAGTCTCGGAACTAACGCGACGCGGTTTCCAATGGACATCTTTGGGTAATGCTGATCATTCAGTTCATCCGCATTTACTTCCCAATGAACATCATTGGGTAAAGCTGATCATTTCGTTCATCAGCATTTGCCTTCCAATGGACACCATTGGGCAATGCTGATGGCTCGGTCCATCAGCATTTGCTTTCCAATGAGCATCATTGAGTAATGGTGATCATTCGGTTCATCCGCATTTGCTGTCCAATGGACGTCATTGGGCAATGGTGACTTTTCAATGGATATCCATTCACTGATCAATGGTCGTTCCTATATGCCATTGAAAAATGCGGAAATCTCAATGGGTCCCCATTCATTGTCCAATGGAGTCGTATGAGGACCATTGGTTGCCATTGGTGATTCAATGGAGTTTTTTACTACGGGAAAGATTATTGTTCTGTAATCTTCTCGTTATCGCAGGTAGCAGATTTAGACATTTAAACAAAAAAAAACCAATTACGGGCTTGTGAAAAAAAAAAATTAAAAAATCGCGGTTTTTTTTTCTTTGAAATTTGGGGTAAAAAATAGGAAATTTTTTAGGGAAAATTAACAATTCTGCTATCTGCGGTAGCCACTGATGTATACAATAACATATCCAAATTTCAGGCCAATCGGTTCAGCAGATTTTTTTTTTTGCCCGGGCCGATCGGTAAAATGTAGTCCACTTTGGCCAAATGAAGCACCATTTAAATATTCAAAAACAAACCTTAAAATTTTTTTTTGTGACGTCAAAGACATAAATAACAATATATAAAAAAATTGAAATGATTGAGTTTTATTTTCTAGTAGAAAAAAAATGTCTGAAATAGTCTTATAAGAAGTGCAAAACCTCCTGACAACATCCTTAAGTTCAAAAAAACTTGACCGAATTTCCAAATTGCCCAAACTTTGTTCTCTCTCTCTCCCTCACGCACACACACACTCGTCTCGGTCTCTCTCTCTCTCTCTCTCTCTCTCTCTCTCTCTCTCTTTCTCTCTCTCTCACGCCACTCAAAAAATGTGTATATCCCCTCCCACGATTGCACCCCAGTTACCGCAAGTTGCCTTCCCCCCCCCTTCCGCCGCAACATCTCTCTCTCCCTCCCTCTCTTTTCTTGGGCATGGTAAAGTTTCCCTTTCCATCGAGCCACACGCCGCAGTCAGGTTCCCCCGCGCTCTTCCTCGCTCCCCACCCCGAAGCTTCGCAGCCACACACACACACACACACACAAACACACACAAACGCGTATTAAGCTCCCCTCCCCACTTTTCGGCATTTCGACGGCGACCTCATCTACGGATACTCACGCGCACTGCCGCTAGTTCAAATCCTACCGCTATTCGATAAGGTGGAGGAGAGAAGTGCAAGGCAGAGAGAATCCGGCGGAGCTTCTCGCGCCGTGTTTAAACGCGACTCTTCCGTCTCTCGTTCTCGTCAAAAGAGACCCACACGTCGTCTTGTACGCTTGTACACGCTCCGCATATTTATCATACATATATTTATATATATATATACATGTATAAAAATTCTCGCGTGTTGTATCCGCGAGATCCGCGCGATCCGGTTTATTCTCACTGTTCGCGTTGGCGAGTCAAGTGTGCGTTTGTTTCTCGCGCGATAAAAGTTGAAATTTCGTCGAGTTTTTCGTTCCCATCCGGACCAAAAAGATCGACGTTTCCGGATCGATAGTGAAGACACTCGATTTCACTCGGAACGCCTCTATAAAGTGGATCTTTTGCTCGATGAACTTTTTTTTACCGGAAATCGCTAAAAAATCGACGATAAATCGGGAAAAGAATAATTCATGTGACCAAGGAATTGTGGTTTGTGCTGATATGATCGATAAGAAACTCTGAATGTGTCGGACAATTTTTTTGTTTTTTTTTTTTGTGGTATTTTGGAGCGTCAGGGAAACCGATCCGAGATCGAAAGTTTCGAGGCGAGTCGATCACGAAAGTGTTATTTTGATTCTCTTTCTTCGATTTTCACACGTGTTCGCGCATAACTAATCGCTTTTGTACTTTTGGCCTTGCGCGAATTTCTCCTGCGAAAGAGATTAGTCGGTCCGACGATTAAAAAAAATTTATTCAAAAATTGAATAAATTGAGAGAGGAGGTGAATAAACGTGACTTTTTTTGAGCGGGAATCGGCGGACACGTGCGATTATGTGTCCTGAGAATATTCGCGGCGAATAAAAGCCCGCCTTTTTGCGCCCTGGCTCGTTTAACCCCGCGGATTTTAGGGGTTGACGGGGGCGAAGGGAGGGGAGCCTAACGGGCCCAAACGGGGCCCCACAGTTTTGGAAGGGGAGCGCCGCGGGAGGAGGGAAAAGTGAGGAGAGGAGAAATAAACAATAGTGAAAAAAGTGGGACAACGAATGCCCTGGCAATCACAAAGAATCATGAGAGGCAAGTCTAAAAGAATTGTAACAAAAAAAAATCACTGTGTTTATGAGCAATTTTTTTGTTATCGTTATGGATTTTTTACCTTTTTTTATGTTGAGTCTTTGTCTTGAAATATATTTTTTTGCTTAAAAAATGACTCCCAACTAGATGGAAAATATTTAAACGTAGCTCAAAGCGAGATTCTAATTATTTTTTTAAATGTATTTATCAATTTTATTTTTTACTTTTCTCATTTCATAGATTTTTCACATGCCTAATTTTTATTCAGAGTTGATTGTTAATTCATAATTGAATTAACAATTGTTAATGAATTGTTGTGAATTGTTAATTCATAATTAAAATGTGTAAAAAATTTTGGAGTGGGAAGAAAAAACAGGATTTGATCCTCGATTTAATGGTTATTCTTGGAAGGCTTGGAGTGACCTCTTATTTTTTTTTGGGTCAGATCTGTGATGAGATTTTTTATCTAACAAAGATTGATTTTTTACCTTTTTTTTATCTCGAGTCTTTGTCTTGAAATATATTTTTTTGGTTGAAAAATGACTTCCAACTGGATGGAAAATATTTAAGGGTAGCTCAAAGCAAGATTCTAATTATTTTTTGAAATGTATTTATCAATTTTTATTTTTTACTTTTCTCATTTCACAGATTTTACACATGCCTAATTTTTATTTAGAGCGTAGTATTAATTCATAATTAATGTGTAAAAAATTTTGGAGTGGGAAGAATAAATGGGATTTTATCCTCGACTCAATATTGAAAGGCTTGGACTCTTAATTTTTTTTTAGGCCAGAACTTTGATGAGAATTGTTATCGATAAAAGAAAGGAAATTTTGAAGGTGAGAATGATGAGGTCAAAATATTGACGACCTTTTTATTTCCCACTCAAAATCAAATATTTCCACCCTGATATTCATTATTTTACAGTAATAAACAAATTTTACACATTTTACATTTAGGTTAATCTCTCTTTTTTAATATTTATAATTGAGGTTATCAAATTCTTCCTTTTCTACTATAACATCATCACAGAATATTTTTAACCCTAATTTCTCTCTGATATTTTTATCCCAAAGATTGAGGTTGTCAAAATCATTCCTCAGATTCAGACAATTTAGATTCAAATTAGTCCCAAAACAGTCTCGGGGGAAATTGATCGAGCATCGATCAGAATCAACGGAAGCGAATTCGTGTCGCGTGGATTATTTTCGAAACTCGATATTTGAAGGAAAAAATGGGCCAGAGATAAGCGATCTCTCTCTGTGTTGAAGATCAAACGAGGCTGAAGAAAACCTTCGGGATTCCTCGAGAGGGACTTATGCGAGGTCGAGTTAAGCAGATTATACGAAATGGTGGGTGGAGATATAAAAAATATCCCGTCATAAATATGTGAAAACGAGAAGAGGAATATCCACGTTGATTTATCGACCTCTGTTCGATCAGAAGGGCTCAAGTCTCAGGATCAAATGAGATTCATGAGTCCCTCGTCCAAAGAAATTTGAACGAGAATCACTGGCAATTAGATTAGTCGAACTGCGATAAGTAAAAAAAAAAAAACGAGAGTCACAGGAACGCTTCTCAAGGGCTTCTTCAGCTTGGAGAACCCGAATCCCGCCCTTCTGACTCTCAGCTCGTATTATACGTGTTTACAAGGTCTATGGGATGTTTTTTTTATGAGTCTGTATAAAGATCGAGTGGCTACGCAATTCCATGAGCAGGAATGAAGTCATCCGCGTTTCTGTCGAACTCGCACTTATTTTATATCATTCTTCGTTCCTAGGTTCGACGTTCGTTCACTCTCGACGATCTTCGTCGACGGTTTTTCCGTCGTGGGTGTAATTAGATTCGAAATTTCCGTAGATGGTTCAACTCCCCCTCATTCTGCAAGACAAACCATCGCGTATCCGGCGGGTGGGAGTCGAAAAACCTTAAGATCAAAATTCATAATGACCGAAATTCAGAAATTTATGTATTCCAAAAATTAATAATTCGCACGTGCTTTATATAAAAGCTTAACAAAGGAGGGTGGGAGTCGAAAAACCTTAAGATCAAAATTCATAATGACCGAAATTCAGAAATTTATGTATTCCAAAAATTAATACTACGCACGTGCATTATATAAAAGCTTAGGGGAGACCGGGGACAAAAGTAACAGGGTACAGTTGTAACATAGCGAATATCTCCCAAACTATAGTAGGTACCACCGTGTCCCGCAGGCACATAATGCGTCTTGCAGTTCCTCACATTTGGTTACTAGGCTAGGAGACATCCGCACTAAACAGACTTGACCAGAGATCTGTATTGGTATTGTCAGGCCCAAAGTAAAATTTTGCGGCTTTCGATAAACATGAATATCTCGATTACTGTGCTACATATATTCATTATTTTTTTGTTCATAAGCTTCCTTGGACATTTTTGTGTCAATTTTCGCGGTTTTTAAAGCCTCCAGCTTGAGAAGATTGATCAAACTATAACTTTGAAGTAGAAAAAACCATCTGGGGACAATTGTAACAATTTTGCCGGGGACGGTTGCAACAGTTTGTCGGCTGTCAATTGTCATGATAATTTCACATCTAAACATTGAATCTAACGTCAAACGGACCTTTTTTTTAAGTTTCTGTGTGCAAAAATGCCAACGTACGAAGAAGCGTATGAAAAGATCAAAAATGGAAAATCTATACAGGCAACCACGGCACGTGTCTTTGGGTTATATGTCATGTTTCTTTGACAAGTTTGGTATGGCTGAGACTTTATTCAATTATTTCATGATTTTTATCAATTCAATACGACTATTTCCATGTGTTAAGGTTTTATCATTGTGACCGTAATATTTATCTCTGTGATAATGTTTGATGTTGTAATAATATTATATAATATTGGTCACAATGAAAGATATAATTTTGTGTTAAAATATTATGTTACAACTAGCCCCATCGACCGTTACAACTGTCCCCATCGACTGTTACAACTGCCCCGGGGTGGGGGACGGTTGTAACAATTTCTCATACTTTTTATAAAGGCCTATACTTTTTTTTCAATTCTAGTTACAGACTTCAACATAGAACCATTTTGTAGACCATTAAATGCTCTATGCAGGAGTATACGTGTGGTTTACGTAAGCATTATACTTTGGGCCCAGGAAAAGCCAAAATACATATTGTTACAACTGTCCCCGGTCTCCCCTAATAAAGGAGATATTGAAAAATGCAGAAAATGAGTGTACGAAAGTCTCAACTACTGGATAAATAAAAATGTAGGTTAAATGAATTGTCGAAGAGACAATAAGGCGCATTGTCCAAATTCCATAAACTGGATGAATCGGAGAAGTCATTCTAACATATGTCAAAATTTCGAAAATTTAAATACCGAACGGAAAGTATAAAATTACTGGGATAGCGAATTATCAAAATACCGAATGTTCAAAATATCGAATGGTCAAAATACCGACTGATCAAAATACCGACTGATCAAAATACCGACTGATCAAATTGTAGGCACCAGAAATTGACGATCATTTCTGGTGTCATTTATTGGGGTTAATATTTCGGGATTTTCAGTTTCTGTATTTTGAACTATCTGATCTTTGAGTATCGATAGATTGATGTTCGAAATTTTTCTCCATCGTGATAATGCCTGTTTGGGAATGGGATATTTTGGAATTTGAATCTGCTGTTGTCATACAATTTGTATTTAGCTATGTTTGCTGATTTCAAATCTGAAACAACTTTTCGGTATAAACATGCTTTGCATATTTGCATAAATTCTGAAAAAGTAACATAACATTATGCCCTTTTGGGAATTTTAAATTATGATTGATAGACTATTCGTTGGTAATGGTATTCGTTGGTAATGAACACGTTTTCACTCTTTCATATACAGAGATGTTTTATTTTTATTTTCTCGATCTTAGAAGGAATTAAGGATGTTGAGTCCCAAATCGCAAATGATGAGAAAATTCTGAAAATTTGGTATGTTTTTGGATGAATTATTTAAGAGGTCGTGTAAAAATTTCACGACGATTAGGAAGCTCGTTATCGAACAATTGACATTAACAAATTAAATTAAATGTAGTCTTATGGAAACTGATGTAACTTTGCGATAAGTTTATTTTTTTGACTTCTCAATTTTTTAATATCTACACTATATTGAAAGCAACGGAAACAAAACGAAGTTTGTTGATACATATTTTTTTTATTTGTTTAAAAAATTATTCTTAACAAAATGTCAATATTTTAATAACGAGCTTCCTAATCGTCGTGAAATTTTTACACGACCTCTTAAATACTTTATACAAAAACATACCAAATTTTCAGAATTTTCTCATCATTTTTCATTTTAACCCTTAAGGAGGTTGAAGTAATGATGATGAAATTCTGAAAATGTAATATGTTTTTACATGAAGTATTCAGGAGGTCGTGTAAAAATTTCACGACGATTAAGAAGCTATTTATTGAACAATTAACATTAAAAGATTTCATAGGGACTCAACATACTTAATTGTTTCCCGCAGGATTTGTGGCATCGTCTCCTGATTAAAAATTGTCCTAAAATGTAATTGCCGATGAAAAATTCGTCGTTGAATCGGTGGAGAAGCTGGAAAGGAACAACATAAGCTCTGAATTATTAAAATAAAATATAAATTGTTCGAAAATATTTTAATAAAAATGTTTATCACTAAAGATTGTCCTAAAATGTAGTAATCGATAAAAAGTTCATTGTTGAATCAGTAGAGAAACTATAGAGGGAGAAAATAAGCTTTGAATTAGTAAAATAAAAATAACAAATGTTGATTATATTTGAAAATAATTTTATAAAAATGTTTCTAACAAAAAATTTTGCTAAAACGTAATCACTGATAAAAAATGCCTTTATAAATCAAAGAATGACCTTGGGAGGAACAAAACAAGCCCTGAATCATTAAAATTAAATAAAAATTGTTGATTATTCTTGAAAATATTTTTATAAAAATGTTTCGTACTAAAAATTGTGCTAAACTGTAATCACTGACTAAAAATTCCTTGATAAATCAAAGAATAACCTTGGGAGGGACAAAACAAGCTCTGAATCATTAACATTAAATAAAAATTGTTGATTATTCTTGGAAATAAATTAATACAAATGTTTTTCGCTAAAAATTGTCCAAAAATGTAATAACTGACGAAAAATTCGTTGTTAAATCAGTAAAGAAACTTTAGAGGAATAAAATAAGTTCTGAATTACTAAAATGAAAATAAAAAAGTTCATTATTTTAGAAAATCTTTTTATAAAGATGTTTCTCACTAAAAATTATCTTCAAATGCGATCACTGATAAGAGATACGTTGTTTCATCAGTAAAGATTCCTTTGAGGAACAAAATAAGTTCTGAATTACTCAAATAAAAATAAACAATATTGATTATTCTAGAAAATAATTTTATAAAAATGTTTCAAACTAAAAATTGTACTTAAATGTAATCACTCATAAAAAATTCCTTGATAAATCGAAGTATAACCTTGGGAGGAACACAACAAGTTCTGAATCATTGAAATTAAATAAAAATTGTTGATTCTTTTTGAAAATAATTTAATACAAATGTTTCTCACTGAAAATTGTTCTAAAATGTAATCACTGACAAGAAATTCGTTATTAAATAAGTGAAGAAACTCTGGAGGAACAAAATGAGTTCTGAATTACTATAAAATAAAAATAAAAAATGTTCATTTTTTTTCAAAATAATTTGATAAAAATGGTTCTCACTGAAAATTATTCTAAAATATAATAACTGACAAGAAATTCGCTGTTAAATCGGTAAAGATTCCTTAGAGGGACAAAATAAGTACTGAATTACTCAAATAAAAATAAACAATGTTGATTATTCTTGAAAATAATCTTATAAAAATGTTTCTAGCTAAAAATTGTGCTAAAATGTAATCACTGATAAAAAATTCCTTGATAAATAAAAAAATAAACTTAGGAGGAACAAAAAAAGCTCTGAATCACTAAAATTGACATTGAAAATTCAGAATTAATGTTGAAAAAATTTTTAACAAAAAATTCCTCACTAATGTCCTAAATTACTGACAAGAAATTCGTCGTTAAATCAGTAAAGAATTCTTACAGAAACACAATAAGTTCGGGATCACTGACGATGAGATAAAAATAAAAATTCCGGATTACCCTTAAAAATAATTTTAAAAAACCTCTTACCAAAAAATGTCCTAAAATATTCATAAAAAATTGCTCAATCGATGAATAAACCTCAAAAGGAACAAAATAAGCTCTGACTAAAATTAACATTAAAAATTCCGGATTCATTTTGAAATTTTTTTAACAAAATCCTTCAGGCTAAAAATCTTCATGAAACATTGAAATGGTCTCATTCGGGGTGATTATCGGGAGGGACATCGATGTTAACATAAACGGCAATTATATCGTACAATTTGTTTTCGAATTTTTTACGACGACGTTTATGAGGCTGACAGGTGCCGGGCTTGATGATTCCTCATGGCTCTGAGGCAAATGCGCGCATTTATTCTCAATGCCCGTGTCCAAGAGCCGTCAATTCCCTCTTTTCGGCCGTGCGTGAGGTCCTGACGAGTTCGATCCTTTCGCGCGTCGATTCTTTCACGATCTCTTCTCGCTCGCGATGAAACTCAATGATAAACGACGATTGCGCGTTTGTATATCCTCCTCGATTCTCTCGAACTCGCGAGACACGACGGAGACGTCGCGTTTGTGAATCCACGATGAGAAGGAGAGAGATCGGTCTTGCTCATATATGCGACCTCATCATATAGCGCCGTTTCGCCGATTTAATCGATGACGCAGCGCAACTTCGTTACAAGAATGATCGAATCATCATCTTTCGTTACGAGACGCCACCATAAAGGATGAACGATCGATTGGGAGGATATTTTACACAGTCACGATTTTTTCCATCCGTGTAATTCGTAATTGACCTCCCGTGATTATCGAATTACGAAAATTTGAATGACATAATTTTTTTTTTTTATCGCGAGCTTGCATCGTCCCAGTTTCATATCTCAATCATCAATGTCTGAAGAATGCTCAGGAATTTTTTGAGACTAAATCATGTAACTATGAGGTGCAGCCATTTTTACAGGAAGGGCTTTTAGGAAGTTCTTTTGAGTGAAAATGAATTTTTGACATCCAATATTTCAGGAGTTTGTACATGGTAAATATATTTTCAGTATGCTGGGGATATATTTGAAATACCTGAATTTTGGACAGTTCAATATATTTCAGATATATTGAATATAAAATCATGAATATAAAATAACATTTCAAAAAAGCTTATTGACTATTTTTTTTCTGTGTAATAAAGAAATTATTTTATTCAAAATTTTGAGCATATGAAAGAGCAACATTTGAACAATAATTTAAAACATTTTCATTGAAATTTTTTTAAATTTCAGCAAAATCAATCCAGAAAATTCAATTTTCCAAACTACATCCCTCAAAGAAATTCAACAGTCTGTAACTCCGTGAATTTTGATCCGATCTTTCTGAAATTTTCAGAGAACATTCCTGACATATATTACCAAAAAACATTATTCTTGAAAAAAATTGATTTTTCGACTTTTACGACTGGATATAACGCCTCGAATGATTTCACTCTTCGGCAGTCCTAAAACAAAATCGCGCTCGAGGATTTCTCGTTGCTGCAATATTCGACGAAAAAAGCAGTTTCGAGGAGGAGTAATTTTTATTTTTTCTGCCGAAAAAAAGCCTTTAAGAGCCAACAACCGTGACCATTCCTATATATATATATATGGGGTATTCCCGCTCAACAGGACCCCCTTTTAGGCCGACCTCTTTCGATTTTCTTGAAACTCGAGTATGTTTTAGTGTTGCCTGAAAGTATATTGCACACTGATTTTCAGATCTCTAACTATAATACTCTTTGGAATACACCAAAAGTTATATTCCAAACTTTTTGCGTATTCAGCGCTTCGGAGCTTTGGCACGGCGCGAAATAAAATCGGAAAAACTCTTTGACAATAGCTTTCGATCGGAAATTTCCGGCGCTTTTCAAAAAAAATATCGGCGATTCCGAAAAAAAACGAATTCATCTAAATTTTGGCCAAAAACCGAAAAAATTGATTTACAAAAAAAGAGCATAATTTAATTCGGCCGAACAATTTTTTTCATGTTCTGTATATATCTGAGAAGTCACGATATAAATTTCAAGTTGGAACTCACATCCGTTTACTAATGCCAGGTCCTTTAGTAGGATAAAAATTCTTAAATATCGTGTTTTTCGTATTCAACAGTTCCCTGATGTATTATATAGCGTTTTTTAACGAATTTTGAATTTACTAAATTTATTAAATTAATTAAATCAAATTTATTCAATTTTGAATTTAATAAATGTATCAAATTCGAAATTCTTTAAACAAAACTATATAATATATTAGAGAACTGTTGAATACGAAAAACACAATATTTAAGAATTTTTATCCTACTAAAAGACTTGGAATTAGTAAACGGATGCGATTTCCAACTTGAAATTTATATCGTGACTTCTCAGATATATACAAAACATGAAAAAAAATTGTCCCGCTGAATTAAATTATGCTCTTTTTTTGTAAATCAATTTTTCCGATTTTTGGCCGAAATTCAAATGAATTCATTTTTTTTCGGAATTGCTGATATTTTTTTCTAAAAGCGCAAGAAATTTCCGTTCGAAAGCTATTGTCAAAGAACTTTTTCGATTTTATTTCGTGCCGTGCCAAAGCTCCGAAGCGCTGAATACCCAAAAAGTTTGAAATATAACTTTTGGTGTATTCCAAAGAGTATTATAGTTAGAGATCTGAAAATTGGTGTACAATATACTTTTAGGCAACACTAAAACATACTCGAGTTTCAAGAAAATCGAATGAGGTTGGCGTAAAAGGGGGTCCCGTTGAGCGGGAATACCTCATATACATACGATATATAGTATAAATATATGGTATTCGCCACTCATCGAGGAATACGAGGGTCATATATATATATATACATATGGATTCAGTCGTAAAGTCGAGAGCAAAACGGTGTCGAGTTCGCGAGCAAGCGATATATATTTTCTTCGCTTAAGCTCAAAGAACCGATACAGAAGTCCGCGGTACGCGACCTTTTTCGTATTTTTTCTTTTTCCAAACATTTTACCGACCATATACGTACAATCCACGTGAATAAAGACCGTACGACGAGAAATATTGGCCAGCCGAAACGTAGACCCGTGAATATTCACGCTTACACATCTCCGGAGACTTAAACGACGGCGAAGAAACAAAAGGGCCCAACTTGCGTCGTTTTCCCTTCCGGAATGTACAACTCCGGGTCCTTTTCGTGAATGACGCTCGCTACGGGCCCAAATCTTCGTATAGATATTCTTAAGATGAGTCACGAAGCAGCGAAGTGTCCGTTGCTCATGAAAATCTGTAAAAAAAAAAAAAAAAAAAAACACTTGAACTGGACACAACGTGGATACAGGTAACGTATGCTATACCATGTTGCGGTCACACCACGAAGACTGGACGACAAAGAGGGGACCGCGAAAGGGCCCGACGTGGAATAAAAGTGGGGGAATACGTGACGAGGGAAAATCTATACAAATGGGCTGTACCGCATTATGTATTTTCGAAAAAAAAAAATGCCAGGAAACGAAACTTCTCTCGAGCGTAGGAAATTAGAATGAGAACAGGTTCAAGTATGGTAATTGCGGTATTAATTGCGATTAATTATTGTCGTTGATGCTTTTAGAAAATTGAAGAAAGATGTACTGAATTTTTAGTAACAATTCTATTGGTAAAGAAATTTGATCTTCGGAAGTGTTTTCGATCGAAAAAAGGCTCGGAGGTACTTTTTAATATTTTTTTGGCCAGATATTTTCTGATTTTTTTTTTTCAGGAAAGAATATTTTGGTCGAAAAGCGAAATTGATAAATAAGAATTATCATCACTATAATATTTATTTTGCTGTGGTGAAAGATAGCCTTTTTTTTTAATTTTTGAAAAAAGAGGCGAGAAAATGCAGGAAAAATTGAAAAAAGATAAATTACAAATAGCTATTTTATCGCTGAAATAATTAATTGTTTAACGGACTTTTTGGTATTTTTTGTGCCAGATCTTTGCCTGAATTTTTTTTGTCTCGAGAAAAAAAAATTTTGGGGGTTGAAAAGCGAAATTAATATTTATTTTACGGTGGTTAAAAAATATTGACATCCTATTTTCGAATTCTCGAAAAAAAACGAGAGACAATATCGGGACAATTTTTTCCAAGCGTTTAAAATTAATGAAAGAAAATATGTTCATGTTTATTAATTGGAATCTATTATTGTCTTTGATGTTTTTTTTCGGTCAAACTGAAAAAAAAACATTAAATTATTAGTAACAATTTTATTGGTGAACAAATTTGATTTTCCACCATATTTTCAATCGTTACACTTTTGGAGGTACTTTTTAATATTTTTTGAACCGGATCTTTACCTAATTTTTTTTTTTATCAATAAATAAAAAATTTGGGGTTTGAAAGGTGAAATTAACAAATACGGAATAATTATTACCGCTTCAATATTTATTTTAATAATAAAAAAGTTAACACAAAATCAAGGAAAGAGAACATATTAATGTAAATCAATTGCGATTAATTATTGTCGTTGATGCTTTTTCTTCCTCGTTAAATTCAAAAAAAAAAAAGACGTATCGAACGATAAATAACAACATTATCGCTACCTAAGAAGGAAAAATATAAAACATTTCCTGATGATGGTGAATATATTGCAAATATGGTATCACAAATGAAGGGGTATGATATACATCGACGTTGATAGATCGTGTCAGTGAATGATTTCGATCGATTTCTAATTCAGTCTCGTCGAGCTTATATATACAGAGCACCACGCTCGTTTCATTCGCGATGGATCTATAGATCGTTCCATAATTCCAGCATAAACGGAACAGTTTCTAAAAATCAGTTCTCTCAATTTTCAATAAAATAACAATTCCCTTCCATTTCACACCCAGAAAAAAGATCTAGTCGTAGATACTATAATCGTTTATTTGATTATTTTTTAGTTACTTTGAAGAAAATTTTCTTTCCATCCAATTTTGAGCGATATTTACTTCCACTATATTTATTTATTTGAATTCCCTGTCATCGAGAAACAGGCGTTGAAGAAAAATTCTATTCGTTGTTACTAAATACCTATTCACCCGCAATCTCATCGGACCGTATCTGCAGATTCGTCAGTACCCGAAAAATCCGCCAGGTGGCTACCTTTCGCGCAAGCGAACCTGCCTCTCGACGCCTATATATCCTTTCCAAGCTCGTCTATGTTTGATATCCTTATTTTTCAGTATGGATATCTAATACATTGAACATTGCGTCAAAACGCAAGATGGTCGAATCCCCGAAAAGGATTCCCATAAAAAAGGGTCTTTTTTCTTTTCCCTTCTGTTAAAGAAAAGACGAAGCTTTACGAAATTGTAGAGTTCATATCTGTAGCTATACATTCAAAGATTGAAATGTTTAAAAATATATATTGTGCAAATATTTAAAAAAAAATTATTTCATTCAAATACATATTTGTTCAGTTTGAAATAATATTTATTAACATTAAATAAAAATTTATTAGATCGCAATATATTTTCCTAGTAGGTCATTAAAAAAAAAAAAAATTATTGACATGAATGGAGTTGTATTAGGCCGACCTATAACTAAAAAAATTTATTTGGCTTGACTAGGATTTAGTTAAATGTACTAGATCATTTTGCAAGCTGAGTCAAAGTAAAAATTAGGCAATTTTTTTTTGCATAATTCCAAAAATCATTGGAATCCACAAAAAAAAGAATAACAAAACAAAAATTCTTCAAAATAGAACTGAAAATGAAATTTTTCGAATTTGGCGATTTTTTGAGTAAAAAAAACCTAGAATTTCATTTAGTTTTTTTTTGGCAGAAATTTTTTCGTAAAATCATATGTTACAATAATAATGTCCCAAGTCGTTATCGGTGCTTTGATGCTCTGTCAAATGCATTAAGATAAAGAAATACATTTTTCTAATCTCATAATAAAATTAGGTCAGGGAATTCGTTTTTTTTTCCTCGCTCGTTTTAATCAGGATATACAGTTTCGAGATCTCAATATAATAATTCCCGCAACCGTGGGTGCGTGATGATGGCAGGGAGGGGGGGGGGGGAGAGCCGGTCTCTCGATCCTCGAGGATCGAAGAACCAGGGACGACTTACACGGTTCGCGGCGCGATCGCGCACCAGTCCGATTAATCGATCGGTCTCGCGCTCGCGCTACACTTTGGATAATACAAATATATATGTATATATATATATATATAGATATATATTGGATCAGCAATGCCGTGAGCATTGCGACCCGTTATTGATCGGAATCGGTTCGTGGGACTCGCGGATCGGCGATCCGCTGACACCGTTCAAGCTCAGCTATATATATATATATATTTATACACTCAGTCAAAAAATTAAAGGAACAGCAAAATTTTCGAGATTTTTCAGCGATTTTCCAAAGGCTGTAACTTTGTTAATTTTGGTCGTACAAAATTTTCAAAAAAAGCATTTTCAAGCTTGAATCTTCTACTTTTGAAATCTTCAGTCAAAATTTTTTTATGGGCATCACCCTCGACTCAGTCGAAAGAAATATCACGGTAAAAATTTTCTCGAAATTTTTGCTTTTTTCAAAACAGTCGATGGGCTTCAAAAAATTTTTCCGAACTTAACCAATCTATGGATCGTTTAGCTGAATTCTTTGGCTTCAATTTGCTTTTTTTATTTTTGTTCTACGACCATTTTTCGCTGAGATATCGGCGATTGAACAAAAATTCGTCTTTTTTTTTAAATCTTCGATATCTCTGGAACTAATGATCGTACAGTGAGTAAACGGTGGGTTTCGGAAACTTGAATCTACCCTCTATAAGTGCCTGTTATTGTCATAAACGAAAAAAAATTGTTTCCATGCTCAATTTTGACTTGAAAAAGTCCAAAAAATTAGCTTTTTTTCTTGTTTTATAAAATCTACCACAACTTTGCAGATATTGCGAAAAATACCAATGTTTTAAGGTCCTTTTTTAGCTCAATAGATACCTAAAAACCATGCCAATTTTCAAAACCATCGGTCGAACCGTTTTTTGTGACCGAGTCATCAAACTTTTAGAAAAATTGAAGGAACACGTTTATTGATCCTTAATGACCAATTAATTAATGGTGTTAAAAATGAATTAAAAAGTTTTTCTTTCTTTTCTCTCAAATTTGCATTTAATGAGCGTGAAAACTAAGAAAAAAAATTCACATTTCAAAAAGAAAAAAATTTTTTTTTGCAAAATTAAATTTTTTTTTATTTTTTAAATTTGAATAAAAAAATTTATTAGCATTTTTTTCAAAATTTTATTTCGATATTTATTACATATTGAATGCAAAATTGTAAAAAAAATGCCAATACAATTTTTTTTCAAATTAAAAAATAAAACAAAATCGAAATTTCGAAAAAAAAATTTTGTTTTCGAAATTTGGATTTTTTCTAGCTTTCCCCGCTCGTTACATGCAAATTTGAGGGGGAAAAAAAGAAAACTTTTTTCAAAAATTTTTAACAACATTAATTGGTCATTAAGGATCAATAAACGTGTTCCTTCAATTTTTCTAAAAGTTTGATGACTCGGTCACAAAAAACGGTTCGACCGATTGTTTTGAAAATTGGCATGGTTTTTAGGTATGTATTGAGCTAAAAAAGGACCTTAAAACATTGGTATTTTTCGCAATATCTGCAAAGTTGTGGTAGATTTTCTAAAACAAGAAAAAAAGTTAATTTTTTGCACTTTTTCAAGTTAAAATTAAGAATAGAAACAATTTTTTTCGTTTCTGACAATAACAGGCACTTATAGAGGGTAGATTCAAGTTTCCGAAACTCACCGTTTACTCGCTGTACGATCATTAGTTCCAGATATATCGAAGATTTAAAAAAAAAGACGAATTTTTGTTCAATCACCGATATTTCAGCGGACAATGGTCGTAGAACAAAAATAAAAAAAGCAAATTGAAGCCAAAGAATTCAGCTAAACGATCCATAGATTGGTTAAGTTCGGAAAAATTTTTTGAAGCCCATCGACTGTTTTGAAAAAAGCAAAAATTTCGAGAAAATTTTTACCGTGATATTTCTTTCGACTGCGTCGAGGGTGATGCCCATAAAAAATTTTTGACTTAAGATTCCAAAAGTAGAAGATTCAAGCTTCAAAATGCTTTTTTTGAAAAATTTTTACGACCAAAATTAACAAAGTTACAGCCTTTGGAAAATCGCTGAAAAATCTCGAAAATTTTACTGTTCCTTTAATTTTTTGACTGAGTGTATATATATATATATATATATATATATATATATATAAACACATATGAAACTTCAACTATTTGCCCTCCTCTCTGGACGATGATCGCGATATTGCGCATGCTTCTTCAAGCCTGGCAAAATTAATTTTTACTAAACTTACGACGTCAAAATCTGCGTCACAAGATGAAAAAATTCGTATTAATTTAATGGAAATAAATTTTTTTCTCTAATTGACGACCACTGTCAGAAAATAGTTGCTTAATTTAAATGTAAGTAGGGACAATTAATTTAGCGGATTTGGGACTTTCAAATCGAAATTGTAGCCAAAATTCATTTGAAATTAACTTGAAAATTATGATTTATAATATTTTCAAATATTTTAATATTTATTAAAGCTATGCTTTGTTTTATTATTTCGTTTTTCTTTTTTTTTTTTAATCAATTATTATTAAAAATTGATCTCTCCCACATTTTCCTGACATTTTTCAAGTCATAAACATCGATAACATAATATTAATTTTTAATATCAATTGATTTTTCTAAAAAGAAAAAATAATGAAACAAAGCATACCTTTGGAACAACTAATCGAGCCATCTAAAAAAAAAATACGTGTCTATTGTACACGCTTCAGAATATTTTCTTGAATTTTTTAAGATAAATTCGAAAATGACCTATCGACCGAAAAAAATTATTTTCATATATTTTTGATGAAAATGGTCATTTTTTAAACTCGAAAAATTAAAAAAAAAATTTTTTAACAAAGTTTATATAAAACCAACTTTTTTGTCTGAAACATTTTTCTGTTAAATCATATGTTTTCAAGATATAACGGTACTTAGAAAATTTTGAAATTTCGAAAAACTCGAAAAAATGTGATCCAAAAATTTTGAAAAAATTTACACTACTCTTTTTCATATAATTAAATTATTTGACGAAATTTCAATTTTTTTGAGAGTGGACAACTTTCTGACCGTTCGAAACCGCATGGAATGCCTCATATACATTTTAATATATTTTTATTTAATATTTAGTCTTTGGAATATGTCACACACTCAGTGCAGCTTTTTTGGATTTAATTCATTGCTGAAATAATAATGAGTCAGATTGAAAATGATTTAATAATTTAGGATTGATTATTATAATTATTATAATCACATTAATAATAATAATAATAATAATAATAATAATAATAATAATAATAATAATAATAATAATAATAATAATAATAATGTGAGAATTTGACTGTTTGAGAGATCGTTAACGATTGTACTTTCATAATTTTTTTGTGAGAAGTAAAATCGATGGTAAAAGTAAAAATACGATCGCTAATGCAATTATAGATATCTGGAATGGTTCTTTAATTTTCTTTTCTTTCACTTACGCTATTCAAAGACGAAGGCTGAACGACGATGAAGCTCTCTCGGGCCAGCTTCTCGTTAATTGATTCGTTCGGACTTTACGGTATACTGGCGTTCGTTTTTATATATATGGGGCATTCCATCCCAAATCGGACAGTTTGAAAAACTTTTTTTTTATTTCCTCAATTTTTTTATATTTTCGAGTACCCATCAAAAGACCCTTCCTGTTAAATTTTGAGATTTTTTTGATTACCCGTTCAAAAGATATTGAATTAACAAAAAAACCGCTCTTTTTTTGGTATTTTGGTCATAACTTCTTTAATAATGGTCCAAATTGAAAGTTTTTTTTTCCAAAATTTTTTATTTTTTATGGCCTTTTCAGAAAAAAAATACAAGAAAAATATTCGACTTGTTTTTGAATGAGTTTTTCGAGTTTTAAACGTTAAATCGCGTTTTTAACAGTGAATGTCATTTTTGATTTATTTTTAATTTTTTGTTCCAATAATTTTTAAGACTAGTCCGATCAATAACTACTATTTTTTCTCGATTTTTGAAAATTAAAAATTATTTTTTTAAAAATAAATGATTATGAATACACCGAAAAAAAAGCTTAGTAATATCAACTACCCAGCTGCGATCACGGAAAATTCGTTTGAATCAATCGTCGGATATTTGATTTGATTACCCCGTTGTTGAAATAATAAAACTGGTGTCGTTGTTTCGAATGTGTACTGCATTCACCGCAATTACAACATTGTATCAAAATGATTTCAAACGAGATTGATTCAACAACTTGTTTTCTCATTCAATCGAATATTTAGTCATTTACTGGAAGTAAATAAAATTGTTTTAACTGTATGTTTCGTCTCATCAACAAAATCTAGTTTTAATTTGAGCTATTCATCCAGTTAAAAAGAATAGTAAATGCTTTCATGTCGATCAAATTGTTTGATAAATTTGACTAAATAATTCAATGCGGCCACAACACATTTAGTCGATAGTACGTATAGTATAACTACCGCAATCTCGGCACTTCGCCCGAGATCCGTAAGGTGGCGACGATCGGCGCGCGCTCTCGCGCCAACGAGACAGCCACTGAGCACCGATAAGTACCAGTGTATTACCAGCATCGGAGTCCTCGATTAACTTTAAATTGATGGAATATTACCCGCGGTCTGTGGTCGCACAGTTCTATGGACTAAAGACTACATATTTGAATGAGACCACCATTGCACTTTGGTGGCGCTCGTGCTCTTTATGGGCGCAAGGACAAATAAGTTAAATTTTCACTCAACTTTTTAATCTCACGATTGATTAGTTAAGTAAAAGCCTTCGTAGCTTAAACAAATAATGCATATCATCAAATGATTTGTTAATTCAATTGAAATTTTCTAGCTTTATATTGAATGCATTTCTTTTCCGGTGAACAACATCTGAATTGCATAGAAAATATGAACTGTTCATTCAACTGAACCATTTAGTTATGCAATGGCATATTGAGTGCATTTTACCAAATATAGAATCAAAACAATGTAATTTTCAATTGAACGGATTCTCTACTCTGTTGGGTCAAGGTTATATGTATTTATGGGAATGCAATTTTTGTTTCCATTCTGATACACGTTTTGAGTTAACTGAATTACACATTTCGTTCGCCACCCGTAACCGCCGGGTTTAGTTAATTCAAGCCAAATTTTTTTCACTTTACGAAACCTTTTTCTCGGTGTACCAATTTTTGTTACTGTATAGTATTTTTTCAATATTTAGAATTTATTTTGACACTTTTTTTTCGTTAACAGGTTCTTAAAATTAATAATTAATCTTTAAGTCTGTTTATAAACAATAACAACAACAGTTTTTATTTATTCACGTATTTTTTTGAAAACCTTACATATACGATTATTTCCTGAATTAGAATATTCCTTTGCCAATACGTTTCCGTTGCTCATTGGAATAATTGAATGAAATTTTTGTGTCCCCCCCTGTGATTGACTTCGCAGTATTTTATCGCAAATAATGTTTCTAATGTGAAAATTTGACAGCGATATTCGGTAGACTATTTAGGTTCAATGCCCACTCATACAATTTTTGAACTGTTGTTGTTTGCTCATCGATTAATTATTAATTTTAAAAATCTGTTAACAATGAAAAAGTGTCCAAATTAATACAAAATTATTTAAAAAAATACTATACAGTAACAAAAATTGGTATTCATAAAAATTTATTTAAAAAAAAAAAATTAATTTTCAAAAATCGAAAAAAATAGTAGTTATTGAGATCCCACGATCGGACTAGTCTTAAAAACAATAGATGTGTGAAACAAATATTAAAAAAAAAAAATCAAAAATTACATTCACTTTTAAAAACGCGATTAAACGTTTAAAACTCAAAAAACTCATTCAAAAACACGTCGAATATTTTTGTTGTATTTTTTTCTAAAATGACCATAAAAAAACAAAAATTCTGAAAAAAAAACTTCCAATTTGGACCATTATTAAAGAAGTTGTGACCAAAATACCAAAAAAAAGGCGGTTTTTTTGTTAATTTAATATCTTTTGATCGGGTAATAAAAAAATCTCAAAATTTAACAGGACGGGTTTTTTGATGGGTACTAAAAATATAAAAAAATTGAGGAAATAAAAAAAAAAAAGTTTTTCCAACTGTCCGATTTGGGATGGAATGCCCCATATGTAAGGTCTCGCGCTTGGTAATTAGTACCTCCTAGAAAGCCATCGTTAAGTTTAATTTATTCCTGTGGGTGTTCGCCGAAGAGTCGAAGCAGCGCTCTCTCGCGATCGGCGCAGGCTCGATCTCGTTATCGAGATCGACGATAAACTCGATCTTTTACACAGCTATGCACACACGTTTCCCGATGCGTAGAGATCTATGCTGTAGGAAAATTTCTGTATCGAATGGAAAAAAAATAACAAATGCCGATATCAATCTCATTTGTAATTTTTCCCGCCGTATTTGCTCGAACGAGGCTCGAGGGATAAGATCACTCTCACGGCCGGAAAAGGCCGGACTTTGTCAATTTATTTCACGAGTATGGAAAAAGGAAGAGGATTTCTTTTCAGAGGGTTTATTCAACGCATATTGAAGTATGGAAAAAAAAATTATTGTCATTTTGATAAAAAAATGGCAACGTCAGAGCCAAGTCTTTAAAGTCACCTTTTTTCTACAACTCCTTGACAAAAGCACGGATTTCTAGTAAAGTATAAGACCTGCAACAAAAAACGAAATTTTTTTGTAATCTATATGCTATTGAAAATGGGAGAACATAGGGATTTTGTTCTAATACAAATTTTGTAGACATGATGCACTTTTAAAAAATGAATCGATTTTTCGTCCAAAAATGACCAGTAAATTGTTCATAACAAAAAAGTGGTTTTGAGAAAAATCAGTTTTGACTGGCTACGGCAAAATCGAGAATTAAACCATTAAAAAAAATCTTTTTTAACTATAAGACGAACTGAATATTGTTTTTGTGACCCTAAAGTATGGTTAAAGCAACAAAAAAATTATTAATTTATTAATTAATTTGGGAGAGTATAATCTGAATTCATCCTGACTTTGGCCTAACTATTTTTGGAGTCTTTAATTGAGTCTTATTTTCCTCTCGATGTAAATATTTTTTATGAATAATTAAATGAGGAAATTAATTAACTTAATCGATTAAATAATAATTAATAATAATTGAATACTTATCTATTCCTTAAACAATGAATGAATAATGATAATTTAAAAAATAATGAAGTTATTGAAAAGTAATGAAAATAGAAATTTCTCTCCATAATTGAACGGCGAGATTTATGAGCTTCGAGTAAAAATGCTACTCATCGGTTTTCCTTACAGAATCGTTGAATACACTTTGCGATGATCATTTCTCGAGGATCCAGAATTACACACTCGTGTATTACAAGCGCGAAACAGAGATCGGTATCTCTGAATCCTCGCGAGGATCCTCGACCTTGCTCCCAGAACCTCGCGAATCGTTTATATATTAGCCGCTCATATCTGAAGCTGATACGAACAGACGCGGATGTAAAATACTATATTCACGATTCGTCCTATCAAATCCGATCGCGTTCTACTTTTCCGATCCGTCACGATCGCAACGAGCGATCTGTGTATAAACACACGTTGAGGATAGTCCTTGCGGTACAGTCAAGTCTATACACTGAGAGAAAAAATTACTGAATTTGAGAACATGAATTTATTTATTAAATGAAAGTATTAATTCGATTATTTATTTGTTGAACCAAGAAAATCACTCTTCATTTAAAAAAATATTTTCACGAATCTATTACTTCTTAATATTGAACTCTTATTTAATAGTAACAATTAAATGCATGATAGATTTGATTAAATTTGTATTCATTGGATTAATTACATTGATCGCATCATAAACATGAGATTATTTGAATCTAAAAAACGAATTCAATGCAAAATTATTTTTTTCGAACAAATTGTTTTCTTGCAATAAAGTCATTATTATTTTACTTCAAAAAAACATTTTTATTCAAATAGATTTGATTGAACTTGTATTCGTTAGATTAATTACATTTATTGCATCATAAACATTAGATTATTTGAATCTAAAATGATGATTATTTGAATCTAAAAAACGGCTTCAATACGAAATTGGTTTTTTTTAAGAAAATTATTCATGGCACATCATAAACATGAGATTATTCGAATCTGAAAAACGACATCAATATTAAATTATTTTTTTCGAACAAAATTATTTCTTTGCAATAAATTCATCATTATTTTACTTCCCAAAATATTTCTGTAGTATTTTCAATATTTATTAGATATAAAATTGATTGCGATTATTTGAAAAGAAGCTGTAGTAAAATAAATAACACATTATTTTATTCCAATAGAACATTTATTTGGAATGATTAAATTTTTATTTCCTTCAAGCAAAGAACTATCATTTCTATAGTATACTATAATAGTATACATAAGTTGTTAAAAATTAAAAATCTGGTTTTTTAAATGTTTTCTTATATTTGAATCTTCATAACTCCTGACTTTTTTCAAGTGCATAGTAGTAGTCGATAGCGTAATAGGTAGCGTCTTAGGTAGTTAGGTAGGATAGGTATGATGGTAGGTAGGGTCGAGGGTTCGAATCTCGGTCGGACAGAGAAATTAGATCGGAGAATTAGCGCAGATTTGTCTTTTTTTTCTATTTATCTCTTTTTGGGGTCACTAAACTGTGCACATTAAATTATTTGGCAAGGGCTACATATTTTCTTATAAAATGTTTAGCAACAATTAATAAACACGCGTTTGATTGAATTAATCATTTTTCCTGTTGATTGGACTAATTAATTTGTTGATTCAACAATTTTTTTTTTCTCAGTGCTTCTTGTATTAAAAGTCATGCATGTTTTGAATGATAAAATGTGTTCTTGATTCAAATAACGTATTAGATACAATTGATAACATATTGTTAGATTCAAGTAAATTCGTTTATTGAAACAGAAATTTATGGAATTGACTGAAAAAAATGAACCAAGTAAATATATAAGGGAACCAATCTAATATGTATTGGCAAATAATGAAAAAAAATGATTTTTTGCCTTCAAAATTTTATTTCATTGATTCTAGTAATTTTTTCTCTCAGTCTATGATCTAGAAAAATTGTTTCACCACAGTTTGGGGGGTAAATCAACGCGATCAAATGTGAATCAAAATTTCAGAATTATTATTCCATGAAAAAAAAAACTGTATAAGAATGACTCAACGGCAAAATCATTTTCTGCCAGAAAATCCACAAGGATATTACTTATGCAATTTTCCTTGAGTAAATTTTGTCATTTTAATTCTAAAAAATATTAAAAAAATAATTTGCAAAGAATGAACATCATCGTGAATATTTTTAGGTAACATCATAAAAAATCTATCGTCGTCACAGATCAAGATTAACCTAAAATTGAAAATTTGACTTTTGAGTGAGTAAAATGAGTTATTGGTCAATAGAATTATTGTTATATATTTTTTTTCTACATTAATTAGGAGCAGTTTAATCCAGATCCATTTTGATTCGTCATAGATTTCGCGTTACATGCGTATAATTTTTTTTTTCGAAATTTTCGAAGTCTTTTGACTTGACTGTACCGCAAGGACTACCTTAAGGTCTTGTCCCGCGTGCACGGGTCATCATAGCGGGTATATGCAGACTATGAGAGCAACGATCGGGTGGTAATGGATCGAGAATCTGGGTCGAGCACGTTGCGCAAATCGTCACGACGACCACGAGACCCCTTGAACCTCAAAGCTTTTTTTCTCTCGATCATAGATCATTGCTATAAGTTCAAACAGTTCAAATTGTCAAAAAACTAGGGCCTAGATGATTTTTCTCCATTTTTTGGATCATAGATCATTGCTTGAAGTGCAAACAGTTTGAATGTCAAAAAAACTAGAGCTAAGATGATTTTTTCTCATTTTTGGATCATAGATCATTGCTAGAATTTCAAACAGGCGGAATTGCCCGGAATCTAGAGCCAATATGATTTTTTCCCCATATTATTGATCGTAGATCATTGCTAAAAGATGGAGTAGTCCGGATTGTTGAAAAAACTAGAGCCAATTAAATTTTTTCTCCATATTATTGATCACAGATCATTGCTCAAAGTTCAAATAGTGCGGATTGTCGAAAAAACTAGAACGAATATAATTTTTTCCCATTTTTTTGATTATAGATCATTGCTAAAAGTTGGAACAGTCCGGATTGTCGAAAAAAACTAGAGCCAATATGATTTTTCACTATTTGTGAGATCATAGATCATTGCTAAAAGTTGAAACAGTCCGGATTGTCGAGAAAAACTAGAACCAATATGACTTTTCCCTATTTTTCAGATCATAGATCATTGCTAGAGGTTCAAGCAGTCCAATTTTGTCAAAAAACTAGAGCCAATATAATTTTTTCTCCATATTATTGGTCACAGATCATTGCTAAAAGTTGAAACAGTCCGGATTGTCGAAAAAAACTAGAGCCAATATGACTTTTCTCTATTTTTTAGATCGTAGATCATTGCTAGATGTTCAAACGGTTCGAATTCCCAATGACTTTTGCCCATTTCTTTGATCATAGATCATTGCTAAAAGTTCAAACAGTCCGAATTGTCCCAAAATCTAGAGCTAATATCATTTTTCCCCATTTTTAGATCATAGATCATTGCTAAAAGTCCAAACAGTCTGAATTGTCTAAAATCTAGAGTCACTACGATTTTTTCCTATTTCATTGATTATTGCTAAAAATTCAAACAGCCCGAATTGTGCCAAAAACTAGAGCCAATATGATCTTCCCTCATTTTTGGTACCATAGATCATTGCTAAAAGTTTAAACAGTCCGGATTGTCAAAAAACTAGACCTAAGACGATTTTTTTCTCTCAAAATCTTGATCGAATTACTTCTATCAAAATAATTATTGTCGCAGAAAAAAAAATTCTTCTCGTCTATAATTTTTTTTTCTCCAATTTGATTACAGACTATCAGTTTCCAATTGACGTGTCGGGCGTTGCAAAGGATCATCCCTTTCTCGAGGCCGATTCATTGCAGAGCCTCTTTCGTCGTCTTCACGCGCTAAATCGTTGCGCAAATATGAAGCTCGATACTCATCACAGCACGAATCACGACAAAACCGTGAGTACAAATTTGCAATTCAATTTTTTTAATTGCCCACTTCTTCAACAAATTTCATTCATCCTTTGATGGTTGTATTTTTGAAGGAGCATGAATTTTTCTCTCATTTTTTAATGTCGAACTTCGTGAAGATTTTATCGGAAAAATGGCCACGGAATGGGACAGTAAAAAAAAACTACCCTAGCTGAGACGCATTGGGCAGGGCAGGTGACGAAAATCCGATGCAATCTTTGCAAAAGTTTCCCGCAGTGCGGTCCAACCCAAAAACGTTCGAATAAGGAACTAACGAGGGTAGAGAATGTCCACCTTTAGCTGACTGACCAAAATTTTCCAAGAATGTCCCTTCCTTCGTGTCAAAATCCGCCCCGGGGAGGAAAGAAATTCCAGGTCCGTTTTCCAAAGGATTTCTCACCCTGTTGACGCTTTCGTCGTCTCATCTTGAAAGATAAAACGAGTTTCGATCTTATCGACGAAAAAAAGGAATCACTAATATGAAAACGACAGGTTTTTCTCATGATAATTTTTTCTACGTTTCATGACAATAAAACATGATTTATATAATTTCTATGTAAAATAATAATTCAAAAAATAATATTCTTTAAAATAAGAAATAAAAATTAGGTCAAATATATTCTTAAAATACATACAATTTTTCGTTAATTTTTAATTTTTTCAATTTGGAACATATACAAATTTTCAAAAAAATCGGAACGCTCCACATACTTCCAAAAAACGTCAAAAAAAAAATCAATTTTCCTAAACGAGCTTGCCATAATCCCCAAACTCCTCAAAATCTTGAAGAGAAGCTTGACCTGCTCGTGAGAGGATTCCGCAAATGTCGGAACACTGAAAAAAAAATGATCAGTGAGAACTGCTGAGATTCCCATTAACTTTTACAGTTTTCCCCATCAACAGCGCCTCCAGGAAGGGCAAACAGTGAAATTTGCATATTTTTGTAATACAATATACAGATGTCACATATGCCATAGTACATGCCCATCAGATGAATTTTTACAGTGTGGAACAGTAAAATGTACACTACCTGAAACGTTATATTTCTGTTGTATCCGGTGAACTTTTTACACATTTCACATTGTAAAAATTATCCAGGGCCTGTGAAAAAATTACAGTGTACATTGTAAAAATTGAAAAGAACGTAGTATATTTTGCGGTACGTTTTTTATTTTTCACTGAAAATACTGCAATTTATAAAATAAATTATAGTGTAGTGAAACCTTTCGATATTTGAATAAATTCCAATTTATTCAAATATTGCAATAATCCGTTAAGAAAATTTAGTCTTCAGTCCATAAGACTGCTCGACCACAGAACGCGGGTGATGTTCCAACAATTGTATGTCAATTGAGGACGCCGATGTTGGTGATACATCGGAGCTTATAGGTGCTCGGTGGCTCTCTCGCTAGCGCGAGAGGGCGCGCCGTCCGACGCCATCTAGCGGATCTCGGGCGAAATGCAGAGATCGTGGCCCGCCGCAGGTCGTCCCGTTACAGTGGCACACTGTAAAAATTGAAATTGACGTTGCATATTTTGCGGCGCGCATTTGATTTTTCACTGGGAACACTGCAATTTATAATTATGTGCTTTGAACATTCTGCAGAGACCATTGTAAATTTTACAGTTAAAACACAGTGAATTTCGTCGTTTCTGCTTGTTATTTCCACTTTGTCATTTTTTTGCGGTGAACATTGCATTTTTTTACAGTGTAAATCAGCATTTATAATGGTTTGAAAAGTAGAAACTACATTAAATCCATTAATTTATAATGGATTCCCAGTAAAACGCCTGAATTACAGTTCTGAGCCGTATATTCTGCATTGAATTCAGTATTTTTTTAAATGTTACACATGAATTGTCACTGATCATTTTTTTCCGTGAACCAAATGCTGATGTGCAAATTTCTAATTTGGGCGATTTTTTTCTTTCGCGTGACAAAAATCTTGCGCGGGATCTTCCGAGTTCGAACGAGGACGTTTTTGGCCCCCTCGGCACGCTTTCACGTGAGTCCCAAATGAGCGAGACTCTCTCGGACACACGCCATTCGTATTTTTCCTCGACATCTGTGCGCGCACATCACAAAGAGAAAAGTAAACGAAAAAAAAAAACGAAACGAAAAAAAAGTCCTCGTGGATGCGATTCCACGACGGTGAGCTTCGTATAACGAGCCGCGAACGATTTGATAGATCATATTGCAAGATCCGCACGCGCGCACGACTTTCATGCCCATAAACGGTTTTGACGAGTCCTCCCGGTGCACTTTTGTACGAGACTTTTATACCAAATATACATATATATGAGCACACACAAGCGCGATTGCGACTTTCGTGCGACTGCACTCGTTATCGAGCTCCCCTGTCCCTGATTCACCCTTTCTCTTTGGCAGATCGCGAAGAAAAAAAATACAATGCACAAACGTCGTTTGGAGATTGAGAATTAGCTGGTCGCGGAAAAACGCCATTTTTTGCGATTTTTTCTCTCTGTCAATCCTGAATATATGTCGATCCGGAACTATTCCAGTCCATAAAGCAACAATCGAAGAACACTCCATAATTTTTTCGTGCAGAAATATATAACTTTCATTGAGTTATAGCGAAAAATAACTTGACCCGTCATCGCAAAAATTGGGGTGAAACGCGCACGACGTAAGGATCGTTCTCGTGAGTCCGACGAAGCTGACAATAAAACGGTAGCTTGATATATCGCAAATTCAGTTCAGGTCCATTCTTTGTAATTTAATACAAGTTCCCTGAGAGTTTCATAAAATTATTCTGGAATCCATTTGAGTTATCCTAGATTTTCAACTCGAGGATCCTAATAAGCCAAAATGTGCCTTTGGAAAAAATGTATTTAGCAGGAATAGTGATAGAAATAAATGAAAATAAATATTACACATCGTTTATGGGTACTTTGAGTGTGGAACAAAATTTATTTAGCTCAATTTTTTCAACAATTAGTCGGTGATAAATGATGTAATTCAGAGCATTGAAAAACAAAAATGTGGCTTCACGGTCGGCATCGCATTTTCGGTAAATGTTGATCGATCTAAAACATTCGAGGATATTTTTGGAAAAGAAATTTGTCATTGTATTCTGTCGAGCCGGATTTTTTAATTTCGAAAAATTCAAAATTTTTTGGCAGTTTAAAATCATTAATGGGCTTTTCGAAAAAAAAAAAATTATTTTCAACAATAAAATTTATTAAAAAATTGCGATTGCGATTCTTGTAAAACGCGTACAAATTCCGTAACGCAGGTGCGTTGGTCGACTATTTCACACCGGAAATGGAGACGAAGGAGTCAAAAGCGCGGGGGCTCGTTCGAATGAACAAAGATTCAATAATGAAAAGGCAATTTCGATTCGAGTTTCGCAACAAATCCGTTTCACAAACACACGTTCGTACAATCACGATTGAGTTAAATTACGAAATAATAATTTTCCTATGTGCGTGTCCATTATGTTAAAGGCTCATTGATTGCGCATAGTTGTACGTCGTGGCTTTCACTTTCACCCGAAAATTCGTGGCATTATGATCGTCGATTACAACGTCACTTTGTCGGCAGAACAAAAGGGCGTAATCCCCATGAATTGCCCATTTAAAGTGGATTGACTGCGGCCATTTTTCATGAAGCTGACTTGCGTCCATCGTGGGCTTGCTTATATATATATATATATATATATATATAATGTATTTTTTTCCGACAATCGATTCGACTAATTCGAGACTCTCGATATCTCTTTTTTCTTTCGTCACAGCTGAAAATTGAGGTTTCTCCCTTTTTTCACATTAACTCCTTCAGGAAATAATAACCATCTCAAATAACATATTATTTCAATGTATAGTATATAATAGGGTCATTCCATGTCGAATCGACCAATAGTTGGAACTGAACCCTTTATATCTCGATGAAATTTGGTCAGAAGTTTTCTTTTATCATAAAACGAAGTTCTCCCAAAGGAAAAAAATAAATAAATACAAAATTTCGAAAGTTATGCAAAATTCCACCATTTTTGCAATTTTTCAAGTTTATTTTTTAACTATCTCGAAAACCATCATAATTACGAAAAAATTGTTTCGGGTTCGTCTTGAAGAATATACTTGGGGCTACGAAAAAAAAATATACCGAAAAAAATTTTTGAAAAATGATGAATTTGGAGAATTTTAAATTTTCAAAAATCGTGAAAATCCACGATCACCATTAAATTTTTGATTCCATTTTCGTTTATATAATACCTTGTACTGATCTTAAAAGATCCGGAAATTTTCAGAAAGGTTTGTTTTTTGTAAATATGATTTTTTTTTCTTTACCTCTTTGTTAAATAAACATGAGCAATCATGTAATTTTGTAATTTTGAGCAGTAAAAATTACATGATTGCTCAACTTTACTTAACTTGGAGGTGAAAAAAAATTTTTCTTTCAAAAATTCCAAAATTCATATTTTTGAAAAAAAAAATTTAATTTTTTCCTTTGGTAGAACTTCGTTTTATGGCAAAAAAAAACTTCTGACCACATTTCATCAAAATTGAAAGGTCTCGATTCCAACTATTGATCGATTTGACATGGAATGACCCAATAAGAATGATAATAATGATTTTACAATTAAAAAAAATGGGTCGACTGCATTAATTTCCAGCAGCTGTCAATCGGAGAAAGGGCGATACTTTTCGTGTCAAAATTCAACTCAAAATCGTTTCTCCGGACATTTTAAAAGCCCGAGAGATTCGCTATAAAACGCCCCGGGTCTAGATCGTACTTTAATTTTTTTTTTCCATTTCTCTCCTCTTTATTCCCCCCTTCGTCTCTTTCCCTTTCCTTTGCTCTTCATCGCGCCGATTTCTCGTATCAACTCCACCTTTTTCCCACTTTTGACGCGATATACTTTCGATCTTGCCCGAACTCACTGAAATCGTCCCTCACCCCGTCAAACACGTGTTCCACCCTTCGACCAAACGACGTATACGAGCCTTTCACTCCACGAAAAATTTCATTCGAATACTCCAACATGTGTTCATATATATATATATATATATATATATATTAGGGCGATTTTTTTTCGACTGATTTTTTTTTCTTCCACTCCCCACCTGAAATTTTGTTGTATATGTCTGAAATAAAGTTCCCTAAAAGTTACAGCCCTTAATATTAATATCAAGTACTTTCCCTTCGCGTGATAAGTTTTTCCATCTAAAATACACGTAAATCAAAAACTTTTTTCTCCAAAATTTTACCACTCCGCGGTTTTTTGTGCTATCGCATTGATTTTGGTCACAATTTACGCAGAATTGAACGATCTTTGAAAGGTTCCAGGACAACGTAAGTGTAACTTACACTGGTGGGATGGTACGCGTCCCTAAAGTTGATTCTTACCCAAAATTCTAGATTTTTTGCTGTTATCTCCGAAATGATTAACTTAACCGAAAAATCATAAAGCGAAATTTTGTTGGAAATTTAATTTCCTATAAAAAAGGTCCTTTAGACCTTATTGCTAAAATTAATATTTCTCGAGATATTGAACCTTAACTTATTTGTGATACGAAAATTTTTATGGATTATCGAGCCAAAAGTTTCAAATTGTTGATATTTCATATCATATAACCACTAGTGATATGATATGTGATATGGTGATATGATATGGAATATCAACAAATTAAAACTTTTGGTTCGATAAACTATGCAAATTTTATACCATAAATAAGTTAACGTTCAATATCTCAAGAAATATTAATTTTAACATTTAGGTCTAAAGGACCTTTTTTGTAGGAAACTAAATTTCCAACAAAATTTTCTTTTATGATTTTTCGGTCAAGTTAATAATTTCGGAGATAACAGCAAAAAATCGAGAATTTTGGATAAAAAAACAACTTTAGGGACCTGTACCATCGCACCAGTGTAAGTTACACTTACGTTGTCCTGGATATTTTTAAAGATCGTTCAATTCTACGTGAATTGCGACCAAAATCAATGTGATAGCATAAAAAACCGCGGAGTGGTAAAATTTTGACGAAAGAAGTTTCTCATTTACATGTATTTTAGATGGAAAAACTTATCACGCGGAAGGAAAGTACTTAATATTAATATTAAGGGCTGTAACTTTCAGGGAATTTTTTTTCAGACATAAACAACAAAATTTCGGATAGGGAGTGGAAGAAATAAAAAAAAGTCAAAAAAAATCGCCCTAATATATATGTTTGTATATATATATAACATATTGCGGAACACTTTCTTCCCTGGTATCCGCTAATCGGTGGCTCGTTCTCGCGCATTGACATCCGCCAAAGATCATCGAGGATCCTCTATAAATCATGTCGAATTTATGTACATACCCGATCTCCGGAGACTCGAATCGCAAAATCGAAAGTTTTGTTTACGAATAATAAATTAACGTCGCTAATTGCGATACTCATTCTTGAATATTCGACGAAAATCGCTGTGTCATTCAAAATTTAAAAAAACAACCAAATTTGGCAAATGGAAATTGCGGTATAGAAAGCTTGATTTTTAAGCGATTATTAACTGACACTAATTTCGAAAGTCTCAATTAAAATTGGAGTTACAATTCAAGGAATAATAATAATATATTATTATTTATTATACATCTTTATATTATTATTATTATTATTATTATTATTATTATTATTATTATTATTATATCTGTGAATTTGTGAAATATATTTCTACAAACAAAACGAGCTCCATTCCGATAAAAACCGGAGTTAAATTACAGATTCGACTCTAGTTTATCGTCATATTAAAGTATACATCGTTTCGCACTTTATTCATTTTTTTTACAAAAAAATTGTAATTCTCAATGTTAATTATTATAATTAACAAAGGAAATATGTGAGAGAAGTTAAATTATTTTTTTTAACATCAATGAAATCAACTATTGTAGTCATAGAAGGATAAAAGATCAAAATTACAAAAAAAAAATAGATTTTTTTTTTAATAGGAATAAGTTATTTGAATCCTTTCTTCAGTAAAATCTCAAAAATTTTGTTTTTTCACATAGAATTTTATAATTTTTTTGAAAAAAATCGAAGGCATCGCATTGAAAGAAAATGAATTTTTTTTAGCTTAAAACAGCCAAAAAGATATTGAATCCTTTTTTCTGCATTTTCGATATTTTTTTCAAAAAGTACATTGAAAAACAAAGAAAAATGACCTAACAAATTAGAATATCTTGGTTATTGTAGAAGTTATGATTATTTTAAGAATATTTTTTGAAAAATCAATAACTTCGGTATGGTTTAAAATAGAGAGCTGAAAAATTAGAGGGATACTTCTTTTTGAATGTATAATAAGATGTTGAAAAATAAAAAAAATCGAAGGGGGTTACCGACAAAACGTCGTTGAATTGATTGGGAATGACACATATATGGGGCATTCCATACCAAGTTAACCTGAGTGTGATCCTCGACCTCGCTGATTTCATTTACGATTTTTTATATGATTCTTCCAACTCAAAATAACATTTGGAATTTTTTTCAGATTTTTAAAACCAAATTTGAGTACGTTATGATTTTTTGAACATTTTTTTTGAAAACCTTGAGGGCCGTAATTTAAAAATCTGAAAAAATTCTCAAAAATCCGGTGTCAAAAATGAAAATTTTTTACCCAAAATTCATGATGTCCAGGATTTTCCTTCCACCTCGATTTTAGGTTTTCATGAAGAAAACTGCAAATAGATGCAGAAATTAACCAACTATTTTTTGAAAGAAGTTAAAAAATTTCAAAAAATAGTTGGTTAACGATAAAAATATTCAAGCCACTTTTCACGGTAGATCAATTTCTGCATCTATTTGTTTTTTACGTCTTCTTCATAAAAACCTAAAATCGAGGTAGAAGCGAAGGCCAGGACATCATGAATTTTGAGTCAAAAATTTTCATTTTTGACACTAGATTTTTGAGAATTTTTTCACATTTTTAAATTACGGCCTTTGAGTTTTTCGAAAAAAATGTTCAAAAAATCATAACGTACACAAATTTGGTTTCAAAAATCTGAAAAAAATTCTGAATGCTATTTTGAGTTGGAAGAATCATATAAAAAATCGTAAACGAAATCAGAGAGTTCGAGGGTCACACTCAGGTCGACTTGGTATGGAATGCCCCATATACTTCAAAGAAAAGCAAACAAAAAAAAATGATTTTTACAGTGGCTTCCCTCTCTCAACGGTCCCGCCAAAAAAACCTCGAGGGATGACGAATAACCTCACTAGATCATAAAAATGCCTACAAAATTTGTAAGAACCTTTTACTATTTATTTTTATTTTTTGTGAATGCTCGCTCGGTTATACCGAGATCCGATGAATTTCATATCACGTGTTTCGCTGCATATCCTCGTAACTGCGGGCCTCTGTACTTCATACTCCATATCATTTATAGCGCGTATAAAACGCGTACGAAAAAAAAAATGAAAAAAAAACCCCAGCGAGCAGCGACAGCCGACCGTAATTACTCGCGCATATACGCGCGTCGCCGAAGCCCTCTCGTACAAAAGTGTGCAGTGTGTAAAACTGGTCGCGAGAGTGCACTCGCAGTCTGCCGCGGGTGCGTTTGCGCTGTGCAGCGCCGAGCGCGCCCTCTCGCTCGTTCTGCGCAAGCGCTCGAGCACAGCGAGAGCGCGCGACCAGACTGCGCGGCACGGTTTTCCCATCACCTGCGCGCTCACCGTCGCGTTGATAAAACTCAACAATCGCTCCTCGTTGCCGAGAGACACTTCGCGATGTTTGAACAAGAATTAATCACACAATCGATTCGTCATTGAAAAGATGTTCTCGCTGAAACATTGTTTAAAAGTATACAACAAAAATGGACATATTGGAACCCTTGAAAAAATTATTATTCCACTATTTCACAATTATCCCTTTTTAATAATTCTTTTTCGTCCTTATCTGAAGATATTAAAAAATTGTAAAAGGACGAAGGCAATAAATTTCACAAATCTGTCGATCAATTATTTTGGATTTTATGATTTTTTAACGTTTCAAAAATATTGAAACAATGAGGACGAAAAAATTGTTATTAAAAAGGATATCAAAGGAAAAAAAAAAATTCGAGGCTTCTTGATCCTTCAGGACTTTTTGCAAAAGTTATCCAAGATTGATGTGCTCCTTTCTGCGCTAATGCCCTTATAAAACATCCACTTTACGCGGACGGAGGGATGTAAAATCTCGATTGCACAAGTATCAGAGCCATTTTTCTTCACTTTGGAATTTTTCGCAATATTTTTACTCGCTCCTTTCGCGGGCTTTGAACATTCATTAGCCCTGACTCATACTACCGTTGTAGCAAAAAAAAAAATCTCCGTTGTACCGTTGATTCTTTTTTTGATGAGCAAAAAAAAAAAAAGAGAACGTACGCGATTGCGCGATCGCGAGTTACACGCGTTTTTATCGCACTCTGGTTATCGATGATATTAATTTTATCAATCTGTCCGGATACATATGGGGAGCAGAATGTCGAAACGAAGGACGAGGAGGCCTCGCTGAGGGTACAAACACGAGAGGAGGCATTTTTTTGTAGCACGAGAGAGCGAGCGAGAGAACCTCGGACGGACTCTCCTCACTCGCGAATTTATAGCAACCGGTTTTCCGCTCAAATCCTTCTGTCTCTTTCTCGTATACGCACGCCACAATGTTGTGCACATATTTATACTTGTTCGTGTGGGAATTTGCACGCGTATTTTGGATGCATCCTTCGCTCGAACGTATTACGGAACGATCAAGTATCTTTGAGTTATATTACATGCAATAGTCCGACGATTCAGCCCCTTATTATTTTTTCTCACTCCAGTCGATACGGATCATCTGATGCAAAAAAAAATTTCTCAGTCCATGTAAAATTATATAAACTATAGACTGATGTGCTTGGTTTTCTCTCAGGTTGAGATTTTTCGCTCTCATGCGAAATATCCCATTTTTTTTTTCTTATTCCAGTCGATACGAACCATCAAATGCAATTTTTTTGTTCTCAGTCCATGTACAATTGTATAAACTATAGACTGATGTGCTTGGTTTTCTCTTCGCTGATAATTTTTGGACCGGGTTGAGATTTTTCACTCTCGTGCGGAAAATCCCTTTTTTTTCTTATTCCAGTCGATATGAACCATCAAATGCAATTTTTTTTTCTCATTCCATCTAAAATTATATAAACTATCGACTGATGTGCTTGGTTTTCTCTTCGCTGATAATTTTTCGGCCAGGTTGAGATTTTTCGCTCTCATGCGGAAAATCCCATTTTTTTTTCTTATTCCAGTCGATACGAACCATCTGATGCAAATTTTTTGTTCTCAGTCCATGTACAATTGTATAAACTATAGACTGATGTGCTTGGTTTTCTCTTCGCCGATGATTTTTGGGCCAGGTTGAGATTTTTCGCTCTCATGCGAGAAATCCCATTTTTTTTCTTATTCCAGTCGATATGAACCATCAAATGCAAATTTTTTGTTCTCAGTCCATGTACAATTGTATAAACTATAGACTTATGTGCTTGGTTTTCTCTTCGCTGATAATTTTTCGGCCAGGTTGAGATTTTTCGCTCTCATGCGAAAAATCCCATTTTTTTTTCTTATTCCAGTCGATACGAACCATCAGATGCAAATTTTTTGTTCTCAGTCCATGTAAAATTATATAAACTATAGACTAATGTGCTTGGTTTTCTCTAAGCCGATTATTTTTGGGCCAGGTTGAGATTTTTCGCTTTCATGCGAAAAATCCCATTTTTTTCTTATTCCAGTCGATACGAACCATCAGATGCAAATTTTTTTTTCTCAGTCCATGTAAAACTGTATAAACTATAGACTGATGTGCTTGATTTTCACTTCGTCGATTATTTTTGGGCCAGGTTGAGATTTTTCGCTTTCATGCGAAAAATCCCATTTTTTTCTTATTCCAGTCGATACGAACCATCAAATGCAAATTTTTTTTTTCTCAGTCCATGTAAAACTGTATAAACTATAGACTGATGTGCTTGATTTTCACTTCGTCGATTATTTTTGGGCCAGGTAGAGATTTTTCGCTCTCATGCGAAAAATCCCATTTTCTTTTTTCTTATTCCAATCGATACGAACCAGCAAATGCAATTTTTTTTTGTCTCAGTCCATGTACAATTGTATAAACTATAGACTGATGCGCTTGGTTTTCTCTTCGTCGATTATTTTTGGGCCAGTTTGAGATTTTTCGCTCTCATGCGAAAAATCCCATTTTTTCGTTTCTTCATTAAAAAAGCTTCGTCTTCGTTAAAATTGAAAGATATTTTCAGGCTGTTGCGCTTCAAATGTCCGAAATCATCGAGAAATCGAGCCTGGGAAGTTTCCCCGGCGAATTTGTGCGTTTGTGAGCGCGAGTGAGCGTATGTGAGTGTGCCGGATCCCCGAAATTAAAACGAACATCTGTAGAGAACGGTCAGAGAAATTGAGCTGAAATTTGGTACAATTGCAGACCAACTCTCACTCTTTATTTGCGGTAATTTTCATCGAAATTGCTCAGGAAGTTTCATCACAGCGGACTTTTTAATTTTCTGAAAGATGTTTTATGATCCTTTTCGGACCTTTTATACAAAATTTAACGGATACACTTTTTGTAAGAATTCTCCAGGTCATAATTCACTCTCTCATTTTTCGTGAGTGAATATTTTTTGAAAATTTTCTTCCGGGGTTTCCAGTGATTCGAATGTCAACTCCTCTGATGCAACATTTTAATGCAAAATGTCGACAAGAATGGGTTACTTTTGTGAGATTTATGCGTTTGTTTTGCGATTAAAATTAACGGTATAGCTAATTTTTTAACACTCAAACGTATGGCAATGTCTTGAGAAATAATATGCTAATCGCTCTCGGGCGAGCTGTTAATTTTTTTCTTATCGTTCTTGTTTCGTCGCTGCGTGTGTGTGTGTGTGTGTGTGTCTGTGGAATTGTAAAAAATGTGTGTTGCAATTACGGCCTTCTCTCTCCCTCTACATATTATTCACGTATGGGGGAAAGTGGGGCAAAATGGCCACCGCAAGAAGATATCTCATTTTGCATTGATTCTCGGATTATCCGAGTATTTCAGTAAAATAAGGATAACCATAATGTTATTAAAGTATGTTGGGGTATTTTTTCCGATCAGAATTTTTTTTCCAACTCTTGATATAATTGTCATGAAATAGTCATTATTTAGATTTGATTTTGGGGGAGTCTATTTTGGAATTACAATAATTCTCTCATTCTCTAGATTCTAGAATTTTTAGTGTTCACTAATAATTTTGGAGGTGGGCCGTTTTACCCCCGCGGACCATTTTGCCCCACCTTCCGCTATAGAAAGAAAAAATTCCACCAACTTTGCCGCTGTCGTATTACCATATGGTTAACAATTTATTGCTTATATTCCGCCTCTATTGCACTCGGATTTTTAAATAATAATCGCAAAAAAAAAATGGCACTAAACAAAATATACGCGTTTTCATTAATGCGCAAGAAACTCGCGAGAAAATTTCGCGCCGACAGGAAGTGGTCATTAGAGCGAAACTTTTCTTTGACAAGTGGCCGACATATTCGCGACGAGAAGCACACACAAAGAAAGTTTGTGTTTGTGTGTTTGGCGGAGAGAGAAAGAGCGAGGATTCCGTTGGGGAGAGCGAGAGAGAGAGAGAGAGAGAGAGAGAGAGAGACTCGATGTGAAAAAGATGCCTCTTTTCTTGCGAGTTTGCGGCGTTTTCTAAGTCGCGGCATTAAACCGTTATAACGATCTATGATATGAAGGCCTGTGCCATCGAGGGCTCTCCTCAATGTGCTCGTCTGTGGATTATTATATGTGAATAGTGCTCAAAATGGCCTCCAGGCGATTGGAAGATTAACACGCTCTCTCTCTCTCTCTCTCTCTCTCTCTCTCTCTCTCTCTCTCTCTCTCTCTCTCTCTCCCTCTCTTTCTTTCTTTCTCTCTCTCTCTCTCTCTCTCTCTCTCTCTCTCTCTCTCTCACACACACTCTCTCGCTCTCTCCCTCTCTCTCTCTCTCTCTCTCTCTCTCTCTCTCTCTCTCTCTCTCTCTCTCTCTCTCTCCCTCTCTTTCTCTCTCTCTCTCTCTCTCCCTCTCTCTCTCCCTCCCTCTCTCTCTCTCTTCCCCTCGTTTAACAGCGAAATAACGAAGAATCTGTCTCTCCCATCGGACCATAATAGTAACATCATTCATTCTGTGTTCATCCAATCGTACTTCCACGTCAATATTTTTTTGAAAAAAGAGCACGAAGAAGTGCGCAGCTTTGTTGGTGAGCAAGAATATCGAATTTGGAAATATTTTCCTTTGAACATTGATAAATTGTATCCGAAAATCATTGAAAATTGTCTGAATAAATGAAATAGAAACTTTTAAAAAATTTTAGTCAGTCCAGAAAATCTTATCTTTCCATTTTTTTAAATTATTTATTTAAATTCCTAAAAAAAATTACGCCAGTAAATCATAATTTTTTTCAAAGATATTACAGATACTTCAAAAAAATTCTAAGTTTCCTTAAAAAATTTATAAATGTTTCGGAAAATTTTATTTAAAAAAAAGAAAAAAAAAACATTATTCCCCAAAATAAAAATTTTGATCTTTTATAATTACAAATGTTTTGAGTGATTTATCGCAGTTTTCGCAATTTTTTCTAAAAATTCGTAATTAGCAGAAAAATATTAGTAATTTTTCTAAAAAATTAGTAATTAGTAAGAAAATATTTCCAATTTTTCTAAAAAAATTATTAATTAGTGACAAAATATTGCTAATTTTTCCAAAAAAATTAGTCATTAGGGAAAAAATATTACCAAGTTTTTTTCTAAGATAATAATTGGTAAGGAAGATATTACTAATTAATTTTAAAAATCAATTATTTATAGAAAAGTATTGTGCATATTTACGTATTTGTGTGTACGGATTGAGTCATGGTTGTAAGCTCAAACAACTCTATTAAAAAGTTGTTTTATTTTTTATAATAACTAGATCTTTTGAATATTTCACACATTAGTATTTATTGTATCGAATTTCATACGATATCACACAAGTTATTATTAATACGAATATTTAATCAGTACTTATTAAAAAATGTATTAGTAATTTTATTTTTATTTATTACTTTTTCCAAAATTAATACATCGTTTCTCCACAAATTATTGATTTTTTTTTTTGTTATTTAACAATATCTTTCTCGCTAATTACTAATTCTTGGAAAAAATTATTAATATTTAATCGTTAATGACTGATTTTTTTGGAAAAATTAAAAATGTTTTGTCACTAGTTACTTATTTATTAGAAAAATTAGTAATATTTTTTTGCTAATCATTAATTTTTCGAAAAAATCGGATAATAAATATAGATAGATTATTTTTTGCCTATCACTTGTGAGTTCAATGGAAACCTTGATCTCAAGTTTGATCGTAAAATAGATCTTATAAACCTCTGAAGTCCCATTCATCGGAATTCTTTCGGCATCAAGTAAAATGTACATTAGACTGATTCAAAAAAAGCGACTATTTTTTGTTTTTCGACGAAACGCATTAAATACTTTCGGGAAGGTGAAAAAAGATGCCTGTTAAAATTAGAGCTCGTAATACTAATATTTAGAGGTCCCTCATCGCGTATTTTTATTTCCCATTTAAATAACACGGGGGAAAAAAAATTTCAAAATTTGACATTTTATATCTCGGCTTCAAGTCAATGCACCAAAATGAACGACACATGTTCTTGTAGAGAATTGAGCGCTCTACAAAAAAAATCTCTTATGATTTTTCGATAAACTCACTCCTTCAAAAGTTATTCAAGGTTAAATTTAAATTTAGAGCAAGTTAAACTTTTTTTTTTTTTAGTTTCCGGCAAAATGTTGAAAATTATTACTAAATATCGTAAAATCTTTCCTGAAACGAAAGTTTAAATTGCATTAACATAAATTACCTAATTTTTAAAGAAATAACCAACATAAGTTCACCCATATTCACAGTCTAATATACATATCTATTAGAACGTGAGTAACTTTTGAAGGAGTGAGTTTGTCGAAAAATCATAAGAGATTTTTTTCGTAGAGCGTTTAATTCTCTACGAGAATATGTGTCGTTCATTTTGGCGCATTGACTTGAAGCTGAGATATAAAGTGTCAAAGTTTGAAATTTTTCTTTCCCGTGTTATTTAAATGGGAAATAAAAATATGCAAAGAGGGACCTCTAAATCTTTTATATCACTCAGTACAATAATGGATGCTTTTACGTCCGCAAGCGGACGTGAAAACGTCCATATTGCACCTCGTGATATAAAATATCGTACATCACTCGGCGTAAAAACATTTTCTAACTCGTGTGATTGCAGGACTCGCCTTTGGCTCGTCCTGCAATCACACACTCGTCAGAAAATGTTTTTACGTCCTCGTGATGTAATGTACTATTATATCACTCAGTACAATAATGGACGCTTTTACGTCCGCAAGCGGACGTGAAAACGTCCATATTGCACCTCGTGATGTAATGTACTATTATATCACTCAGTACAATAATGGACGCTTTTACGTCCGCAAGCGGACGTGAAAACGTCCATATTGCACCTCGTGATGTAATGTACTATTTATTAAGAGTTCTGATTTTAACAGGCATCTTTTTTCACCTTCTCCAAAGTATTTAATGCGTTTCTTCGAAAAACAAAAAATAGTCGCTTTTTTGAATCAGTCTAATGTACATGTTACTTCGACGAGCGTTGTCGGGTAGAGTATTTTCTTCTCGCTGCCACGCAGTCTGGACGACTTGGCGTTTCTTCCTCAAGTCAAACGGAGCCGCGAGCTCCGCCGCGTTGATGACCCCATCCGCGCTATCTCGCGTCTCCGTCACTCTCCGATACCGCGGAGAAATCATCTTGCCTCATATACAAGATATATACAGTATATATTGACTGTATTATAAAGCCCGTTGAACACACTGAAACACCGATACAGACAAGAGATTTCAAACCAAAGAGATTGTGTACGAGGTCCTCCATTGGGCGCGTTCGCGTGTGCGTTAAAGAACCGGCGTGAGCTGAAAAGCCCGTATCCTGTATATTAAACGCACCGTAATTATCATCGGCACCGCCCAATCATTATCGTATCGCGTACGAGTCTTGCGGGGGGAAAACGTTTGCCCAACGACGAGAGCAACGAGTATAGATATTATTAATCTACACAATTCATATAGATATGAGTCATTCCATGTCAAATCGACCGAGAATTGGAATCGACCCCTTTCAATTTCGATGAAATTTGGTCAGAAGTTTTCTTTTATCATAAAACAAAGTTCCACCGAAAAAAAAAAATTAAAAAAATTTTGTACGAAAGTTATGCAAAATTCAAAATTTCATCATTTCTTCAATTTTTCAAATTTATTTTTTTAATATCTCGATAACTATCATAGTTACCAGAAAATCGTTCTGGATTCGTCTTAAAAAGTATACTTGGGGATACGAAAAAAAAAAAAAAAATTGAAAAATGATGAATTTTGAGAATTTTGAATTTTTTTAAATCGTTAAAATTCACGATCAACATTAAATTTTTGGTTAAATTTTTTTTATATAATACCTTGTACTGATCTTGAAAGATCCTGAAATTTTCAGAGAGGTGTTTTTTTTCAAACATATGAATTTTTGAATTTTGATAAAAAAAATTTTTCACCTCCAAGTTGAGTAAAGTTGAGTGATCTAAAATTTTGTAATTATGAGCAGTAGATGTTACATGACTGCTCAACTTTACTGAACTTAGAGGAAAAAAAATTTTTTTTTACCAGAAATAAAAAATTCATATTTTTGAAAACAAAAAGATGATTTAAGAAAAGAAGAAGAAAAGAAGATTTAAGATCGGTACAAGGTATTTAATGTTGATCGTAGATTTTCACGATTTAAAAAAATTCAAAATTCTCCAAATTCATCATTTTTCAAAAAAAATGTTTGGAACATTTTTTTTTTTTCGTAGCCGCAAGTATACTCTTTAAGACGAACCAAGAACGATTTTTTCGTAACTATAATAGTTTTCGAGATATTTAGAAAATGAATTTGAAAAACTGCAAATATTGTGCAATTTTGAATTTTCGAAAAATTTTTATCAATTTTTTTCCTTTAGTAGAACTTCGTTTTATGATGAAAGAAAACTTCTGACCAAATGTCGTCGAAATTGAAAGGGGTCGATTCCCACTATCGTATCGTAGGTTTTCACGATTTTTAAAAATTCAAAATTCTCCAAATTCATGATGTTCAAATTTCGGAATATTTTTTTTCCGTTCCCCCAAGTAGACTCTTCAAGAAGGAACCCAGAACGATTTTTTCGTAACTATAATATTTTTCGAGATATTTAAAAAATAAACTTGAATTATTAAAAAGATTGTGAAATTTCAAATTTTCGAAAAAATTTATCAATTTTTTTCCTTTGGTAGACGTTTTATGATAAAAGAAAACTCCTGACCAAATTTCATCGAAATCGAAAGGGGTCGATTCCCACTATTGGTCGATTGGACGTGGAATGACCCCTATATATACATAAACGACGATTAATAATGAGAGATTTTTCTTCGGCGTATTCGCACGTTTCTCGATGGAATGGGCGAGTCTACGCAGCTCGCTTCCTGCTCTCGAGAATCGAAAAATCTCGATCCCAATCGTGAGATAATCGATATGACGAAACAGCAGTCTCGATCGGTTACAGACCGACCGTCGGTAAAGTAGGGCGCTTCGCGACGGAAAACGGGCCCATTTTCTTCCAGAAGGGAAATGCCTCGAGATCTTCGCACGATGCTACGAATAGGCCAGTGCCTTTTAAGGATAACGAGATATTTATTATGTACGATGGATATTTACACAAACGAAGGCATTATTTATTTATCGGGTTGCACGGCTCACACATACACACGCAATGCGCTCTCTCGTCGTGAACAATGATTAACGGCCTGCGCGTGAAAGCGATTGGAATTTATGAGGAGCGAACGAGCTCACCGATGTCAACTGCTAAGTAAACGCTGCTTGTTAAGCAGGAAAAAGTACATAAATACGGTGTCATATATGTGGATATATACGTAAATATGTTGAGTGTATTATATATACATAATGTAGGTAGAGAGGACGCAATTTCATCTCTACCCGTCACAACTCAAGCGTCAGGCAACTCTACCGAAATCTACTAGCTTTGCCATTTTTTAAGGCTAAATATCCCAAATGTCAATTTTTGAGATTTTTTTTTCACGGGCATAATTTATTGTTATAGGATCGGTATATTGTTATTTTATTGAATTTATATTCAACTTGTTTCACAGCAATTTTTATTCAAAAATATAAAAAATTAACAGATATTATTTTAACGATCGAAGAAATTTATCTTCCTCATAATTTAATATCTACAAGAATGTAGCCTTAGCGTAGCCATTTTTTTAATTTACAAAATGGCGATGAACAGAATTTTTTTTTCATTTTTGAGGCTTTTTATTCAAGCAGTTTCTAAAGATAGTAATTATCGAAATATTAAAAAAATATTTATTATTATTATTATTATTTATTAATATTCAATGTTATAATTATTTATTATTCTATATAATTATTAATAATAATATTACAAATATTGAAAAAAATTAAAAATCCGCGCATAAGTTTTCAAGTATTTGCTGAGACAAGTTTGGGAAACCTGCACTCACTAAAGTGACTTTAACTCAGCAAATTTTCAGAATTTCAACTCAAAATTTTACCTACATGTTCTTAAAAATATATAAGGTAAATGTCCCAATTATTGAACAGGTCCCAATTATTGAACACTATCTTGTATTTTTATTATTTCTCATTCACCTGCATGCATTTACTTATTTATCAAAATTTCATTACACATATGGAACTTTTAGCTATCGAAATGTTACCTTACTTGTGCAAAAAAAGCTTTAATTAATAGAGAAAAAAATTATTTAAACAGCAACGGTGACTCGATTTGACGTCTCGTGGTAACTGCTTATCGTTTTTTCTGAGTCGCGCCGTTTCACGCGTAAGGACATAAAAAATTCAAAAACTGTCGCATCTCAAAAAGTAAAGGCCTTTCAGGTTCCTCAGAAAATTTCTTTCAAATAACCATTTTTAAAAATTTTTGTCAATTAATTGTTTGTTAAAAAATACGGTTTTCGATCATTGGGATATATAAAATGCAGGGTGTCCCAATTATGTAACACTCGAATTCTCCAACATGGCGTCATTAAACCTATCAAAGCATCGAGACAGTTAACGCGTGACAGATCGTGTGAATCGGATTTATTCAAACAAAAACTGTAAGTTCCTGAATAAACTTACCTTCATTCTTTTAATAATAACTCTAAGATCGTCAAATATATTTTTTATTTGTATTTTCGTGCAATAAACATAAAAAGAAAAGTAAAAAGAGAATATAACCTAAATGTAACCTAAAAATAAGAATGTAATGTTCAATATCTTTTGCTCTCCGATATTTTAGTCGAAAAACAAGAAAGCTGCGACGAAATCAAACAAAAACGGAACATAAAAACGAGGAAGCTGAAAATAAAAAT